>QLNU02015270.1:22578398-22602900 GCA_006491805.2 Dysdera silvatica
AATAAATATATTTAACAAAATATTATACGTAATAGATACTAATAGTGGATGACTGCAAAGGCTGATTAATCGTGACAAAATAAGACGAATTAACACTGTTTCCTTTTTTATTTGATGAAAACGTTAAATATTTTCAGACAAAAATTTTCCATTCTTAAATAAAACAAAGCTGCGTTATTGGTGTAATTTCATCTCTTCACAGGTTTACAATGAGTACGCAAATTTTATTACAGTTATATTCATAAAAAAATTCTAGCTAACCACTAAACTTTTTGTACTTTTACAACACTTCAATTAAATACTAAAATTCGTGTAAAAATTATAACTGCAAAAGGTAGTAGCACAGAATTAAATATTTAAATATGAATATTATTAAAGTAAGTTTATGAACAAAATCCGTTTGTAAGCAAAATATTTTTACTAATAAAAAAACGTAAATAAATATCCAAAAAGGATACATATTAAAAAAAAGCAATCGACTTCGGCGAGCGTCGAAAAGACACTAAACGCTAGGCCGGTAACCTAGCAACTGAGCTACCGATTGGCTTGCGAAGGCCCTATTTTAAACTCATATACATAGGATGGAAAATCTTTATATCTTTAAAAATTCATATCTCCGAAAATAAGCCACGTTGGCACGAATACTGAGACACGTATTTCTTTATTTTGGCTTTACTTCCATCAAAAAAAAAAACAAAAAAAAAAGAATCATCAAAATTGGCGGGACCCTCACTGTGGGTTCCCCTTGTCAGACGAATCACTCCATATATTTCGACCAGCTTTATTTCCCTGAGTTTCAACTTCTTTTTCAAAGTCCTCGCGATACCCACCGCTTTCTTCCGATGTTTTTAATTCATTTAATCTCCCTGGAAACTTTAATAACTGCTGTATGTTTGCTTTTTTTTGATGGGAACATTTATGTCATAAACACTTTCTAATTCCACATTTACTGGTGTTGTAAATTTCTGTATCACATAAGGTCCTGTAACTGCACTTTTAAATTTCCTCATGTTTCCAGTTTTTGCCTGTGGATGATACAGAAACACTCTCTCCTACACGAAATTTTGAATTTTTTACTTTTTCTCTTTATGCTGTCTCCTGATTCTACTAGCCTCACTACTCTCGTCCGCTATAATTTACCACATTCTTTTTATTTTTATGATCAAATGGTTAAATTTTTCCAGTGCGTAATAATCAAACTGAAACTCTGAGAAATATTGTTTGTTTGTTTGTTTTGTGGTTTTACGGCTCAAAGACTACAATGGTCATGCTGCGCCGGGACCTACTGTTTTCCGAGGAATCCGAACCTCTTATGGCCTAGGGAACCAAACCCCGGACTACAGTGAGCAGTGCGATCTTTATGAGATCTCTGAGTAAGCGTTCTTTTTGCACTGCTGGGAGTCGAACCCGGATTAGCGGCGCACTAGGAGAACGCGTTACCACACTGCGCCACCGCAGGGCTCTGATAAATATATGTCCAGTGGGATTACAGGCTCAAATTCCTTGTGTGCAAAATATGGACTGCATTTTAATGTATTGCTGAAACCAGAATTGAAGCTCATTTGGACCACCGGCACTTCCATGTCCCACATGCTAAAATTTGCCTGTAAGGTGACAGCTAAATTCTGATTAAAAATTGCTTGTGGCCGCTCAACTCTATTTCCGTGAGGTCTATATGATCCGGTGAAAATCTGCTTCAAGTTGAAGGCTTTTAATACATTCTGAAATTCACTGGATTTAAAGGTATCTGCATTGTCACTAACCACCACTGGTATTGCTGATTCCATCTTGAAAATCTCTAATAAGGCCGTCTAGTACTTTTGAACCTACAATTCTCCGTCGGAACGATGTTAAGTATTGCAAAAAAGCGTCGAATGCCGTAAATGCATATTTTTTCTGTGTGCTGGATAACTCAAATGGCCCCACAAAATCTACCTAAATCGTTTGATTAGTCCCGCTTGGTGGATACAGCGGTTCTATGTAGTTAGCTGTAACCTTCGAAATGCCTTTAAACATCAAACATTTTGCACAACTTGCTACATAATTCTTTACCTGCGCTGCCATTTCTCGCCAATAGAAGTATTTTTCTAACTCATAAATCGTCTTATGCATAACCTCCGTGTAGTAACATCTTTTCATATATGCTTTTTATGAGCATTCTTTGCATGGAGTGCGGGATGACTAACTTTATTTTATAGTCTTCAATCACATGCTTAAATTCCCCTTTATGGTATAATTTCAAGATGTTGTTGTCGTCGTCTATGAAAAAATTCGCCAAATTTGCGTGTTCTACCTTTAACTCTTTCTCTCGCAATTGCGTGATGATGTCCTTTGACTCCGGGTCGGCTTCTTATTTTTCCTGCAAAACTGGTTTAGATATTGATTCTGGGAATGGTCCGAAGAAATCCCAGCTCTTTGCTTCCGTATCCAGCGCTCTTTGTTTACTTTCTTTTAAAGAGCACACACTTGCAGTTTGCCCTAATGTGCCTACATTTTGCAACACTGTAATTAATTTTTCATCAAGCGCTTTATCTTCGTTTTGCTCCTAAAATTTACCGCTCGTGTTAATAAATCGGCCCAGGTGTTTGTTACCCTAGCTACGTCACTGGCGTAAAAACATAATCAGTTAATGCCAAATTCCGTCATAAAATTCACATAAAAGGATTTGTCGTTTTCATCATGCTCAATAAAGTTTTGCAATTAGCCGCCAATATAAAGTGATTTCCAATCAAATATTGCAGAAAATTATTCACTGTGAGTAAATAGCATAGTAACTCAAACTAATACGAACAATATTTTGCATGAGCCTCTGAATTTTTTGCTATAATATGCAACCGTTTTCAACATTTTATTAGGTGTTATAATAAAAAGCGCCCCTCCGGTCCCAACAGTAGACGCGTCAGAGAACCCAACGAATTTGCTGTTTGGCTCCACTAATTACAAAATTGGCGGATTTGTCACTTGTTTCTTTAAATTTCCCAATGCCTGTTCACATTCTTCGGTCCACTTCACGCTTTTGGTTTTTGCTTTCAACAATTGCGTAATGGGGTACGCTACTTCCGAATGCTTTTGAATAACGTCTTTCAAAAATCAGAACTCTCTTATTATTCTTCTGACCTCCTTTATCGTCTTCGGTGGCTTCAACTCCAAAACACTATCTGTCAATGTTGTGGTGGGGGGGCTGGAACTATGTCCTCTGCTGACACAATAAATCCCATAAATTACACACTACTAGTGAAGAATGTACACTTCTGTGGATTAAGTTTTAACTAGGCGTCTTCTAGTGTTTTCAATAAGGCCTCTATTGCTTGAAAATGACCTGGCTTTGTTTTCGTCCCAATAACCACATTATCAACGAAATTATAGATGCCCAAATGTCTTATTGGAGACAATAAAATTTCTATTTGGCTTGAAAAATATCCAGGAGCGCTTTGAAGTCCTAAGGCGATTCTCTGAAATCACTTTTTTCCAAACGGTGTGACGAAAGACGTATAGTGTTGTAATGCCTCATCCAGTTTGATTTGGAAAAAGTCATTCTTGAAATCTAGAACGGAAAAAAATTTTGTTCCCCCAATATTTTGCATAACTTCTTGCATATTTGGAGTTCAAAATAAGAGGCGCTTTTTAAAAGAATTTAATTTTCTAAAGTCCTGTATGATGCGTATATCGCGTGTGTTTCCAAGCTTAGGTAATAGAAACACTGGTGAGTTAAACTCCGATGTACTATCGGTTACAATTCCTGCCTTTTCCAGTTCCTTTAACTGTTGTTCAAACTGAGCTTTATATTTTGCAGGCAAAGGGTACGGTTTTTGTTTACATATTAACCCTTTCTTCTCCAGCTCTACCTTCATCGGTGGTAGCTTGCAATCACCAAACTCAGCCACAGATCTGGCAAAAACGCCCTTATTTTTCATAAGTAACTTTATGATTTCTTCTTTTTCACTAGGAAGAAATCCCACGAAGGAAAAATTCCTATTCAGATAGCGACGGTAACACACCTATGCATTGTAGTTTTTCGAAAATATAATTCTGAATGTATGTTATGCATGCCAATGTCATTGATTTGTTTAAATGCACTGCATTACTCTTGGTATTTGTGATTTTCATATTTAATACACCTTCCTTTTCAGCTGAACATGAAACAACATCTAAACTCTTTTTTTAAACAACTTCGGCGCTGGGTCAACGAATACCGGCTGCTTACCGCTCATTTGTTTATTGATACTTACACTCAATATTTTTTATATACCCCTAGGGATTGCCATTTTTCTCGTTAACTGCACTTTAGTAGCATTATCAATTTTGTGATCATTTTCATACGTATAATTTTTACTGCTAATTGTATGATCACTTATGCTGCATTTTTCCACATTTTTAAACAATTTGCCACACTTTTCAGTATACTCCCGCGTATCTTGCGAAGCCAACTTCTTATTTTCAACACATCCATCGCTAGAAACATTTTCAACATCACCAGTTACCCGAAGGTAATACGTTTTAATTTCCCGGCACTAGCCGCCATTGTTTATGGTTTTTTCATTAACTTGTACGTAGCCAGTTTTATTTTGTGCACTTCATATATTTGTTTCATTAACATGCCCGTTGTTTAGCAATTTGTTAATGCAATGCTCATTTTTATCATCTATGTCAATGTTATACACAATGTTTTCCTGATTTACCACCTTCACAACGTTAATTAGGACATCGACACCAGATCCTCTCAATTTTCTATTAGCGCAATTTATCTCCAAACTCACCTTTTTTAAAATGTCAAAACCCAAAATGGTACTATAATCTTTTTCGAAGTCGACATTTACGCGACATGCATTAGGCATTATTTATTTATTTATATATTTTACAAACATGAGTTATTTCCTTGTTTCCAATATTTACTTGCAACGCATACGAACCTTCTTCTTGCAACGGAGTATTACCAAACGCTGATATTTAAAGCCTTGTTTTAAAGGTTTTAAATCCTTGTATACGGCTGTAATTTTGCCTACGGCTTTTAATCCTATGACGCTCAATTGAAATGCAGACTCAATCAAACATCTTAAACTTACTCCTTCAATTTTTGCACTAATTGTTGTTATCAACTCATGATACATCTTGTGTACGCTATCTTCTTTAACTGGTCCAAATTTGGCGCTAGCTTCTTTGCCCCTTCGAAGCTTTCAGGGCTTCCCTGCAGTACAATTCCCTGTAATTTTAATCTCAGGCCCCAAATGAAAATGTGCAATTTTAGATCCTTTATCATCTTTTCCTCAGCTTCGCCTCCGTACATTTCATATGCTAAATCGCCTATTCTGTCCACAAATTCCCTCACTGTCTCCCCTGTCCTTTGCTTACATAATATAAGGGACTTAAATTGCAATGGTCTTGGAACCTTCTTTGAAAACAATTCTAGGAATACTGCCCTGATTTTTGCGTACGCTCATTCCTCTCTTAATTCCCTACAATTTGTTAAAACGTTTGCCGCGATACCTCTACACCTATCCCTTAAAACTAAAATTATCTCCTGATCATTCCACGCTGCTAATTCTCTCACCACTTCTAAATGGTTAAAAACCTCATTTGGCCCCGAGCCGTCGTCGTTAGCAAAATTTGACACCAGATTGATAAAACTGGATACTGAATGACCAGTTGAGCTACTGGTGGAAGCCACGCCACCATTTTCTGCAGAACTAGTAGACCCCGGTGCCATTTTGGCACTGCCATGGGATCTCCGGTCTCAAGTGTTGTAGCTAACTTGGTCATGGAGTCATTTGAGGAAACTGCTTTGTCTTCACTGAATTTTAACATTAAATTCTGGAAAAGATACGTCGACGACACGTTTGTTGTACTTAAAACTAATACACTCCAAAGCTTCTTCCATTACCTTAATAACTTAAACTCACATATAAAATTCACATACGAAACAGAACAGAACAATAAACTCCCTTTCCTAGACGTTCTTGTACACAGATCTCACGATAACTCAATCTTCACCTCAGTTTACCGTAAACCCACACATACAGACAGATATCTCGATTTTAAATCGCATCATCCAACATGCCACAAAGCTTCCGTTGTTAAAACATTAAGTCTTAGAGCGAATTCTCACTGCAGTAATGAAACACTTTCAAACACAGAAACAAAACACATACACACGGCACTTAAAAATAATGGATACCCTAAACGATTCATTCTCAGAAACTGTAGACCCAATAGTACATCTTTAAACAATACATCTCACACCCGCATATCTATTCCATATATTCACGGCATTTCCGAAACAATCTCTCGCATCCTTAAAGAGGCAAATATCAAAACATTCTATTCCCCTGTCACAACACTTCGCAAACAACTTACAAAAGTTAAAGACCCAGTTCCACCAGAAGATCTCACAGGCGCCATATACCAAATACCATGCAAAGACTGCAACAAACATTACATAGGACAAACAAAAAGAATGATCAAAACAAGAAAAAAAGAACACAAACAAGCACTCGCGAAAGGAGACATAGCCTCACGTCTGGCAGAACACGCTTTACAACACGGACACGAACCCGACTGGGACTCAACAAAAATACTACACCGTCACATCACAAACAAGAATAGTAGACTCTTCTTAGAATCTTGGGAAACTTACAAACTACACGGGAAAGCCATTAATACATCACAACCACTTCCAGAAACTTATAAACAACTCTTACTCTGAAATGTATGAGACATCCCCAAATTAGGTAACCCGCAGTGTGGGTTTCTCATTGGTCCCTATTGGGGTTCTTCCATGATTCTATTGGAGGCCTCCCATTGGTTCTCATTGGGTTTTCCCATTCTGCGGGACTACTCTGATGAAGGGTTTTCCAGAAATTTCAAGTATAAAAAAGAGACAGAAACATAACATCGTCATTACTCCTGATGAAGGACTGCTGCTGATGCGTCCGAAAGCTTGAGTGATCTTTTTCATTGCTATTTTACCAGTGTTTAACCTTTTTATGTAATTTCCTCCCACCCTATTTTTATTTCTGTAATTAATTAATTAGGTCAAGGGTACTACTTTTTCACAAAATCGCGTATGAACAAAAACGACAAATACACTAAAAATAAGGTAACTCTTTGCCATCAGTTATTCAAAGCGCGAGCAATAAAATTATTGCCACTATGTGCCAGAGCTACAAATGAGGAGAAATAAAACAAAATTTTCAGCCAACAAAATGAATATCAATACTTTTACATTTTGTTTTTTCAAAACAAAATATCCAAGGTTCTTGCGCTGACCAACGAGCCAGTTATAACGGCGTTTTCAGTAAAAATATGACCAAAAATCCAAAAAAGACATAATTTTTTTACAAAAGCTTTTCAACCGTTCTTTCACTTTCACTTTCTTTCGCTTTCTTTTTGGTTTTACGGCTCAAAGACTACAGTGGTCATGCTGCGCCGGGACCTACTGTTTTCCGAGGAATCCGAACCTCTTAAGGCCTAGGGAACCAAACCCCGGACTACAGTGAGCAGTGCGATCTTTATGAGATCTCTGAGTAAGCGTTCTTTTTGCACTGCTGGGAGTCGAACCCTCAACCTTTCTTTCACTGTGGATGGCATCAATTATAAATTGCGCCTTTGTGACAAAAGGAGACGATATATTATTATTATTATTATTAACTTAATAATAAGGTGCCAAATTGCTTAACTTGGATAAATGCACCTATCATTACGCTTATCATTGCTTAATAACTAATCAGTTTCCTTGTGAAATATGTGGTTGTCAAATGGCTGTGAAATCAGTATAGGGATGCAAAACACAAAAAAGAGAGAACTAATTTAGACAAACGTAACAAATTTAATTAGGACTAACTACTACTCTAAAAATTCAATGAAATTTTATAAATGGCGAAAGTTTCCACATGGAAAGAAACATAAATGTCTCGCTAATACCCTTGCTACCGTGCTGTAGTTTGTCAATACCGGTTGTTAACAAGTCAATGCCTCAGCAACAATATCTGTCTAAATTGCAATATGACAATACAATAAATTACACCAATACTGAGAACGTATGCCAGATATTAAATTAAAACAATGCAAGAAATACTGCCTGAGTAAGCAAGGGCAAATGGGAAAAATAGAATAAGTTTCGTAACCTAATTTTAAAATTAAATTTAAACAATTTTGCACCTCGTACAAATTAGAATTGGCGCAGTATAGCCCAGATGCTCTTGCGCCATAAAAAATCCAAACAAACAAACAAATAAATTAGAATAAATGAATATTGACTCACGTGTGGATGTTATGCTGGGGTGTGGAAGTCACGTGACCGTAGTTCTGTACTTAGTTCTCCGTTACTTAGTTCTACAATGCTGTGGTTCGTCGTGCACTTCAAAATTCAATTTCCGATGAGAAAACGTTTACGGGGTTGTCGGGATGCTGCTACTACACTGCACGTTTCACGGCGTATTTTATGGAAAACACCAGGCTCTGCTGATGCGAAAAACAAAAATGAACAGCCGGGATACTGCCGCTTCAGTTCAGTAGGACACGGCGTATTTTGCGGACAAACGTCAGGCTCTGCTGGTTCGGAAAAATAAGTATGAACAGCTGAGGTGCTACTGCGTCGATTCAGTAGGAATCGGCGTATTTTACAGACATACGTAAGCTCTGTTGATGCGAAAAGTAACGATGAACATCCGGGATGCTGCTGCATCAGTTCAGTGGGACTCTACGTATTTTTTGGACAAACATCGGGATTTGCTGATGCGAAAATCAACGATGAATAATTATAGTCCGCCGGAATTCTTCACTCTGCAGTGGCGATGAATATAACTACGTAGCTGTGACGTATGATTTTGTAGCTCGTGAGCGAATAGAGAATTTTTGGAGCTTTAATAAAAACTTTCCAAGTGGAGCCCGTGCGATACTTTCAAGTAGGAAAGTTGTGAGTCTTCCCACCTGCAACTTTGCTTGCCTTGAAGTCTCCGACCGAACTCCAAGTTCACGTCAAATTGAGACGTCCTCTCCCTTCACTGCTCCAGGTCTTATATTTTTTCTCTTTCCATCCCCAACAACAGCACGTCAATCAAATTAAATTACCCAATCAACTCACAGGATTATTCGTTTTGCCAGTACATTGGCTGTTGCTATCTATGCAAACCATACTGCTGATCTCTGATAGGTTTCTTTGAGCAGTGCGGTCTGCGGTTTTTGATTTCAACTACGTCTTGAGTTTACAATACTAGAAATTACAAGCCCCTAAGCATATTTAATGTTTTATGGGATTTCCATTGTTTATTTTAGCCTTGCTCTGGCGCCTAAACCCATAAAACATCCTCTAGCTTTTTTTTTCTCTACCCATGCTTACTTTGTACAAATACACAGAATATATTTGGCAAACTAATATTCTCCTATAATAATGCGTTAATGTCCATACAAAATGATTTAAAGAACAACGTAATTCAATATGGCTGACGAGCACGCCATAGAAGAGGCCTCCGCCAGCTAGAAGGCCCCAAACGAAGTGTTCTCTTGTAGACGATCCTTTTGAACTATTTTATAGAGGGCCTTACGATATCAGTAGCCTAGGGACCTCAAAAACTTTTATCCGCCACTGTGTGTTGATCATGGACGGTTTTAAACTTGCCACATGAATATTTAATATACAATTACTATAAAATTTCATTTTCAGATGCTGCGTTCTGCGGATGGAGGTAAATCTCTTTAACTCACATAATAAACACTAAAAATTATTGCATTTCATTTCTTACATTACATATATAATGTCATTACATTCATTACCCCTGATGAAGGACTGCTGCTGATTCCTCCGAAAGCTTTCGTGACCTTTTCCATTTGCTGTTTTACCAGAGTTTAGCCTTTTGTTTGCAAATCTCTTTTTTGGTACTTTGCATTTTGTACTATTATAATATATATTATTACCTTTTTCGGGAGAAACAAATTTACTACAGAAGTGGTTCATACACACACAGATTTAATGGGGAGTTTCTTTATGTGGGTCGAAGAAACGAACATGGCCGCTTCTCAGACTGGGTTCAAACCAGTGACCGCTTGGTTAGAAACCAAGCGTCTTGCCAACTGGACCACCGAAACACAGCTGACAACGTTTTATCTTTGTTTCCTATTTTGCAAATTTTAGGGTTTTTTAAAACTGAAGTCAGCGGTGGAATTAGATTTTCAAATCTCACGATCTGTTGTTCAACCTAAAATGATTTGATCCATGTATTACAAATTTTTGTACTTTCCTACAGTATTTTCATTTTTGAATATGTTATTAATGTAGTAAATATATTTATTGATTTATCTTTACTGGTTTACTTCATATTTAGTATATTTATTGATTTATCTTTATTGGTTTACTTCATATTTAGTATATTTATTGATTTATCTTTATTGGTTTACTTCATATTTAGTATATTCATTGGTATATTATATAGTTAGTAACTTTATTGGTTTATTTTTATTGGTTTATTATATAGTTAGTATCATTATTGGTTTCTTATATAGTCAATACCTTTATTGGTTTATCCATATTGGTTTATTATATAGTTAGTATCATTATTGGTCTCTTATATAGTTAGTACCTTTATTGGTTTATCCATATTGGTTTATTATATACTTAGAGTCTTTATTGATTTATTATATAGTTAGTATCTTTATTGGTTTATTATAAAGTTTGTAACTTTATTGGTTTGTTATATAACTAGTTTCTTTATTGGTTTATTATATAGTTAGTAATTTTATTGGTTTATTATATAATTTGTACCTTTATTGGTTTATTATATAGCTATTATCTTTATTGGTTTATTATATAGTTAGTATCTTCATTGGTTTATTATTTATGTAGTATCGATATTAGTTTATCTGCTACCTTCATTGTTTTTTCAAATAGTTATCTTTATCTGCAATTTAACAATTTATCAGTAAGACGCACGACATTTACAGTAGTTTTTTTTTTCAAACACATTCACATTTCAGATAATCAAGTTTGCTGTAGATTTCCACATACTCGTTGTAACTTTTCTTAAAAAGATAGTTTGTATACTCCGTAGCTAAAATAACATTCGAAATTTAAAGTAAAAATATTGAAATTATCTACTACAACCAATAATTTTCATATCCTCGAAACTACGTCTGAAACTAAGTGTCCAGCTGCAATTCAGTATGAAATACTAAGGGATTGTATTTTCAATTTTAGAATATGAAAAACAATATTTTAATGATTTCCAACAAATATTTTAAAATGAAAATCCATTTTCTCTAGAGTACTTAAATATTGATAAGCTTAAATGCGAAGAAAGGGAAATGATAATATAGAAAATTCTGCTGGACATATTTGCTACGTAAACGAAATACTCTTAGGACAATTTGCAACAAAATAACAGAAACTAGTATTTATGCTAGTTTTAGCTAGCAAGCTATAGCTAGTTTAGCTATAAAAGCATTTATGCTTAGTTTTTAAACAGCCGCCCACATTTCAATTTTCATCCACACGAAACAAAATATGGGCATATTATTCATTCGATTTCAATTATATGTACTCTTTTTAAATTTAAAAAAATGGTATGTAATCAAAAGAATAGTTTAATTCAATTGAAAAGAATCTTTCGTTAAAAATTGTTTTTCTCGTTTTCAATTAATAATTTAAAGCAAACATATTATATCTAGATTTATGAGTAAATACAACGTTATATTCTTAGGTAAGGTTGTTTTTTTTTATTTCAACGTACCTTGAAAAAATATACGTTGGAATAAAACGTTTTCAACCTTACTTACGCTTATAACGTTGTCTTTACTCAAAAATCTTATCTGCGTAAGGCATCAAATTATCTTACATACTATAATAGTTAGTTTAAGGAGAGACGGAAAAAATGGGACAAATTTTATGAGCTCAAAGCAAGGAAGGAAGGAATGTTTTTAACGTTAAAAAACGTTATTAAAGCAACAGTTTTTTCATATTAGCCGATGATGTGGCAACAATAGATGTTAAATTACTCGTAAAGAAAAGAATGATTTTCCGGCGCCTGGTGGGACCCGAACTCACGACCTCCTGATTGCCGGTCAGGTGCTGTACCTACTAAGCTACAGACGCAACCACTCTCTCCCTTACGAGTATATATATATAACTTTGCATGGACAAGTTCGCTATTGGTGTGGCAGTACTGTGACTACCGTTGCCAAAGCGACAAGCCAAAGAGGCGAGAATGTCCGATATGACGAACTAGCATTAATATTATTAAATCAACTGTTAGGGTGAAAATTGAAAATTCTCTTTTTAAAATAACTAATTAAATCTAAACACCCAGGAGCAGATAAATAGATAATTAAATAAAAAACACATACACTCTCTCTCTCTCTCTCTCTCTCACTATATATAAATATATGCTTAGATGTTGTTAAGTGTTTTTGTTTTTTCGATATTCTGCCGCCTGTTATTTAATTTTTTCAGATGGAGTTGTACCTCCAATTATTTGTACACTGCGTCTACAACACTATGCCAGATTAATTAACGTTCAAGAGGAGACACCTCCATTCAAGAGGCGGCACCTTCGTCCAAAGAAACCTTCATCATGGGCATAATAGGAAGTAAACAAGTTTCCTGGGCCATCCATTCATCCAGACAAAATCAAATTCTTTGTAACTTCTTTTCAAGAACTTTAAATTTAGTTGTTTTTTATGTGACAAACGAAAAGACTTGTTAAAAATGCCTGTTGAATTAACAAAGGTGTAAAATTTAAATTAATTTGATTTTTACTAGTAAAAAACACTCTTAAAAAAATTCTGAATATAAATAAGGCACTTATAATTAAATTCCTTTTCTTTTTAAAAGTAGGACCCCTTAACATACAAATCCACCTTTTTGTTTTTTTCCTACCTATCATATTTAATTTTTTAAACCCATTTTTAACTTGCAAACAAAATAATTTTGGCCAATCAGTGTACCTAAAAACTGCTATTTCGCTCCCTACAATATGGCTAATATCCATCAGCAACCGAAACCTATAAAAACTTAAGTTCAGACGAAATCCCTGGTCGAGGGGAAGTAAATGAGTCATCACAGCAATAAATAGCCAACTCGTTGCACGTGCATAAATAGGTCACGCATGGGGGCTGTGCGTCAAGTTCCAGACCACCACAATTGGCCAACAATTGCAATTTAGGCAGGCGAAATTGCCGTCTAATACGTTAACAAAAGCCAAATGAAAAAGTTGGCAATATATTGGCGAGAATAAGGATTTTAGCAGTCCTTATACAAAAAAAAAAAAAAAAAGTCTTCAAGATGGCGCTACTTTAAAAACGCTTACAAGTCTCGCTCCGAGAGAGAGAGAGAGAAATTTTGAAACACGAAGATGTAATTCAGACCAGGGGACCCCAACCTACTCCAAACATGGGCCATTAAGGGTGTAACATGTAAGTTAAAGTTATCTTTCTTTCTCTTCTATTAATCGATAATTATAAGTGCCTCCTCCCTCATTAAACTTATAATGAAATGTGTAATTTTTTCTGGTGGTTTATATACCCCAGCATAATTCTCATAGTGAAATGAGTATTTGAATTATTTTACTAAAATTACTTATATCAGGTTTAAATACGAAAAAAAATATGTCAAGTGAAAAATTGATAGTATGTAGAATGGTTAATAGCTCCAAATGCTTATATAAATGGCACTGTTATATTCTAAAGGAATTGGAAAATATATTATCGTGTTTATAATATAAAATAAAAGGCAGTAATTATTGAATAATTGTTTCATGTCTGTTTTAAAGAACCTGGTGTTTTTTTATTTTGTTTATGTTTAACACACAACGCGTTTTGAAAAATAACCCTAGTTATTTACTTAATTTTTACGGTCTTGCATTTGAAATTTTAGGTAAAAGTCAACCAATGTTTACTAACCACTATCAACGGCCAATTTACAAATTTATTCTGGATAAACAAATTTAATATTTAATGTTATGGAAATTGTGTTTTAATGTTCTCAAATAGTAAAAATTAAATCAATAAGTAAACTAACATTAAAATTTATCTAATTATAATTAAAAAATACTAATAAATCATTTTCATTTTAATCATAAATGATATTATATTAATGTTAAAAATTATTTTAAATCATAAATCATGAATGATAAATAAATTATAAATTACTAACAACTAATAACTATCAATTTACAAATTACTTCCGAATAAATGAAATTATAAATATAACTACATATATATAACTGATATAAATATAAATCTAATAAAAAAAAACCCATAACACAACACTTTTTCTTCATATTAGAAATGATTGACGCCTATAGCTTAGTCGGTAGAGCACCTGACCTGCAATCAGGTGGTCTTGGGTTCGGGTCCCGCCAGGCGCCAAAAATCATTTTCCTTTTTACGAGTAATTTAACATCTATTGTTGCCACATCGTTGGCTAATATGAAAAAATTGTCGATTAATAATATTAATTCTAGTTCGTCATATCGGATAGTCTTGCTTCTTTGATATGTCGCTTCAGTAACAGAATGCCACATCGAGAGCGAACGTACATAGAAAACCTTATATATGCTCATAAATCAGAAAATGATTGACGCCTGTGTAGCTTAGAAAGTAAAGCACCTGACCGGCAATCAGGAGGTCGTGGGTTCGGGTCCCACCAGGCTCCGGAAAGTTATTTTTTCTTTATGAGTAATTTAACATCATCTGTTGAAAAAAGTTACCTTAGTTCTGAAAAGTTGCCGTATTTAAAGGTTACCGTAGATGAAATGTCACCATAGTTACGATATGAATGTGAGAAACAAATTCATGATCATACCGGAACATAGCTTCCGGCACATTATAGCCGAAGAAAGAATCTGGTATGGGTATGAGACAAATCTTCTTTTCTTTGGCTATGAAAGGCCAAAAGTTAGATTCCGGTATAAACTATGAAATGCTGGATAGTCAAACTGCATTGTAAAGATTTTACATCCACAGCCTTCTTAAAATTATTTAAGGATATTCCTTTGGTTGTAGAAAATTAAGTACTAATATATATTAGTATTACTGCTCGCATTTTCTTCAGTTCATTGCATGTGCATTCCAATGCCGAAAGTGAAGTTTTTACCACAATTAAGCGTGAAATATCCACCACATCAAAACTATGCTCTATGATAATTTGGAAATATTTAAGACTTTAAAAGAAATCGATTCCCGTATAGGCCCTGGACATAATTTAATCCACCCAGATACTGTCAAATCTGCAGCCGAATCCATCACATTACCTCTCACTCATATTTACAACTTAACATTTTTAAATGGTGTCATCCCCACCGATTTTAAAATTTCAGCTATTACCCCTGCATTTAAGAAAGGTTTAAGATCTGAAATATCTAACTAAAGACCTATATCAGTATTAACTGTCTTTTCAAAGGTAATAAAAATAAAAATATTCGTATTTTTTCGTATTTTTTTAATTGATAATATTTTTATCATATTGTTTTTAATTGATAATATTTTTAGCGTAATTTTTTAATTTCGTATTTTTCGTATATTTTGCATTTTTTTAATTGATAATCTTTTTACTTTGGAAACCTTAATATTCATATTTAGCACAATAAAATCCTTGCGACATTCAAATATATTTTCCCTTCAATTGCTTAATCATTTTTATCATACAAGAAACTTAACTAACTATACCCCAATTTTTTCTAGAACCAATTTCGGAATGTCAAGAATTGGCTGCTTTGGCCCTAGAGTATGGAACTCTCTTCCTTCTACTCTACAGTCTTTGAATTCACTTTCTTTATTTAAAAGATATCTTAGCAATTACCTGTTAAATTAACACCCATTCTCTTTATTATTATTATTAGTAGTAGTAGTAGCAGTAGTAGTATATTTTTTTAGAAGTTTATATTTTAAATATAATTAAAATACTCACCATGAGCAGCATGGGCTTTGTCAAACATAATAGTCTTTACCCATTGCTACCTAGACGAATCAAGTTAATTTTGAAATATTCGTTACAAACCTCACAATCGATTTGTATCTGATTCGCCTAAATAAAGAATTTGATTTGATTTGATATTGTTACCGTAATTGACGCACTTATCACAAATATATTAAAGCCTTGACAAATTTCTTCTCCAAATCATTCTAAAAGTTATTCAGAAAGGTTGACAGGATAATTCAGAAAATGTATTAGAAGACAAAACCATTTCAAGAGAAAAAAAGCATTACAGAAATTAAATCGGTTACAGATGAAAAAATTTTGTGAAATAGAAAATGGTTATTTTCGTCACAATGCGTAAAAAATATATCTGAACAGGTTAAATAAACTTAAAGCAATAAGGTTTGATATCTGAGAAGGAGAAGCAAGAGGGGATGAAGATAACGGCAGAATTCACATTCCGACACACAGATGACCCCATTGTTATTTATGTACGGAAAGAAAACCGGAAAGCACAGATTGTACATACATTAAAGGACACAATTTACGTAACAGTTTAGACTTTAAGTACCGTATATTAAGGGTCTTAAGCACAGTGTTGATGCGACCAGATCGCAACCTGATAGTAGAAACATATCTGATGATTTTTAAGGATCGAAATCAGATTGTGTAGCTGCAATACATTCGAATCGGAAAAACTAAGATTAGTGATGTGATGTAGGTACTTTGGGCTAACTTTTAATGACGTAAATTTTCGTAATTACAAAAAAAGTTTTTTGAGGGAACACGTTACGGTTATTTGCGAATTTACGTTGAACGTTATGAATCAGTGCACCTGCGTTTATACAATATTTGTTACGGGATTGTCGTCATAAGAACTGTGAAATCTGTTTTTGTGGTCTGTGACGGACCGAATTTTCCTACAAAGACTTGGAAGAGGGTGAATGAATGAAAGATAATTACCGTGAGCCAATGTTAAATTGTATTAGTAAACGTTATTTATTATTTTTAAATTTAACGTAAATACTTTTAATATTAATCTAAGTTCGTTTTCACATCGCCGGTTTGCAAACGGTGAAATAAACTAAAAATATCCATTCAGAATTTTCGCTGTGTTTATTCCTTATTGTCTTCTTTCCTCAAATAAACAGTTTATCACTAGCTCCTTGTCACTAGAAATATATAAGAATCTGATCCTTGAGGGTAATTAGTGAAATTTAGAAAAAGAAATCTAAAAATGTTGGAGATGTTACAAGGAAATTTTCAAAAAGATTATGAAAGTCGCAATATTAACGCACAGGTCGAAATATGGAAAAACTTGTATCTTTGCTTGTTGGTTCTACTAACGAATATTGCATATTGAATAAAATGCATCAAAGAATAATTAAACAGAAATATGCCGGTGGAAGAGAAATTGGCAATAGGTGGAACAGAGATTAGCGAAATAAGGAAATTATATTTACCTAAACACTTAACTTAAATGGCTAAATAATATCGATTTCAGAAGAACAAAAATATATTGACTACCAAAGGCAATATAAAAAATAAGGGGCTTTAAAATATTCAAGAAAATTGCGTATGAATGAAAGATGAATAGATAAATTAACATACGACTTCGTTGATCGGAAGCTACGTGTAGGAATTTGAGTACTTATATGAACTGGTATTTACACTTGAGTTCATTACATTTTATACGTTCACTTACCTCTAATCCTGAACTAATATAAAGGCACATGTAATCACATAATACTGTATTAATTACTAAGTTGCTACTGGTTAAATCACAATATATTTGTAATAAATAATTAGCATATCACATTACATATAATTATCCGATGACAATTGTGGTAGGAAAGAACAGAAAATTATATTTAATGCAATCATACACAAAGTGGTGAAAAATATAGAGGAACCTGCCTTAAAAAGACGAAAGTATGCATTTTTTTCTTTGGAAATGTCGCTATCCAACCACTGTTTTACTGAATGGCTAAATTTTCCTTGAAGTGCTTTGGACAATTACATAAATGGATATTCGCAGTGTATCATTAACATGATGAATTTTGCGTGCTTTTGGAGTATTTTTGTTATAATTTTCATTTTTAAATTACTTCCATCGCTGTTGAAAAGATTGCGCGATCTGGTCCATTGGTCTTATTTGTAAACACAGTGGGAATTTCTTTGAAGTTGCAATGGTAGTTTAATTCTTTTAATGTTGAAAACGCTTTCACTGAGATTAAAGCTATAAAACAAATTACCATTTTTCGTAATTTTTTCCCCAACATGGTTTTTATGGCAAATTGTTGCCAAATTTCATTATGGTTCTCACCAAATTTGTAAAGAGAAATAAAATAACTTTTTTAAAGTTAATTTATTTTTTTAATGTGTTGAATATTAAGAATCACAAGAACTCAGTTCAAAAGTGTTGACATTATATTACGAGTAAAAGTAATTTTGATAGCAGCTAATATTTGTCTTACTAGTAGTAAAACTGAGACCCATACCGAAACTATTTAGTGATTACTTCAATGAAAATTCCAAAAAGTACTTTACTATTTTTAAAAGCTCACGAAAATTTATTCAAAATACCTACAGACTTGGTTTTAATGTTACTGATAGTACAACTCCAATGGTTTTTCTCGCATAGGTTTTAGTCAGTGAATCCTACCGCTATGAACGCTAATGGCCTTCGATGCCTTCACGTTTGCAGAATTTACATGCCGTGGGTTTTGGTTCGAAGGAACGAAAACCGAGACACGTATCCAATGTAAATTTGATACCCATCATGGAAAGATACCCCCACTAGCAGGCCAACAAGTTATTCCTACAACCAAAATTTTGTTAAGACCGGTTCGTCTGTTAACCATGTCCAATCTTTAGGGCAACCACGTGCTTTCGATGCAGTCATAGAAGAAGTGAGGGAAAGTTTTGTTCGTAATGCTTCGAAATTCATGCTACGCTCTTCTTGTGAGACTGGTATTTCACAACCAATGATTAAGCACGTCCCAGAGAAACTTTTGCATTTGCAAACGTATCGATTTAAAATTGTGCAACACATTATATCCAAAGACAAGACGACTGTACGGGATTTCTGTGGAGAAATGCTATATGGAACCGAAGAAGACGAGACATCACTGAACCACATAATCTGCAGTGATGAGTCGAGATTCCAAAACACTGGTAAAGCGAACATTCAATATTGCAGGAGATGGGGTTGTGAGCCGTCACAGGTGAAAGTGTGCAACACGTTTTTGATAACTCAAAGGTGAATGGGTTTTGTGCCCATAGTAAAGGAACTGAATACGGACCGTCCTTCTTCCTAGAGAGAACTGTTGATGGTCTCATGTATCTGGATATATTTGCGATTTATCTCGTTCCACAGATAGATGAAGATGACTAAAATAAATACTTCATTTTATGAAGGACGAAGCACTCCTTGATATTTTATACATGTCCGAGAATATATTGCTAAGCATTTTCCTTGTTGATGGATCCTCCCCAGCGCCAAGGTTATATCGCTAGCATCAAATAGAGATATATCGAGGCAAAAGTATTCAAAAGCGTTATTGATGTATAATAATTTTTGTAGTTTTGCAATGTAGAGATGATATAACACAATTTTCCGAAAAAGTATTCCGGAACGATCAAAAAGCCAAGAGTACAACCAGCAGCCACTCGAAATTAATTTGTAATAAAAAGCAAGAGCTTTCCTTAAAACGTTCGCTTCGGTGCAATAAAGTGATTACTATTATTATCAAATAGAATGAGCTACCGGTGATTCATCCTATAGCGGGCGACCACGTTTAATTCTCATACGCAAACGAAATACAGAAGGTGAAGCAAAAATTTGAACACCCATTTGCGCAATAATTGTGCTACAAAAAAATTTAAGAGTATCAATCTGTAGGGAACAATGGAATCCATCAGCCCACTTGCAATGAAATTTGTATAAGAGACCTTTTTCATATTAAACTTACAGCAACTTTGAAAATTGAAATGGCAACAACTAGTTTTGATTAAATATTTCGAATTTGCAACCAAAACAGGCCTCTAAAACTAAATTTTAATTTATTTGATTTAAGAATTTAGAAGTTTTGGATATTGGAATTATTGAGCTCATGTTATTAAAATATTTCATGGTATTTTTATCAATATCTCACAAAATATTCATCATATCTCTCCAATATTATTGTGTTAAAAATCAAGAGGCCAAGCAAAATTTATGATGCTTTTCATTTTTAAAACAATATCTAATACGAATTATAAATTATGAAAATCATTTTCTATAAAAATATAAATAGAGACGTATTTATTTTTTGACCGGAAATTAAAACCTTACAGTTTTTTACCTACTATACAGAAATTGCGGCGCAATCCGATTTGTAGTTTCTTATGCTCAATATTTGTTAAACGACGGTTGAAGGGGGCATCGCATAGTTGCAAAAAAGTAAAAAAAAAAAATGAAAAAAATATTTTGTACTTTAAAACTGTTGTCAAGTGAAACTTCTTGATCATCATTTAGCAGGCATACTGATAAATTTAATCGGTGAGAGAATCAGACGAAGAAAAGTTAGAAGGTAATATAATTTTTTGATTCAAACAGGTTTGCTCAGAAAATTGAATTCCGGACCTACAAGTTCGTTTTTTATCATGATGGAAGCCCCCGTAGACAGTTTTTGAATATCTATTTATAGTTTTATAGTCAGGATGACGCAAAAATTTTAAATTAGCCTATTTAAATAGTCTAGAGTTCGATTATGATATCAATGTTAGGAACTGCCATCGAAATTTTCAAAGCTTCTGCAGGTTTAAATATGAAGGAGGTCCCTTATGAAAATTTTGTGCACATGACTTGGTAAATTTCATTGCTATTTAACGATTGGGCATCTTCGAATTTTTTGTAGCCCAATTATTGGCGCGAATGGCAAACAAGTATTTAGATTTTTCTTTCACCGGTTGTATCTTCCCAAACAGTCTGCTAACAAGTAAGATATTCCTGATACGAGTCACCCGTGTCTCGTACGCAGCGAACATGTTAAAGCGACTACGATGAAACCTCAAACTTGGTATAGCAATATTCAACTGTAAATAGAAATCGCTATACAGCATAAGAGTAAAACCAATCCGATATATATACCCTAACACTCTAACTCAAAAATATTTGTAAATAAAAAAAATGTGCATGCACTAAATATATATATTAGGTAAGTAATAAATTGTTAGGGAAACAAGTTTTAAAGATTCTCATTATCTTTTATCTCCAAGCGTAAAGTAGCATGAAAAGCGACTAATTTAATAACAACCGCAGAAACTGTTTGAATGCCCGTGAGGACGTCTTTTGCTTTCTTGGGTGCGGCAGAATGACATGTTAAACTATGCTATTTTCAATTGCCTTGACAGGCTAATTGGACGCTGGGATTTACGTTTCGAAGGTTTACTAGATCCAAGAGAAAGTATTGCTCTCCGAGCGTAACAAATTATCCAATGGATTAAATTGAACCCACTTTAGCACTTATACAAGAATTTAGAAAGTTTCTTCGTTTCCCCCATTATTTCGTGATGTCCACTTTCGCAACAATCTCTTCTTTAAAGACACCGCTTTCACGAGCTTTCATCGCGTTGTTCACGATTCTATTTATTGAAATTCATCGTCATCCGTTACGTCTCCAAGTATGATCTTTTAACACCTGTTACTTGCATCTAGGCCAAGGTTGCATTTAATAGCTCATATAAGTAACTCACATAATAACTCATGTAAGAAGCTAAGGTAAGGATTACCTTACGGGGAATTTCCCGATCGTGATCTTATTAAGGGACGTAATTGGCTGGCTGTCTAATTTGATATTCGTTGATTTTTTTTGCCCCTTCTATTTGAATTTCTTTTGCTACATAAAATCGTATTTTTTGATTTGTGATACTTTTTTAATTCATTTTTGTGATTTTATCCTGTCTTATTAATTTGCCCGTTAGAAATGATCCCCTAACGACCCATATAAAATATGATTCAGATAAACTCAAAACGCTTTTATCACATCCACTCTGGTTAAACCGGCTCACGAATATCGAAAATCCGGAAACAGTAGTCACTTTCTTCTTAACCAATGTATATTCTGCGGTAAAATCAGCCGAAAAAAATTAAAATCCAAAACTTCCAAATTCAGCTTTCCTCAATATCTTTGAATCTCAAAGGCTCTCTTAAACTCTATCCGAAAAAAAAAACTCTTTAAACAAACAAACAAAAAATCCTTTTAATTTATCTCTCAAAAAAAAATTAAAAAAATAAAGAAATTCGTTAAATAGTGTAATAAGGTCGGCAAAAAAATCTTATTTCGAAAATAAATTTTTGCGATGTAACGGAAATATGTAAAATACCTGGAAAATAATTAATACTGCAATAAAAAACATAAAAAAAAACTAGCTTATCCTAAAAAATCATCTCAAGTAACTTAGATAATACAACTGAATGCACATCTGACCTCGGCATCGCCAATGCTTCTAACGATTTCTTTACATCGTCTGGGTTAACCACCTCTCCGCAAACCGCCCCGGAATATGTTTTTCCTAGCACCAATATTTCTGCGCATAACCCATATAATCCGACATTCTTCTGGCTTTCTCTGGTAATCAGCCGGTGTTTCAGAGCATTATCCGGTATACGTACTATCCGGTATTTCAGCGGTAATCATCTCCGGTAATCTGAAATCAAAGAGTACATAAATAACTTAAAGTGTAATAAATTTCCGGGCTATGATAATATAACTCCAAAATTACTTAAAGAAAACGCGGAATTCTTTTCCGATGCACTCTTGTATTTAATTAATCTCACCTTCCAAAACGGTGTTCTCTCTAATGAATTAAAAACAGCTAAAGTTATTCCTCTGTATATAGACGGTGACAACTCATTGCTTCCGAACTACCGACCAATTTCCATTCTTAGAGTCTTCAGTAAAATTTTCGAAAAGGCAATATACTCCAGACTAGCAAAATTTATGGAACGAAATAATGTATTCTATTCAAAACAATTTGGCTTCCGTTGTAAACTAACTACATAACTTGTGGAAAAAATCAAATATTGAATTGACTGTAATCAGTTCACTTATTGCATATTTCTAGAATTAAAGCGTGCATTTGAAAAAGTTAATCACCCCATCCTTCTCAACGAACTTGACTCATTGGGTATTAATGGAACTCTGTTGAATCTTTTCAAACGCTACCTATAAAATAGGTTACAATATGTCATTCTATCAGGCGCCTTATCAGAAAATCATTCATTAAACACATGTGTTCCTCAAGGATCGTCTTTAGGACCATTGTTATTCGATATCTACATCAATGATCTTCCAAACTGCATTAAACACTGTGACACACTTATGTATGCCGATGATACTACCCTCGTTCATTCTAGCAAAAACGCTATAGAGCCGGTAGATGAAATCAACAAAGATCTAAATAAATTGAAAAAACTACTCCGAATTTACAAAATGGAATTATTAAATATATCTAAATCAACGTATAAGGTATTCCGTTCTAGACAAAAATCTCTTGCGTTTCATTCTTTGCCCGTATTTAATTTCTAGTCTTTTGAACATACGGGTACTTTTTTTTATTTAAGCGTGTTACTAGACTCACATCTAACATGAGCTCCCTAAATATCAAAGGTCACATACTCCCTCCTTACATATTCTAGCATCTTCTCAAAAATACGTCAGTTTGCTTCACCATCTATTTTACGGCTACTGTACTTCACGCTTGTCCACCCCAAGCTAACCTGTGCTATTGAAGCTTATGAAACAGCAAACTCTAGTACTCTGTCTACACTAATAAAAGCTCAAAACAGAATCATTAGAGTAATGGCTTTCGCCAATTTTTCCGGACGTTCAAGCCCTCTTTATCGATTATGGAGAATATTACCCTTTCAACAACTAGTACAATTCAACACAGCATTAATAATGCACAATATAACAAACAACAAATTTCTGATCTCGGCACGTTTAATGAACACATCCATTCTCACGATACTAGACTGCGATCGAATTCCTCCCTTTCTCACCCTCTGGCTAAAACCAACTTAATGCAAACAAGTATGTCTTTTCATGGTGCAAAAATCTGGAAGTCTATAAGCCCTGAAATCCAAAGGCTTTTTTTTCCAGTCTTCAAAAGATCTGTTTAAAATCTTTTATTCTCGCAAATTTGTGAAAATTGCCCTATATATTCTTAACCTACTTAATAACGCACCTCCTAGCACCCCCCCAGTCTTTTCGTATCTTTTCTTATCTTGTTTCTGTGCGTGTCTATGTGCGCGTGTGCGTTTGTTATACATGCTCTCGGTGTGCGTGTATATGTATACGTACGTATGCGTGTATTCATGCATGTATGCAAGTATTTTGTGTATATGTGTGTGTGCGTGCGCGTACGTACGTGCGTATGTTTGTATGCGTGCGTGCTTGTGTATGTGGGCATCCATGTGCTTATACATTTATAGTACTAAGTTACTATAGTAACTAAATTAAGTAATAGTGTTTACATAACTAAATAAGTAATAGTAGTCACTTAACCAAGTAAACAATAGTAATTACATAACTAAGTAACAGTAAATACATAACT
>QLNU02015270.1:22603000-22613827 GCA_006491805.2 Dysdera silvatica
AAGCATAGTCTTAGTATAGAGTGTTTTTATTGTTATTTCGCCATGTTTGAATTCAAGATCAGGAAGGCGTGGGGTGAGGCATCTATACCTTACAAATTGGTATACATGCCGCAGTTAAAATCAGGGACATATGCCGCGCGTATTCTTTCGGATGTTAATTTTAATTTTGAGAATTTTTTGTTATTTTGCACCAAATGCCGTTAAATATAATCGCAAATCCTAGTCAAATGTCTCCAATTTAATTATAATTTTCTTTACTTACAAATCCATAAAAATATCATCAAAGTTTTCAAAAAATCCGCCAAATTCATAAAAAAGCTCTCCAAAATTCTTTTTTTTTTCGTCATTATTGATACTGGAACCATCGCATAAACATGCACTTGAGTCGAAAGCATAAGACCTTGCAGATACAGAGCCATCCACGAGTAAAGGTTTGCCTGAAAAGAATATTACAATTCCATCGAAATATTTGCATGCAATATCTCCAATTTCAAAACTAAATAAAGAAAAAAGGAAAGGCAATGAAGAAATAGGCACTTGTCTTAACCATTGCAGAAAACAGAAGACCGTTAAAAGAAAGATTGGAGAAGAAAGTTGGAAAAGAAAGAAATAGAAATAACTAAAGAAGGTGGTTAGATTATGAATCAAATAGTCATAGTACTAGTTCTGAAGTAGATGATGTTTCTGGGTTTGATTCCATTGCAATAGAGAAAGCCAGAGGTAATCCTAATGAGGTGAGTAAAAGAAAGGAAAGTGAAGCTGGGTCATCACAAACTTTGGATGTGAATACATGCAATGAATATGAAGAAAATTATTATCACACAACTGAAGATGCGAATGGTTACATTGTGCTATATGTAAGTAAGCGATGGCTTACGTATAGCACAATGCGTAAGTAAGCGATGGCTTACATATAACACATTGTGTAAATAAGCGATGGCTTCACGCAGAATGTACGATTTTCGATGAGTTTTGTGCCGCTGTGGGAGAGAGAGAATAGATTAAAAAATTAGTCCAGCCTATTTGAAAAAAAAAGTAATTCATTTATGTCATTATTTTGTCCATGTTTGTTCCGATTCTGAAAATGAGTGCAAAATAAAAACAGCAGATGTTTTTTAAATTTATTCAATTTTTATGTTTTATAAGATCGCAATTTCAGTTATTCTATTTTTTCATAACATAGTTGTTGAAGAAACGTATTTGATAGGAAGTAAATTCATTTACTATACGAAGCGCGGCAAGCCTCATGGTGCGGCATAACACCCGACACACTTTAGAAAAATGTCGCAACAAATGGTGTTAAAAAATAAATTACAGCGGCTTATTGAATTTTTTGTAAATTATATTTTACTAATATATATGTTTCTTAAAAGTGTATTAATTATTATGACTAAGTAAATTTTATGTTTGTGCGCCATGGGTCTCAGAATATCGATATTAAAAAAGGTTCGCCATGTAACCCGGAATTGTTCTATGTCTTTCGTATCCATTTTTTCCATACCCTCAACTTCTTCTTTTCTTACATTAACAAATTTAAAACGTAGGGCTTTGCTGATGCGAAAGCAACGATGAACAGCCGGGATGCTGCGGCCACTTTCGTAGGACTCGGCGTATTTATGAATAAACGTCAGGTTCTGCCGGTGTGGAAAGTAACGATAAACAGCCAGGATGTTGCTGCGTCAGTTCAGTGAGACGACGTATTTATGAACAAACGACAGGTTTTGTGGATGCGAAAATCAACGATGAATAATTATAGTCAGCCGGAATTCTTCACTCTGCAGTGGCGATGAATATAACTCTACGCAGCTGATGCGTATGATTTTGTAGCTCGTGAGCGAATAGAGAATTTTTGGAGCTTTAATAAAAACTTTCCAAGTGGAGCCCGTGCGATACTTTCAAGTAGGAAGGTTGTGAGTCTTCCCACCTGCGACTTTGCTTGCCTTGAAGTCTCCGACCGAACTCCAAGTTCACGTCAAATTGAGACGTCCTTTTCCGTACGCTGCTCCCGCTCTTCTCTTCTATTTTCTTCTCTTTCCATCCCCAGCACGACCTGCATGTCAATCACATTAAATTACACAATCCACTCACAGGATTATTCGTTTTGCCAGTACATTTGGCTGTTGCTATCTATGCAAACTATACTGCTGATCTCTGATAGGTTTCCTTTCGCGGGGCGGTCTACTGTTTTTGAGTTTAACTACGCCCTGAGTTTACGATACTAGAATTTACAAGCCCCTAATCAAAGTTGACATTTTATGGGATTTTCACTGTTTATTTTAGCCTTGCTCTGGCGCCTAAACCCATAAAACGTCGTCTGGCTTTATTTTTGTCTACCCATGCTTACTTTGTACAAATACACAGAATATATTTGGCAAACTAATATTCTCCTGTAATAATACGTTAATATCCACACAAAATGATTTAAAGAACAACGTAATTCAATATGGTTGACGAGCAAGCCATATATAAATAGATTAAATCTGCCTCAATGTTGTACGATATTTTTAAAACCTGTCCTTTGGAGTAATCTTATATATCCACGGACCCAATAAACTTTTAGTCATCATCATCAAGGACTACAGTCTGAAGAAATTTAGAAATCACTACTTTATGTTATATGCTTTGTGTGCTTGCGTTTAAAGGAAAACGGCCGCTAAGGCCACGTTGAGACAGGTCCCATAGCTTTCAGACGATCACAAACCACTTCCGCCTAGAGAATAAAGTCCCTAAATTGAGGATTTTGAGAAAAAATTGATAAATGCTAGATGGGTGTTGAAATCAATTAGTTCTGCTGATTCGCGATTACAATCAAATGCTGCTACTTTACTATTATCAGGTTTGTTTTAATCCGGCATGCTCGTATTGCCCTTTCTGAGAATATTCTTTTTCCCGTTAGCCCTCTGACCCCATTCTCTTTTTTTAACTTCCAATTTTCTTTTGCTTTCCCTATGTCTGTATTTTAACTTTGGTCTTCCCTACAGAGAGCACTTGCAGCGAAAAATTCATATCCTCTTCAATATTTATATTTACGTCACCCCCGCTCCCTTTTCTTGATCCTGCAAGTAAGCAAAACGCTCTCATCCTGAGTTTCCCAAAGACTTCACCATGCGACCACCCTTCGGCCTCCACTGTGATGTCTTCGATTCTAGACCACATTTATGATCTTTTTCTACGTTACAACCCAATATATATGAGAATTTTATTATAACTAATGCTGAATTGTTTCCCGCTGATTAAATTCTACGTGTTTTCCGTACAGAATATGAGTAATCACTTGTTTTTTCTATTGAAAAAGGAGCTCCATTACTAGTATCGCTACTGCTCTCATTCCATTTTCCTACCGAAAGCTTTCAAAGTCTCCTTATGCATAAAATAACAAGGAATGAAGTATTATCACAATATCACAGCGTGCCATTTATATTACGTACGATCTGAAACTTTTGGTTAGTCAACTGATGCTTTGATCAACAGAAAAAAAAACAAGTAAATGAAACTAAATCGCCTAAGGTCAATATTTAAATTTAGCGTGTTTCAATTAACATCAGTTCTCAACTCTCTAATCCACAACTCTCTAATCCGCAACTCCCTAATCCGCAACCCCATAATCCGCAACGCCCTATTTCTCAACTCTCTAACTTCAACTCACTAATCCGCAACTCTCTAATTCACCACTCTCTAATTCTCAAGTAACTCGGTAGGTTTTCAACGTTAACAATAGCCATCATTATTGCATTTACGGAAGACCTTTACCTTACTCTCTCGCTTTTGGTATTGCGTAGAGACAGACAGACAGATAGACAGACAGAAAAACCAAAAGCAATAGCGGGTTCAATATCTATTGAAACCCGCTAAAAAAAAAAAATTGTGGGATCGCCAGATGGGTCCAAGTAATCGCAAGTAAATTTCAATACACCTAAATATATCAAACTTTGGTGCACGCATTTATTTAAAATACACATTAACGTATAATTAAAGGGTGCGCATAAATTAATTCAGCTAAGGTACTACGGTAACGAAATAAAAACTCGTTCACCTAGTGTCCACTTAATTCGGATTTGATACCAAACTGTGAAAAAAATAAAATATTAAAACGCTCACCGACTAGTTGCTCACTTCAGTCCAAGGATTGGCTCCCTAGACATTGTGAGGTTTAGATTACTCGAGAAATGCCGAATCACATTGCGTTATGGTGACGTAATGGTAGTGCATTCATCTGTCGTTCCATTAACCGGAGTTCCATTCACAATCATGTCGTCGAATACGTGCCGTCGAACGGGTGTCGTTGAAAGCGTGCCGTTTTTCTGCCCATAGCAATCCGAAGACCAGATGATTTGACAGTAGAGAAAAATGGATCTTTCGGCATCATTCCTCACAAAACTGTAGGTCCCGACCCAGCATGTCTTTACTGTTCTTTTCCCATAAAAACACAAGTAAATACTTTTTTCACATGCATATCCAAAGTGTGTGGGATTCCACAACAAAAATACTACATGTTCACTTTGTAGGCTTCCTTGTGTGTTGCCACTTGGAATTTTAAGAAACGCAAACCTCATAATTGCAAATTATGAAACTGGTAACAAATATAATATTTATATTATATTTATTCCTTTTATATGGTGTTTTCCAAATTCAAATAATATCATGTTCCGTACCTAGCAGCATATATTTTATAATTCTAATTTCACTTTTTGTATTTGGTAAACAGTACGTAACTGCGTTATGAATTCTAAAATAATAATCAGTCTTCCTTTTACCATCGAAGTGTGCACACGTAATTCTCGGAGACTCCGCCAAAAGGCGTACTAAAACCTTTTAAGTATGTATTCAAACTAAATTATTTATTGACGAATTAATGCATTAACTTAAACATATAAAGCACTAATATATAATATTTAACTGGATGCAATTTTTTGACATCTTCAATTGATTACCCAGGCTTGACAGTGTATAAATTGTAACTAAAAACTTTAAAATTTGGCAGTGTATGTATTTGGTTTCGTGGATTATCTGTATTAATTCAAAATATTGAATGCCATAAATCTGTGTATCCCCCACATCAGAAACAATATAATTAGCAAAATAATACCTTATGCATGTACAAAACTTACGGTTGGTTTTAAATGTTATTAGTATCTGTGCCTTCTTATGAACACAAGTTTAATAATTTATTCAAACAAAGTTGCTAAGTTTGCATTATGCAACTCAAAGTGTAAACCTTACGGAATTTTAACAGAGTATCATCACCTTATTTTTCAATTATCTTCAAAATATAGATAATGCGGATATCCATTCTTATTTTTAGTGACTGTTCTTTTAGATGAACATTTTACTTAACTTGGAAAACGCTAATTTGAGAATTTTTTTGTGCAAGGAAACATCTTTCAAAGAATTTAGTATTTATTTTAATAAATCATAGTAAAAATTATATAATAATATGCATGTTTCATGAATTACACAGAAATTTTCTGATTTATTTTTAAGTAAATCTTTAATATTTTCAGATCTACTAAAAATATTAAAGTAAGTATAACCAAATGAAATATAAAACTATAGGCCAACATATCAGAGTCTTTTGTTTGATAACTGAAATCTCGCTCAATAATTTAGGTATCTTTTTTTTTATATCATATATATACTACTTACCGAAAATTCTTTCAAAAATTTGGAAATCAGACCTCCCAAAGCGTCAAACAAACATAACCATGGGTTTTCTATATGCAGTGAGATTGCTCACATAATACGCTTTTCCCTGAATTTTGCTCTTAATCGGTGTCAGGAGCACAATATAATCCTGATTGAAAACTACTTTTAATCAGTCTAAACACCTGGATGTTCTACATTAATACTTTACCAGTTTTTAAAAATTAATATATAAAATTTCTCCCTGATATGTTGAATTTTATTTCAAGGGATATATCTCATCTTTAATAAATTAGATTGTTGTGAAGTACGAATGATATACTTCCGCATCTCTGCACTTTGTTTGATATTTGTTGCTTAAATGATTCCGGTGCTTCATGGGACTAGCTGCTCTTGAACGTAACACACAAACAAGCTAAATGGCGCATAGGATATAAATTAACTGCAATTTAAAAAATATATAACTTATCTATATATAATTTAACTATAAATTACTATTCTCGATTGAATTGCAAACATACTGCACTGGAACTATTTACAAATTCATTGTGGAATTCTTATAAAATGCTATCTGTTACCTTTAAAATTTCGTACAGGTACTTTTTTATTGAATCTTTTAGAAAATGCAATTTTGAAAGCAGGCTTGACGTTGTTATGGAAACTGTTCGGAGTTTTGGAAAGTAAAAAGATGCACATTCTTGCTGAGCAAATAACTCGGTTTCCAGCACATCTATAATTTAATGTGGCACAGAATGTTATTACTCACAGTGCAACACAAACCTGCAGCTGAAATCAACATGCATTTCGATTTGAAAGATAAATATATTTTATGACAAGATCTCGAAGCATGTCATTTCTGCATTGATTTGTGACATCAGGCAGGCACATAAAGCCAAAATAGCCTTGGTTCTAGACCACTTTGACAAGCCCTGGAGATAAAGCTTGGTCAATACCAATAAGCTAAGCTTTATTTATGAACTAAAGCGATGGATTTCCTCTCCTTTCTAGTTCCATTTTCCTATATATTTCAGTTTTCGATTAGAAATAGCGAAGAAATAGTTACGTGTCATCTAAAAATAAATTACAATGCACGGAAAATCAGAAAAAATAATAAATTTCAACAATCACAGTTCGCATTTTAATTTCAATCTTTAAAATTCCAATTTAAAAGGTTCCATAAAGGTTTTTTCATGTATTATATATTTCTTGCTTCCTATTTCTAAAAAGATCTCGCTGAAAGCTTGTTCATATTCGTATAAATGTAATGTTATTAGCTAAATTTTCATGACATAAGAACGGAAAGTATCATATTGATAAATGTGATGTATGCAATAAATATTTCGTCTGTATTTTTGTGAAGACAGTAATGGTTAGAATGTACTGGAAGCTGTAATTTTCTGGGGTATCAGAACCAATGTTGCCAAGGCAACCCTACTTCGGTAGACAGAAAACTGCACGCGTTCTACGCCATTAATCGGGAGTTAAACCCGGGTTAAGGTCACGACACACGAATGCGTTACCATTACGCCATCATCGCGCAGTAAATCTATATTTCCCCCAGAAATCTAAACCTTTGTTGACAAAACAACCATGTATTAGTGAGCAGAAAACGGCAAGCATTCTACGATATTAATCGGGAGTTAAACCCGAGTTAATGGCACGATACACACACTAATGCGCTACCATTACGCCATTATAGTGAAGTAAACCTGTATTTCTCCGAAGAATCCAAATCTCAGTTGCCGAAGCAACCATGTAGTAGTGGGCAAAAAATTGCACGCACTCTACGATATTAATCGGAAGCTAAACCAGGATAAATGGAACGATACACGAATGCGTTACAATTTTGCCATTATAACACAGTAAATCTATATTTTTCCGAGAAATCCAAACCTCTGCTGCCAAGGAAACTTTGCGTCAGTGGGCAGAAACTGGCACGCGTTCTACGATATAAATTGGGAGCTAAATCTTGTTTAACGGCACGATACATGAATGCGTTACCATTACGCTATCAAAGCGCAGTAAACCTATATTTCTTCGAGGAATTCTGTTGCTAAGGCAACCATGCGTCAGTGGGCAGAAAATAGTATGATATATTAATCGGGAGTTAAATTTGGGTTAATGGCAAGATATATGAATGCGTTACTATCACGCCATCATAGCGCAGTAAACCTATATTTCTCTGAGGAATCCAAACCTCAGTTGCCGAAACAACCATGCTTGAGTAGGCAAAAAACGGCAAGCGTTTTACGGCATTAATTGAGAGTTAAACCTGTGTTAATATCACGATAAAAGAATTAGTTACCATTACGCCATCATAGTACAGTAAACGTATATTTCTCCGAGGAATCAAAACCTCTGTTGTCAAGGCAATCATGCGTCACTGGGAAGAAAACGGTGTGCGTTCTGCGATACTAATTTGGAGTTAAATCTGGGTTAATGGCACGATACATGAATGAGTTACCATTACGCCATCATAGAGCAGTAAACCTATGTTTCTCTGAGGAATTCAAACTTCTGTTTACCAAGGCAACTATGCGTTAGTGCGCAGAAAACAGCATGCGTTCTACAATATTAATTGGGAGTTAAAACTCGGATTAATGGCAAGGTCCACGATTGCGTTACCATTACACCATCACAGCGCAGTAAATCTATATTTTCTCGGGGAATCCAAACCTTTAAAAGCATACGAGACCAACCATACACATAATGGGTTTAAATAATGGTTAAATCAATAATGGATTATAAATCTTTTTGCAAAAAAAACCCCCAACAAAATCGAAGCACCATGAAGAAATTGTCTGTTTTTATTGAAATTAAATGTGCGTCCAGCATACATATAGAGATAAGGAAATGATAGAAAATTCAAGTCCGTATGATACATCAATAGCTAGAAATTGCACATTAAATGTTCAAATCAAATGTTGGCTCACTTGGCGGTAATGAATGCTTCTACATGTCTAAGTAAGGAATGATAAAGGTTCCTAATGCCATCCTGCGACACATTCTGATATTCATCCCTCACTTGTTGCTCCAAATCTGTGACATTTTGCAGTGCCCAAATCTGGCGGCTTACCATAAATATATCAAAACTTTGAAACAATTAAAATTCAAAAGTATTTAAAAAACATTTAATTTTTGTTCTTGTCAAAATCACCGAACTCTGGAGAAGTTCTCCTTAAAGAGTCACCAGAATAATCTGGAAGATTATCTGGCAACAAGCTATAACTTTATATTATAATTCTAATCCAAATCTTGAGAAGATACGATAATTTGTATAATCGTGTACTGCTGTAACTCTTATACTGCTCACATTATGTATCACACAATCTTTACATCGGGTTGTATAAAAGAATTATTATGATTATTATTGTACACATTTCTCTTTCTTCAATATCCTATATATTTTCTTCCGTTCACGATTATATATATTCTCTCCTCCTTTCGTAAATTAATATTGCACCTTAAAAGTCAGTTTCTATTTAGCAATTCAGCAATTGTGAAATGATTCAAGAATGATGGAATTTTAGTAAAATATTACACTTAACATACATTATTAAAACTATTAATAAAAGGTTATGTATATTACATTTTGCTAAAACGAGATAAAACGGGGAGTGAAAAATGCAAACTGTCCACTGAAATACAGTTATATAGTAATGAAGTCAAGTGCGAGATGATTAGGTAAACAAATTATATATATATTATACAGAATTTAAAAAAAGGCATAAAAGAACATAATTCATCAATTTTTGAGGATTTTCAATAAAGGCTTTTAAGTATTTCTGAATAGAATATGACTGGATAAGATATATGCCATTAAGAAATTGATTTCAAAATAATAAAAAATAGGAACCAGACTATTAATTTGGAATTAATTACTTTCTTCTAGGTTATTAATTCTAAAATTATGAATTGATATTTCCAATTTTTCGGAAAAAAAACAAACAAATTTATCCGTCGTAACGGGTCCCGCAAAACCCCATTTTCTTATGTTAATAAAACTAAAATAAAAGACAGAGAAGTATGAGAATTTCACCAATTCCTAAAGTGTTTTAAGTAGTTTATAGAGACAAAATGCGTCCTCAATTAGGTAAATTTTTAAGTTAAGACTAAAAAATAGAAACAAAAATCTGCGACTTTATTGAGAAAGATTAAAGTAATATCCGCAGTGATTTCCGAGAAAGATGCAATTAACGGTTAAAGTATGGAATTGAAGAAATTACAAATGGAAAATATCGCCATTTGTAAATGGAGCATTTTCAATCATCACTATAGGAATTCTTCTTCCATAACACGATCCATAGTTTCCACACCTATCCTTACTCAGTTCGCTTCTAGACCCTGAATATGTTCAGACAAATGTTACACACTGCAATATGTAAATTTATATATGGAAATGCTGTTATATCCGTAAATGTTAATCAAATTGACGAGTTAATCAAACTTTAAAATTCTGAAATTCATTCTCAAAATATTCCGCGAAAGACAGACAGGCAGGCAGGCTATCTGAAATATTCATCTATCACTACCTACATTCAACATAGATGATAAAATATATAGTTGGATTGAAGTTTGTTAATAGTTGAGACATAATCCCGTAATAATAGTTGAGATGGCGGCCCATTGCTTGAGAGTGGGCTATTATCCAAACTGCGTCTTAAGAGCATCTTTTCACGAAAGTAATTACTTTTCCCGCCTTACGTGACACCCCATCTGCTCGATAAGGCATCTGCCCCCAGGCGCGGAGCCTTATTTAGTTAAATAGCTTTTAAAAGTTTATGATGGACCAGCGTTGTAAAGTATATTAGTCCTCGAAGAAGAAAATCTTTAATTACTTTACACATGTTTGGAGCTTCCTCGACTCGACTGCTTCTCACCTATTGTGCTTGGCACAAGGGCGAACACACGAAAGAGGTTTAAAAATAAGCCTGCTTTAATGTTAGCGAAAGTTATTTCAGTAATTCGGATTCAGTTTGCGTATCTGGGAAATCAACAATTCCCTAACCAAGAAAAACCTATCACGTATTGGATATTTCGTCAGCTTTGTTTTTGGTTATATCTATCTGCTTCAAAAACAAGATAGAGGGATGATATATGACTCGCCTGATTTAATTGCATGACTTCGTCCATTAGCCTTTGTTCCAAGAGTCATTTGTTTCAATCAGTGGGCATGTTCCTTTCGCC
>QLNU02015270.1:22622907-22634437 GCA_006491805.2 Dysdera silvatica
TTCATTAAACACGTAGATAAGTCTTTCATTAAACACTTAGGTAAGTCATTCATTAAATACGCAAATAAGTCATTCATTAAACACGTAGATAAGTCATTCATTAAACACATATATAAATCATTCATTAAACGCGTAGATAAGTCGTTCATTAAACACGTAAATAGAATTTTAATTCATATTTGCATATGTTGCGGATTATGAGAGTTAAACAAACTGTTTCACTAACATTACTGCTAATACTGGAAGAAAGTATAATATTTTAATTCTTTGAGCAAAAGGAACTTAAAATATTTATTTTATCCGAAAGGTTTGTGAAAAGTTGGAAAAACATACAGAAATTTTATCTCGAAAATTTTGTCCAAAAAAAGGAAAAACTGCTAAATCATAAACAGAACATTTTGTTATCCGTCTGGCTACAAATTCTCGATTCCTAGGTGTTTGAATTAAATTACTTAAAGTTTTTTTTTTCGTTTCGTTCCTCTCGAGATACGAAACAAAAGCGAAACCAAAGCTAGAAACATTTCTGTTGAGAGCTGCTTTTGTTTTGAGCGCCAAAGAGCCTTCGTTCAGCTTTATAAATATGTTTTTTATCCTCAGAGGTTTTTGTAAACTAAGGTGAAATCGAAAACTCCACAATAGTAAATGGCTTTTTAAACAAAGGACGGGAAAAATAAGCTTTGCCTAGTGCCTTTTTGTTTCGTTTTGCTCTTCATGGAAGACTTTTCTTTTCGTTTTGGATGAATTTCTCTGTGCAGGCTTTGTTTTTCTCCATCAAAATAAGACATTTCCAGACAAGAAACGTTAGACCCAAATTCCGTTCTTATTAAGTCAAATTTCTTCTAAATCTAAGCTCCCTTTCCACGAAGATTCAGTGTTATATGACATCGAACATTTCAAATATATATATTTATATACAAATATATATATATATACAAAATATATACATGAAATATATATATATACAAATATATACATATAAAAATATATATATATACAAATATATATACATAAAATATATATATATACAAATATATATATATAATATAATATATATATATATATATATATATATATATATATATATATATATTAAGCTTGGAATAACTAGGAGAGATCGAAAAAGAAACACTTGGGTGAGAGAGCAAACTAGAGTAGAGGACATCATTGTTAAAGTAAAAGGGCTGAAATGGCGATGGGCTGGGCATATTGCAAGAAGAACTGATCAACGATGGACAACAGAAATTCTGAACTGGATTCCAAGAGACCACCGAAGACCTAGAAAACGTCCTCAAACTAGATGGGTGGATGAAATAAGAAAACAGGTTGGGGTGACGTGGAAACGAATGGCCCAGGATAGACTTGTGTGGAAAGCATTTGGAGAGACCTTCATCCAGCAGTGGATAGATAATGGTTGAATATGATGATGATGATGATATATTAAAAAAAAGGTAACCTAAAAGGAATTAAACTCAAGTCGTTGAATATGAAAAGAAAGAAATCGGTTATTTATTTTGAAATAAAAATGGAGGTGTTCCATGAATTTACAAAAATAATAAAAAAAGCCAACACACACACACGCACATACATACGCAGGGATGCCTCCGCATCTTTTATAAAACACTGTTCTTCTTTTACTTATTCTAATAAAACAAATCCCGCATATTTAAAAATTTGGAGATATTTCTCAAATAAGGAAGTTTATTTATATTTCATATGTGATCCTTTTATTATATAAAATTTTGATATATTCGCTTAGTTTGCTCTATGCTTAAGTCGCTTATTCGTAAGATGATCGGTTCAAAAAGTGCTTATTTTTTATAAGAAGGTCAAAACAAACATTGACAGAAGATGTGAGTGCTTTTGCCTATTTAACCTTTTATGTCATTTTATCATGTCACCAAACTTCGCAGACGCTAGAGAAAAATTCAAAAGAAATTACAATGCAATTTACAAGGGAGTGAGTGAATGAGTGATTGAGCAGGGGGCGGGGGTTGGGAAAGGTGGTCGCCGGAGGCCATTTAAAAGGGATACCAAATTTGGCATTTTGTAATGTATTATCAAATGCAGAATTCCATAAGCAAGAATATCCGAGTGTGAATAACATACAATACAAATATTGAATAAATTTCTCATGAAATATTTCAGTGCATAGCATTACGTATGGAAACACTATTTCCTTTTGTATGCACATTATTTTAACTCTACTGTCTTTTTATGTGCAACTCGAAAAAAATTCTGGAAAGCAGTGAGTATATACTTTTTACCATCTTTCCGTTCAATTCCTTCCAATGTAAGTTTATCTTATGGCTAATTAGAAATATAATGTTAAAATATGTAAGACCACTAACTTTGTAAGTGCGTCTATTAATTATTACTAACGAAAGCGTTATGTGACCTTAACGAAACGTTTACTAAATTTTGATAATTTAAAAACTTACCTGGAAAGAAAAGAAAAGTAATATACATATCTTATTTTGTAATATCAAGGTTTTTCCAGTAGCTTATTTAATATTAGTTTAATATTAACGTGATATATGTCGTTCGCCATCGCATGTTTTGGAAAGTTTAAAAAAACTAAAACTACTTAATTATTTCGATAATCATTTCTGAGTTCAAGGCATCGGTTCGCTGACTTGATTTATATACTGAAAAAAAGAATTGTAATGAGAATATAACAAAGTTTTAATAAACTGCGACATCATTGAGCTGTTTGTGCAAAAATCATTATCTTTGGTAAGATTTTCGTATTTGCAAGCTAATAATATGCTAAGCTCCTAGAGCTATAGAAAGGAAAAAAAGTGAAAAATTTGCAGTTTTACAAATGCCCAAAGCTTGGAAAATATGTACGCACAAAAAAATGATCCCAGTTTAATAAAAGTATGACCATACTTAATGGTTATTCGTAAGTATATTGTGGCTGTAAGTATTTAGTCTATAAGTATTGAAGTGTATAAGCATACACTTAATATTAAGTATTTAAGTGTATAAGTATACGCTTAATATTAAGTAACTTAGTATTAAGTATTCAAGTGTATAAGTATACACTTAATGTTAAGTAACTTAGTATTAAGTATTTAAATGTATAAGTATACACTTAATATTAAGTAACTTAGTATTAAGTATTCAAGTGTATAAGTATACACTTAATGTTAAGTAACTTAGTATTAAGTATTTAAGTGTATAAGTATACACTTAATGTTAAGTATTTAAATGTATAAGTATACACTTAATGTTAAGTAACTTAGTATTAAATATTTAAGTGTATAAGTATACACTAAATGTTAAGTAACAGTATTAAGTATTTAAGTGTATAAGTATTAAGTGTATAAGTATTTAAGTGTATTAAATATTTAGTGTATAAAAATTTAGTGGCTATTCATAAATATAAGTTTGTAGACGAGCATTAATCTGAATATATTTTACACGAACCAGTCGTGCTTAATATCTGCTCTACAAGCACAAAGAAGGCAGCAACGGCCTACTAAGCATGACAAAATTATCAGTTATGAAGCATGATTAGTATCATGGGTGTAATCTGGGGAGGTAAGGGGCACTTGCGGTCAGTTTTTTTTATAAAAGAGGCAAAATCGTACTTTCCCCCATAGAATTGTTTTATTTTTTTGATGCCTAGTTTATACTATATTTAACTTCTAAGTTACGCATATGATCAATATTGATATCTTTTCGATATCAAGGGTTGTTATTTTTAGGCCGGAATTAGTTCTTTGTTGATACTAACCGAAAAGTGTGAAATAAATTTCCTTGTAATAAAATGATGTGTTCATTAACTCCATCTATGGAGTTAGAGTAAGTACTGTTTATTAATTTCTGGAAGATGCGGGGAAATTTCCAATGCAAGTATTAGTTCTAAATTGCTTGATAACTGAAATCACTATCAGTGTTGCCAACCTATCTGAAGGAAATTTCCCTCAAAGGAAGGCAAAATTTCCCACACTGGCTCGAAATTACCCTCTTTTTTTTGTGAAAAAATGACGTTTCATGTGTTATCACATTTAGACACACTACACGCACCTTTCGATGTAAAACGAAACAAAAATTGTGCCATATAATTCCTACAACTGTATATTGTGACCAACAAATGTAAAAAAAAAAAAAACTTTAAATTTACAGGGCCTTTTTTTTGTATTTTTCAAAATATTGATTTTGTAACATATCCCCGTTTTAACAACGAGTACTTCAATTGTATGTGTATTTATTTCATTGAACAAATTAATAAGATATATATTTATTTAGAAAATTGTGGTTACAATTTTGCCCAATGCAGATCTACATCAAATGATTGTTTTTGATTGGAAAAGTGCAGCGACTGAGGTCTTTTGATTGGAATGACAAGTGAATTACTACTACCATATTCAAAGCGATCTGTTGAATGGGATAAGCTTGCATTACTGGAGATGAAAAAATAAGATGATTTTAAAAAATACTTTCGCCTTAATCCCTGTCGGCTGTTTGGCGGAGAAAAATTTGTTTTCACAGCTTTCAAAAACATCGCGGTAAGCAGGAATGAAGTTGGCTCCGTTGGCGACCAAAGGGTGAGATTATTATGCAGTGACGCCCAATTATTCAAAGGTAAGTTTAATACAACCAAACAAACCATTTTTTAATACAAATTACTTTTTTGCATATACCACCACCTCATTAGTGGTTAATCATCACTATCGAAAAAAGGAATCAAAATAAACTATATTAAATTTGCAGTTAGTTTGCTTCCTCTTTGGGAGATTTGCTAATTGTATGTGCGCATGCATTAATTTAAAAAAAATGTGGGAATTTTTTTCCGGCTTATCGCAGACACAGGAATTTCCCATAGTTTGGTAGTTTTTGTCATTTTTTTCCCTGTTTTCCCCACAACGTTAAAATTTTAACAAAATATCCCTTGTCTGTGGGAAATTTCCCAAAGGTTGACAACACTGCTCAAGATACATCAGTTTACTTAGCCCAAAGTCCACTCATATTATGGTATGCATACTGCGATCAATTTTGTGGAAACTAGTAAGTTTCAGCTCATTGGTTCACGAGGCCTTACCATATTTAATTTCCATGACGTATTAAGGACCAAAGAAATTACTTTTTTTTTTACCTGCAGCTGAGGGTTTGAATAGCTGAAAAATTAATTTTATTTTAATCTGTTCTACGCTTGAGATTTATTATGGACACACTCATTATTTTAGTCGTCTCAGTTGTCGCCAATCTGGACGCCATAATGTTCCAAAAGAGGCCAAACGGACTCTGTTGAGGTACCTTCTCTTCAAATTCTTTTTTTGCTGGAGAATGGAGAAAACGCAAGTTCCAAAATTATGGATGATCCTTTGCAAAATTTTATTTACATTCTCCCGTTATATATTTATAGCAAGTTTCAGACAAGTTTTAAAATCTTGAGTTTAACCACTCCTAACGACAGTTATTTCAACACTGGTGTAAGGTTAAATAAAACAACAATATTAATCAACGTTTATTGGCGTAGTGATACCAGCGCAGATATTGTGGCGTGATTAGATGGTGAAACGTTCGAAAGAAAATAAATATCTCTGCGTTCTGTGGGACCTGAATCCACGATCTTCTACTTGCTGGGGGGAGGCTCTACCATCTGAGCTACGAACGACAACATTTTGGGTTCAGGTCCTACCAAACGCAAAAATATTTACCTTCTTTCGAACGTTTCACCATCTAATCACGCCATAACATCGGCGCTGGTATCACTACGCCAATAAACGTTGATTTATATTGTTGTTTAATTTAATCTGCGTAGTGTTCGATTTATTTAAATATTGGTGTAAGGTTGAAAACACGACATTACGAGGTCTAACTGCTCGCTTTGTCAAGTGAAGGCAGAATTCTTGCCTTCACTTGACAAAGGGAGCAGTTGACTCTCGAAACGTCGTGTTTTGAACCTTACTCCAGTGTTGAAATAACAGTTGTTATTTCGAAATATTGTGTTGCTGTGTCTATATATTCTCCTATTCCTAACAAAAAATATCAAACATAAAAGCTCTTATTGCACAGAACATTTTAAATATATATAAGAAGGTTAAACACTGGTAAAATAGCAATGAAAAAGATCACTCAAGCTTTCGAACACATCAGCAGCAGTCCTCTTCATCAGGAATAATGATGAAGATCATTACTCCTGATGAAGGACTGCTGCTGATACGTCCGAAAGCTTGAGTGATCTTTTTCATTGCTATTTTACCAGTGTTTAACCTTTTTATGTAATTTCCTCCCTGGTACCCTGTATTTTATTTCTATTTTAAATATATCTGAAGAGTTTTTGCTTTCATTATAAGTTTCGGCAGCTTTTTTTTTACGTATATTGAAAGCAATCCAATATCGTTACTAACATTGCCTCAGTACCTCGTCAGTACCACATTACCATAGTTACACCAACAACATCTTTGCACCAATAACAACTGAACATAAATGCTTTAAGCTGAAGTGTATAAAATCATTTAAAATTCTTTAACAATTCTTATAAAAGTATTCGGAATCGTTTGTGAATTTTACCGCATAAATAAGCAAGGACTGTGAGACGTTGTGACCTACGATTTCCCAGAGAATCTGAAAGTCATATGGCATCGGAGGCCAACCGTGGACTACGGTGAGATGTCAGTCCATAAGCGCTTTGTTTTTTCGCCGTTGGTAGTTGAATCTGGGCTAACAGTGCTCTATGCAACCATGGCCTTCAATTGTGAAAAGGGATAAATATTCAACTTCCATAGCATTATTGAAATCCAACTGCTTCCTCATTATTGTTGACAGAGGCAATACAATATCCAAACAAGAATTAGGATAGCATTTATGAAATTATACTAACATTTCATCCAATTAACTGCTAATAATCATATTGGAAGCAGTTAGTTAGCGTACTGCACGTGAGATGAAAGGGGACTCAGAATTTAAATTGTAGAATAACGGATGGTGCACTCTGAATAAATGATGGATCTCTTCCTGAAACCACTGATTTTATAATCTCCAAAATTGCTAGTCGAGATAAAGCTACCGATGAATTGTGTTATCTATATTATATGATCTATTAATATTTAAATCCTTTTGCATAATGGTAAAGAAACGGTCTTTGGGTACAAATATATAAAAATTTTAGTGTGTATACAAATAACACTGCTTTATAAGCATTGGTATTCGTGGATCCAAGAGTAAAAGTCAATCGACCAAAGCTATATCATGAAAAGAGCAGTGTTGATTCTACCAAATTTCGCTACACAATGGTCTATAAATTGCTCAAAGCAAAGGTCAGCCTAAAATACAATTTAACTTTCCTCGTCTACGTTTCAGTTCCCTTCGCTTACACTACCCTTTGAAAAAGGGTAAAAAAATGCAGTCCAGTCGCCGTTACCGTTATTCTCAAAAAGATGATTGCCGTATATCCGTCGGCTTATTTTTTCCAGGGGCGTCGTGTGTTAAGGGAACTTTTATAAAATGCTTGGATATATATAGGCAAACGCCTGAGAAGACCTTTACTATATCTCCAAAACATCTTTAGGGTAAAAATAAAATTGGTATTTCCCCTGCAGAAGAAGCGGCTTTATTTTCATGGTTCAAGCTTTCAGCTGCAGGAATTTCCGATCGCTGGGGAAATCAAATGCAGTATTTGGAAAAGTCTAAGGGAAAACTTTAGTAGTTTAAGCCTTTTGCGAGGCAAAAGTACTCGCCGATGCGGAAATATGTCTGGATAGCAACAGATAAGGGCCCGTTTGAAGTTCTGTCCCCATACAGTCGCTCGATCCTGCGCTAATACAATTCTGCTTTCAATGAGGCGCATTCTGAGAATTCCTAATAGGCTCGTCAAATATGGAGTCAATTTTTTCCGAAAATCCCCATACTTCAATTCCAAAATAATCATTTGGTTTCCTAAATAACGAAGCGATGTTCAATATTGGGCAGAAAATATCAACTATATAAGAAAGCCACAATCTTATCTCACTAGCCGTGTAATAACTATAAAACTGTACTTATTTTGTAACTATATATTTTGTAACTTATTTTGTAATTATATATTTTGTAACTTATTTTGTGACTATAAATCTGTACTTATTTTGTGACTATAAATCTGTACTTATTTTGTAACAATATCTTAAAATGATTATTTATTATTTATTTATTACAAATGTCAAGCGTTTGAATATTTAGTGATTAACCTTGGAAAATAGCAGAAGCTGTAGTAGATTTTGCGCAATCCTGGGTACATCACATGGAGGCCTACTACCTTACACCCTAAGAAAATAATTATAAATGTAAGACAATTAGCTATTTTGTTAGAATTCTACATAACGTGTATAAATGCATCCGTAGGAGTAATCTGGCGGAGGCAAGGTGTCAGTCGCCCCCAGCTTTTTAGAAAAGGGGAAAAATCTTTTCTCATATAATTTTGGGTCTTTGTTCTTTTGCCCTCCTCACTTTACGCTATATTTAACCACCCCCCCCCAAGTTACGCCAATGGATACATCGGTTGTGTAGGAATCATAAGGTCCTATATTTAACGAGGAATATTAGAATCTGCAAAGAGTTATTGCGAGTAAACGCAGAGAGGACCCACAAACTTGTGAAAATGTGTGAAACCAGACGGACCAATAGTCCAGAATTTCACGCTGACTTTGAATATAAGTTTCATTATTTTTATAATTAAAAGAAATGTTATATTTTAATGGTAAACACAAATGCCATGTGCGGTAAGACCATAATAACCAAATGTTCAGGTGAGCAGAACGAGTGTATAGCGAATTTTTATGAATTATTTTTGTAACGAAAGGAAATAAAGAGACCCTATTAAGCAATGAATGGGTAATTATTGATGATCATGAAGATGATGACACTTTTTTAATAGAAATGGTAACAAACACGCGGGAATATAAAATATATTAAGACATCTTAAACGCAGTAGAGGCTAATTCGTTTTGATAAATTAATTTCCTCTATGAAAGATTTTACCCAAGAAAATATCGCAGAGTGCATATTCCGATTACGAAATATGACTTGCATAATGAGCATAATTAAAAGATTCAATGAAATTAGCCGTCACTGAATCCTGTGCAACTCCGTGAATTAAAATTAATTATATTAATAATAATAATAATAATCTTCATTTCTTCATTACAAGTGCATGCACCCCGTTACAGATTGGACAGTACATGTTTAATTATACATTGCAATACTTCATGTTTAATAATATATTGCTTATGTAATATTGCTAAATCAATACTTTGGACTCATTGAGTTGTAATAGTACAAATATAATGTAGAGGGTCCAAGGTATATGTTGTATATATCCAGTATGTATATATCCTGCACTGTATATATCCTGTATGTATATCCTGCTCCAGATCCTGTTTTGTAGCCAACACTCTCTCCCTAGTTTTACAAGACTCTTTTTATGAGTACACTTCGCACCCTCGTCTTAAATAACTTTACATTATTTACTCTTTTTATTTCACCAGGAAAATTATTTTAGTATTTTGATTCTTTATGGTTAATCTTGTACTGATAATTTTCTTTCCTTATTCCTGGTAAATATAAGTCACTATCTATTCCAAATTGAGATTTAGAAATCACTATCAAAATATAAACAAAATAATTTCTTTCCTTCCACGTCTGTTTGTGTTTTCGATGCATTAATATAATAATTTTCCCTCTTTATGAATGAATATTCTTATATGCTATATAAGAAACAAACTTATCACTGATAATAGTGTTTCTTACGCAACACATCCACTATTGATAATACTACAAATTAAAAACATTAACTGAATTTACAGTTATCTATTTGAGGTTTTACAAATTGCAACGAATGTTTTGTAATACAAAATTATAAATTCAGCACGTTTCGAACGAATCATTAATTAAGTCAGTTTATTACAAAATTAGTATTAGTGTGTTCATCACTTACAAAGAAACCGTCCCACATGGAAGTCAAAGCCAGGGTAGTGACTGAGCGTGACAGAAAGATCTGTCGATGCATAACAAATAGCCGTTCCTATGTTTTGGATATTCACAGAACGGAATTGTTTAGAGCTGTTTGAAAATTTCTAAATTATGGAATTTTGACCCTGCATTGCAGCTTCCGGGGAATGCAGCACAAAAGCCTTATATAAGCAGCAGTGGAAATTCAGGAATTCATTTTTGCGCAGTTCGCGGTCGAGAAAAGATTGTGCTCGTTAACAAAAATACTTTAATTTCATATCTTTTCATTGTTATGTGATATTTTTTGCCATCATATAGTATAAGGTTTAGACATGAAAAATATTGTAAATATCATTCATGGAACAATAAATTTAGCCATTGCAAAATATAAGAATTAACCATCCGTTACTTCACAGGAGGAAATACGCGAAAGTGAATGGCTGTTTGTCAAAATTGGAGAATTACTTCTGAATGAAAATGTCGAGGAACAAGTTCCGTTGAACATAGATGATGGCCAATATTTTGCTGATTACGAGATTAGTGACGAACTGACTTTGCACCAACAGTCAGCACGTACGAATATTATTAGTTGATCAAAAATGAAGCCACTGTTAATGGAAAACAAATTCAAAGGAACGCAAAGGAAATTTAAACGTGTTACCAACTGCAGTCAAATTTTACGTTTTAAAAAGTACATCTCACAAAGCGAAACAAAAAAAAAAATAAATGAAATTAAAATGTATGTATTACAAAATTTTAAAAACGCGAGAGCTCAAAATCTGCCAGTTCACGATATAGATTTCAAAAGATAGGGGCACAGTAAAGCAAGGGAATTAGGTATGTTGTCATTAAAATTATCAGCCCATTTTGTCAGGGGATTAAAAAACTATAGTAATATCGTTTCACGAAAAATTACACAGTTTACTACAAGGTATCGTGAACATAATGTAGAATATATTGAAAATAATGCGGTTGCATTTTCCTTACAGGCACGGAACGTTTTTTCAAATTGTGATCCCACTCAAATTTTAAACGCCGATCGAAACGTCTTTTCTTATATCATTGCAAACAAGAGAAGGTTATCTCACAAAGGCGAAAAAGTTGCTGCAGGTTTGGGGGAATCAAACTGTGCATAAACGTACTCCTATACTATCATGCCGATTTTATCCATGTCTGGGGAAATTAAAGGGAAGTTTTTCTTATATTTACGCAAACGATCTGGGAAGTTTGGACCTAGTGTTAAAGACAACATGTCTCAGACTTCCGATGTGCACGTCACAGGTTTCAAGAGTGGAAAAATGGTGAAATAGAGATGAAGGAATGGGTGACAAAATGTCTAAATCCAATAATACAACCTCCGTCCTGTGGCATGCTAGATTCATGGACAGGGGCAGTGGATCCAAAAGCCTATGATAATATCAAACAACAATGTCAATCAATCAACGTTTATTGGCGTAGTGATACCAACGCCGATGGTATGGCGTGATTAGATGGTGAAACGTTCGAAAGAAAATAAATATTTCTGCCTTCGGTGGGACCTGAACCCACGACCTTCCACTTGCCGGGCGGAGGCTCTACCCACTGAGCTACGAACGAC
>QLNU02015270.1:22652805-22679856 GCA_006491805.2 Dysdera silvatica
ACATCTTATATATTGTTTACTCACTTACAGATGTACTCACTACGGGGTCAATAAACATTCTAAAGTTAAGCGAGTACAGATGTTAAGGTATTATTACCCTCCGCAGGGATAACACAATTGCCAAATATGGTCAACACAAGAAAGCCTCCGGGGCGAGATTTTTGTGAGTTTTCGTGGGGGAATTTATTATACAATAATTTTTGCCACCCACGTATTAATTACAGCTCAAACTAGAGCTTATTGATTTTGGAGAAAAAGAGGTTTTTTTCTCCTTTTCTCCAAAAACAAATAAGCTCTAGTTTGAGCTGTAATAAATACGTGGGTGGCAAAAATTATAGTATAAACGAGTACTGATCGTTTGGATTTTTCATTTACGTATTGTTTTGAAGAAAAAGACCTTGCTTTTGCTGAAACAATTATCACCGACTTAATAAATTTTACAACTATGGCTGTTTTATATCCATTTTTTAAATTACTTTTTGCATAGCGTGTCACTTTTCTATTTAGGAAAAGTTGTACATGTAAGTGATAAATGTGTGTAATGACTAGATAACTAATGAATCCAAAACAATGAAGTTACATCATAGGCGTACACAGGAAGTTCAAAAGGGAGCATTACAGGCTCAGTGGCGAGTTACAGAGCTACAACTCTACATATATTGATAAGTAAATATGCAAAATTTCATCACAATTTAAAGTTACAAATCCCATCAATAACCTCTTGTGTACGCTAGTGAGTTGAATTTAAGAGAACAATTTAAAATCGACATCGCTTCATTTATTATAGTTAGTTCACGACTTTTTTCTAATCAATTTCAAAACTAGAAGGAAATTACATTTTGGATTTTTTTATTATAATGGTTTTGAGTCAATAACAGCTTACGAGATTTGAGTGAATGACAACAACTCTAAACTTCGAGCTAATAATAGCGTCACGCTTAAGTATTAGCCGATTTTGGGAAAGGTTTACGCCTACGACTGTCGTGAATACCTCTCACGCTCCCTACTTGTTCATTATTTTTCCTTCCGGCCATTATTTTCCATTACTCGGTAAGCTGTAAATCTACCTTCAAAACCAATCTCTGTGTGTATGTGCGTGCGTGTGTCTGTTTGTCACTAGTAACGTCACGTAAGACTTTTCAAACACAACGCTTCTTTCTTGTTGGATTTATGAAAGGAAATGTATTAGCGAATGGATCCATTTATTGATGGTAAAATCTGCCACCAGTTGGGTATAACTAAGCTAATGCCAACTTCAGCATGCTTTTCAATTGCATAGCTTTGTCAAGAATATTTTAATAACATTTGATAATCGGTGTTTTAGCATAACATATTTGAAAATTTGAACAGTTTGAAATTTAGAAAAAAAGCTATGTTTTAAAATTAGAATATGCTTTAAAATTTTAATAATATATATGCTATGGAATCATGTCCCTTGAAAATGTTATATGCTATGGAATCATATCCCTTGAAAATTTTATATGCTATGGAATAATATCCCTTGAAAATTTTATATGCTATGCAATCATATTTCTTTAAAATTTTATATGCTATGGAATCATATTCCTTGAAAGTTTTATATGTTGTGGAATTATATCCCTTGAAAATTTTATATGCCATGGAATCATACCCCTTGACAATTTTATATGCTATGGAATCATATTCCTTGAAAATTTTATATGCTATGGGATCATATCCCTTGAGAATTTTACATGCTATAAAACCATATACATAGATATTATGAATTATGCACTTGAAAAGTTACGATTGGTTGGTTGCAGTTTTATGGCGCAAGGACAATAAGGTCATTCTGCGCCAAACAAGGTCAGACAGTACATACGCTTTTGGAATGAAAACAAAATAAAACTATAATGGTAAACATGCATTAAAGATACATTGAAACGAAATGATTTAATAAAATCAGATGAAATTAGAAAAGCCAATATCATATAAAAAGTTAGAAATGAGTTAATCGTAAAAGGAGTCGCATAAAAGGTCACTGAGGTTAACATCACCGGTTAAAAGTTAATGAATGTTGTTGGTAAAAAATTGGGAAAATAAATTAAATATGCAAAATGTTTTACGGTTAGTTGCGTCAGAACACATCGGAGCGTCTTTTCCCTATAACAGGGATTGATGGGAGAAGCGGGTGTGGCTGATGCGAAGTCTAGCGAGAGTGACTTCTTTGCGGCGGTCACTCTTATAGCCAGACTGCCACATCTCAATCCGTGGTTTGATATGGTGAAGTTTATTAAAATCGTGCTCATCCCAATCCAAAAATTACGAATTATATACTTAAAAAAATATAAATTATGAACTTGACAAGTTATGAAATAATTCCATAAACAAGTAAAGTTATGATCCTATTCTATAAAACGTCGGATGTTATGAAATTATGCATATTTGCAAAGTTTAAATATTAAAAAAAAATCACATATAGTGTGTTCGATATACGCTGTTGATTAATTAGGATTAGTGAGATTGATAGACGTGGTTGATTAATTTGGGATGGTGAACTCGATATACGCCGAGTTCACTATCCCAAATGATGAACTTGACATACAGTGTAGATTAATTATGGATGGTGAGCTTGATATACACTGTAGAAAAAAATTGAATGTTATTGGTATGTTAATGATATGAATATGATAATACACGATACGCGGTAAATTCGCAAACGCAGAGTGAAGTCGTGTGGAATCGGCATCTTATAGGCAAGGAGAGAGGGAGGGTGCCATGGTAAATTAATAATAGCCGACAATCGCAAAGGATATTCAATGTTAAATTCCAAACCAACTCCCATTATGGCACCCTGAGTCAGCACCCAGCGGATAACTGGTCGCAACCGACGGAAAACAATAGCCCCAACAGCTTCAATCGGCTTCCGGCCCGCCGCAGCCTCCACATGCCACCCCCTAGCAAGCCTTGCCTGCGCTGGCGCAGTTGTGATGCATTCGTCTAGAATGTCGTTAATCTAGATTTTCCACTCCCCAAACATACTCCCCAACAATAAAAAAAATGGACGTTTACCCACCAGCTGCTCACCGTAGTCCGGTGGTTGGTTCTCTAGGCGCTAAGAGGTTCGAATGCTTCGGAAGAATATCGGCCGTTGCCCCATGGTGACGTAATGATAATTCGAGTTCAATTTGAAATGATATCGTATAATGTGCGACGTTCCGCAATGTAAGGGTGATGCTGCGCCGGGACCTACAGTTTTCCCAGATACACGAACTACTCATGGCCTAAGGAATCAAACCCCCGGACTACGGTGAGCAGCTAGTCTGTAAGCGTTCTTTATTTGGCACCGTTGGAAGCAGAACCTGGGATAACGACGCGCGCTAGCTGGGCCCACTTACCACAGCAGACTCGCTCTCGTTCACCAGTCCTGGGTTCGGTTTCTTTGCTGACCGCGGTCCGGAATCCTCTGAAAAATGAGATTCCAGGTGCAGCATGCTCCTTGTTGTCGCTGTGCTTTAAAGACACAAGCAAGTCGAATTCGACGCAAAATCGTTAGATTTTTGTGGTTCAAAGGACAGCAGGGACCAAGCTGTTACAAGCTGGATGGAAGAAGACGTCGTCTCTTGCTTCATAACGGATTGGCGGAAATAAGATTTTATGAATGGCTTAAAACAGAATGGAAAAAAAATTTAGAGTATGGTTGTTAATATTTTAGCGGAGAATTATCAGAATTTTGACGTCACTTGATGAAGTGTAAGCTGGATTCTGAAACATTTGCTTTAAACCTGACACCAATGTCGAAACAAGAGCTGTTATTCAGATAAGGAAAACCTACAAAAATAGTTGATAGCCTTAATTAATCTGAACATGAAGAAATATTTGAAATACAGTAGGGGTTAAAAACCTGGTATAATTTATTGGAAGTTAATATGATTCACAGGTAACAGCGTAGGAAAAAACGATATAAGTAAACAGGAGGTTACAGGCGTAGGTGTAAAGATATATGGGTCCGTGGGTCCCGAGACCCCAATTTGAAATAAATTACAATTTTATATATGCTGTAATATATAAATGGTAAATGTATATAATATGTGCTTGCGCCCTGCCCCACCTCAAAATGATTTTGCAAACTCTATGTTTATCGTTACAGGGCTTCGATTTAAAGAATATTTATTTTGGTTGGTCGTATTTTATGATGCAATGACGGTGAGGGCCATTCCACGATAAGCTGCATGTATCCTGTAGAGCTGTTTCCTCTGTTGTCTGACATTTGGTTACTGAATTTGCAACGACTGAGAAAAGGATAACTCGATCGAAGGTGAATCAACGATTTCGGCTTAATGTAAGATTCGAATAATGACGAATTTCAACAATATACAAATACTACAATTTGAACATATATGGTAATTACTAAAACCGTATATGATGAACATATAATAACTGAAGAAAATCTAATTTGTAACACAAACCACTATTGACTGTTCTCAATCTTTTGATGAAGTAAAAACTTTTTAGCTTTTTTTTCTGAGAATGCATTGATAATTGAATAAAGGTTGAACTTTCGTGCATCATAATTTATGTTGAGCATAGCCAGTCCGTTCAATCTATTTTTACTCATCATTTAGCGGGGAAATTTTTTAACACGTTTGAGTACATGAAATGTTCTTTTACCTGAAGCCACTGACACTGGAAAGGTAAAAACAATCCGCAATATAAGAATTATATTAGGGAACATTCTTTTTTTTTTAAGGCAAAATTTGAGGCTCTCCGATAAAGTGAGGCCCGGGACAAATGGCCCAGCTGGCCCCGCCCCTCTCGGAGGTCCTGTATATATATAAAATTATATAAAGTGTTCGTATAAAACGTATGTTCGTCCTTAGAAACCATACGGTTTCACAGTGAGATTGCTGATAATGTTTATGAGACGTAATAACTTTGTGTTCCTTTACGACGCAAGGACAGCAGTGTTCATGCTGAAAGCGGCACCTACAATTTTCCGAGAAATACTAACGCCTGCTGTCGAGGGAACCAAACTCCGAACTAGTTTGAGCAGGAAAATGTCATTTGTTCTACGACAGGATTAGGAGTCGAACTCGTGTCAATAGCACTGAAAAGGTGCAGTGCATCTCCATCTTTCGGAAAAAATGCAGGTGCACTGCGTCCCCTTCATGAATTACTGTGAATCTGAATCACCTAAAACCCACAAAACCTCGGATCGCAATGAGTAGTAGAAGTATAAGGTTTCTTTTTTTTTTTTCTGGAGACCGAGTTAACGACATGCTGAGTGAACACACTACGACTGAGCCATTGCAATGTCACTTAATCAGTTCTAAAGGCTCATAATACATTTGAATAATAACTAAATTTAATTGCAGTTCCTTCCATGTTCTCTTATCACTTAATACTATTTTGTAAATCATTATTGCTGAGTTCTGGTGCAATGGGTGGGGCGGCAAACTTTTAGAAATTGTTTGCGCTTTTTGACGCAAGGACATTTGGGGAAATGATATGCTGGGATCTACAGTTTTTTAAGGAATTGGAACCTCCGTTTCATGGGAAATTAAACATCGGACCACGGTGTGCAGAAAATCGGAACGCACTTTACAGTACTATTGCAATTGAACCCGCATTTACGACATGATCAATGAACCCGTTACAACTGCGTTATGGTAGCTCTGAAAACCTCTAATGAAGCTGTATCAAAACAACACTTCTCACTGTATTCCGGGGTGTGGTTCCATAGATTTTAAGAGGTTTGGATTATTCGGAAAATTGTAGGTTCAGAGGTTCGGATTCCTCGGAAAACAGTAGGTCCCGGCGCAGCATGACCACTGTAGTCTTTGAGCCGTAAAACCAAAAAACAACACTTCGCCTCTACCCAGACTGACAGCTCTCATTAATGAAGTTGCGAATACTTATTTTACCATCCAAGTTTTAATGCAAATTAAATATTTTCTTGTTTTGCTGTTGCATTGACAGCATTTTTCAAGATTTTAACACTAATGTCTCATCTCATCTGCCCAAAATATGACAGTTGCAGTGGGACGAACAAGATTTGTAAACTACAACTCATCAAACCACAAAGTGAAATGTGGCCGTCTCCCTACAGGAGTTACCGTCGAAAAGAGGTTGCTGCGGCTAAACTTCGCATCAGCCACAAACGTTTCTCCCATCAAAATCTCGTAAAGGGAGATGGTGCCCCGATGTGTGCCACATGTGGTGAACCATTGAACATTTTACATATTTTAACAATTTGCATAAATTTTAACCAGCAATGTACATTATCTTTTAACCAAAATAATTTTACCCTTCATGACATTTTATGTGACTCTTTTAATCATGAAATCATTTTTATTTTTTTTATTGAATCTTGGCTTTTTCAATCTCATCTGATTTTATTACATCGTTTCATTCATTGTTTGTTTAATATATTATGGTTATAGTTCTAATTTATTTTGACATTAAAAACGTATGTACAGTCTCACGTTGCTTGGTGCAGAATGACTATTGTTGTCCTTGCACCATAAAAATACAATCAACCAACCAACCAAAGAATGTTTCTTGTAGAAAATATTGTTGTACACTTGATGTGCGACTTGCAACAATTTAAGAATGCAAAGCCCAAACAGTGCCATTCTCTCTCTTACAGTAAAAATCCATATTCACTAGTTCAATCATCTCTATCACTTATCAATTTTTCGCTAGTTGGCAACAGACATTTTAATATAATTACTTACATAGTATGACTTTCCCGCGAGTACTTCTTTTTGATGGAAATGAAACTAACGTTAGTTCATGAGGTTAGTTTGACTTCATATTTACTGTTTCGCTAAAATTTTCCGCCAAAATCTGGCAATATTCCCGTTTAAATGATGTGGAAAGAGGGATTTATACTGTGTGTTCAGAAACAAAATATTGTTTTTAAATTTCAAAAACAATATTTGGAATCTTGCTTATGCTCTAAATCATCGGTCGCCAACCTTTCGGACCTCACGGACCACTAAATTCATAATTTTAAATCCCGCGGACCACATTTCGTGAATTTAGTGCAATATAAAGGCAAAAATTGTCATTCAGAATATGAGAATTTCTTAGAATATTATTTTTGTTTTATTATTAATAAAACATTAAAAATGCAAATAATGTCCAGATTTTTCTGCAGACCACCAAAATTTTCTCGCGGACCACCGGTTGGCGACCGCTGCTCTAAATCACTCCTCTCGTTGTTAAAGTGTGATCAGCATACTGCATGAGGCACGCTTAGCCTCAGTTTCCGACCCCTGTTGTATACATTTACAGCTAAATATTTATTCACTAATATTACATTAGTACGTAAAGGTCGCTAATCAAATTTTTAAATACGTTTCTACATTCAATTAGTGATTAATAGATAAGGTTGTTAACAATATAAACAATTGTTTAAGTCTCATAGACGAACACATATTTTATGGTACGTTTGTTGTAAGAGATATTTCTTTTTTCTGAATAATTTAAATTGGCTGTGTGAGTCTTTGTTTGGAGAGGACTCAAAAACCGTCGAAACATTTGCTGACAGGCAATTTTTCCATAAAATTCCGATGAACTTTCCGAGTCTTTTGTAAAATTTCAGATAAAAAAGTACAAATTTAATAAGCAAAATGAGTTAGCTTAGTATTTGGTAAAAATTTCATGGAATATAACATTGTTCGATTTTTTAAATAAAACTTACCGAACGATATTCCCAAATGTATCGAATAAACAACATTTTGTAAGCAACTGCAAAACACACAGGATTATTTAACTTTCGCTAATTGAATGTTGTAAACAAATAAGTTTAAGGCAAATACATAGAGGTCAAAAAAGCATGTAAAACAGATTTTCTAAATTATGTGATGCTAAATAAGTTTTGCAAATTTAATTTCTAATATCGTTTGTAACTTTTTTTTAATTCTAGTGTTTAGTTTTGGAAATATTTTTAAAATAAAGTGCATTATTTACTGTGATTCCGAATGTTTACAAAGTTTAGATACGCATGATTGGGTCTTTATTAGTATGATATTTATAAATGGTTTGAAATTTTTATATACAATGGAGCCTCGATAATTTGCAGGTTCCGATAAGTTAAAGTTATCCTTATTTTTTTAACCCTCACTTAAACCCGATAACGTGATGTAATACCCCTTCCATCGAGTTTCTATAGTACTTCAGTCTTAATATTTTCTCATTTTTATTCACGAAACCTCCGCTAGGGTGCACAGTAGACTGGTCGTGCGAAAATCGCGCTCCTCTATGGTGTGTACAAGTAGTGAAACAGATCGAAAAAAAAACATGGACATATCATGTTGAGCGACGAGTCCAGATTTAGTGTGCAAAATTATTCTCATCGTACAATGGTATGGAAAATACGTGGAATTCGTTTTCCACCAGAAAACATCACGGAAAGGCAATTTTAATTCAGTGGGAATCATGGTGTGGCCAGACATCATGCCAGATGGTCGCATAGACCTGCACATCTTTGAGGCAGGGTCTGTTACTTCTCAAAGACACAGAGACGTAGTCCTTGAACCTTTCGTTCGCTTGTTTCGAGGTGGTCGGTCTTGGATTCATATTCATGGATAATAACGCTCCCTATAACGACTGGGCCCTGGTCGTCGATTTCCTTCAAAGTGAAGACATCCAACACATGCAATGGCTTTCTAACTCTCCTGATCTTAATCCTATAGAGCATGTGTGGAATATGCTCGAAAGACGACTTGCAGCCCTTCAGCGCCCACCAAACTCCGATCTAGAAGTGAAAACAAAAAGCTCTCCCTAAGGTTTGGACCCCTTCGAGCATGAAACTCATCGATATTCCATATCGAAAGTATGGAAAATCACTGCGCGGAATTTGTGACTACCATAGGTAGCCACACACCTTATTAAGCTTCAGCATCATCTTTTTTATATTAAAAATAAAATACAGGGTATCAGGGAGAAATTTACATACAAAAGGTTAAACACTGGTAAAATAGCAATGAAAAAGATCACCCAAGCTTTCGGACGCGTCATCAGCAGTCTTTCGTCAGGAGTAAATTAGATTACTCCTGATGAAGGACTGTTGCTGATGCGCCCGATAGCTTGAATGATTTTTTTCATCGCTATTTTACTAGTGTTTAATCTTTTGCATGTAAATCATCTTTTTAGTAATTATTTTTCACTAAAATTAAAATAACATCCCCGTTTTCTTCAAACTTTTCATTTGGACAATGGAAGTCAATATTATCTTTGTGTTTCATTGTTTTATTCTTCTGTAACCTTACTACACCTGAATATCTCGTCTCGGTTCATTACGATTTAGAGTTCCTTAAATATTCACATAAAAGCAATTATGCTTAACTTTTGTACACTAGTGTACGAGTACATAGACATTTTGGCTGACGGCTTGTGTATGAATAAATCAGTTATCGAAAAACTGGTAAGTCATTTTATATAAAATCTATTCATATTTTATATTTATCCGTGGCGAAGCTTACCAAGGTATAAACAAACAGTACTGCTGTAAACCTAACTCGCCAAATAACATAAACGACAGATTACCCTATTCGAGATAAAGATACCATATCCGTAGACAAAAAGTAGGAAATGACTGAAAGTAAAGAAATGGACGCACGATTTTTAATGAATAAATTTACTTTATAGAATGCATAGCACTGATTGTGTTGTTATATAGGGAATTCCATATCAGTGTTTCATGTAATATTAAAATGAAATCACGTAACAGAAAAAAAAACATCAAACTCAAGTGCTGAAACGATCTAGAGATCCAAAACAGTATCGGGATCGATTTTGGACCGATTACTTCTAGATTCAGTTTCTTAAATCTAGGAAGAAGTGATCTAGGTAAACATATAATAATACATTATCGTATATGCAAGATCTGCAATTGCAGATCGGTTTGGATCCCAATTAAATTGAAATTCCCGTGTAACTATGGACATAGTTGTTATAAATATTCACGGTACAGGTGGGGGGTGGGGGAAGATTGGTTTGAGAAGGCCATTAAATTTAATCTACATGGATTCCACGATCGATAGACCAGAACTGTGTTTTGAATCTTCGATTGCTCACTGATAATTTTATATAGTTTTCCGCAGAGATAACCACAAAGGGTGACGGGGTCATCTGTGGCCCTTTTGGGTGGGTAGGGATTGAAAAAATCTGTTTTCTGAATCTAAAATTGCCAACTTTATAATAATATTAGACCTTACTGACAACTACAATCGCAAGTTAAATAATTTGAATTTGTTCATCGTTGTTAAAATATTAAAACCTTATAATATCAGGATTTAGCTGTCGATTGCGACTTCTCAACTTAGATGTCTGCCAAAACATCAATTTATAAATTTTATTATTCACGTTGAAAAATTACTCGTCGCGAATATACTCCCCCTTCAAGAAGTGATACGTGTTAGATATATTATTGTTATTTTTTTTAATATTGTATGTGCTTCGTTCTGAAAATTTCTGAAGACCCTACAGACCATTGGGTAAGTCCTCGTGGACTAGAGTTTCTGACGTACATGACTATATCCTACAAAAAATATTTTTTATTATAAATATAGAATATTATGCAAAGATGTTTGGTTAAATATCTGCCAAATTATGTAATTTGGAAATTTGGATGTGATATCTTCTTAGATTTTATCAGATTAGATTTAGACCCAGATTCTCATGACGAATAGGGCGCCTACGATAAATCGTTTAATCCCCAGATGGATGGATGGATGGATGGATGGAAATGGCGGTTTGATAGGGTATAATATATGCTTGTGGAGGGGAAGGGTTTGTATATTTAGTTTGATGTGAGTTGTCAATGAGAGAAATTGTGTGGGTCTAATTAAATTTTGAGAACCGAAAGGAACATTGATGACAATGTATTCAATTCAAATTTCCAAAACTGTCGTGATATTAAACAAACAGTCGCTGATCAGAGCGTGCGTGTGTCATGGTCAGTGCTCGAAAGGAAGAGGAAGGTAATTTCAATGATGGAGGAGACTTACGGTATGGTAAGGAAGAATCACGTGGATGGTGGGACAATGATTTGTAGGGGAGCAATAGCAAGTAGAGTCTGGTCGTTTTGCATGGGATGAGGAACAATTGACTGGGGGAGTGGATTGCTTGTGGGGTGAATTTGCCGTTGTGAGTGAGGTCGGGTGTTGGCAGGTAGAAAATGTATGACATGTTGAGTGGGGGGGGGTGTTGGTTGCGAGTCGACTGTGTCGTTGAGTGTAATATCGGGTGGCCCTGTGGGCTTGATGAAGTGATCGACGACGGGGACGTCGGATAGGGAGCCAACTAGGCCTGCGGAATTGGTGGGAAATAAAGATGGATGTACTGGCGTTTGATGAAAAGGCGGTGGAGTGGCAGCGTTGAAACAGTTGCCGATGGGGGAGCGACCAGGTATCCTAGTAGAAATGCGATAAAAGGTGAGTGGAGTAATTGTGTTGGAAGAGGTAGGGTATGTGTCTTGAGTGCGTCGAGGGGGGACAGCGGGGGGAACGAAATTGGAATGGGGGAGGGGGGGAGAAGAAGGGATTAGTGCGAGGTAAATAGCAGATGGGGATTAAAGCGATTTACGAAGGATTGCAGTGGTCCGATGGAAAGTTTGTGAGATGGATTGTGAAAGATGTGGAAGGAGATGATAAAGGGGTTAGGGTGGAGATGAATATAGCTGAAGTAATTTTAGGCGAGTTTCTGTATGGTTCTGGTGTCTTCGTTTAATTCACTGTTACTTTCGTATAGTTTTTTGTAGAATTCTTCAACTCTTCTAAGTATTTCTTCCCTATTTCTTGTTACTCTAAGGGGAGGTATACGTTGAATATGACTTTCTTCAAATTTGAATATTTTATACAGTTATTTTTTATGGTAAAATAGTGCATAAAAGTAATTTTTTATTTCTTATCTTAATTTTATCTGCGTAGTGTTCGTCATTCTTCCAGCCTTAACATGATTATATAATATACAGATTTTTTAACATATCGGTCTCTTAGTGTCAAACAAGGCTGAACGGCTGCTAACCCCACCGCCCATGCGTACGAAATCAGAAGGTATCTTTGGGTAAGAATGATTAGGGTGCTAGCTAATTGATAGTAGTTGATAAGGCCCAATCATTTATTAGTATCCCTACACGGCCTGTGTATTTTATATCAGCAGCGTTAAATGTTCGTCGGACGCGTTCGAGATCAGAAGCTGAAGTAAACGTAACTTCAATACTTTTTACAACAAGAAATTCCAACTAGCATAAATGAACACATATTAAAGATTGACTAGAAATTCGAAGTTAAAATCTTTATTAAAAGGTATACGTTAATCAGCATACTATCAACATTAACTAACCGCAGGAACTATGCTGTGGTAACTATGAAAGTCCATTGGAGACTACGATTGGCGTTAGCAGCTAATCCGGAATAATCTTTCCCGTCTGCGACGGCTCGTTTTACACAACTCTTTAAAGCTGAACATCACATAGGCGTCAGCAAGCATGTGCTGACGTAACAACATCAAGATTAACATCAAAATGAACCAAACGCGCAAACCGAGTATTGCCATGCCATAAACATATAAAAACTTGTGGACTTTAAGTTAAAAAATTCAATAATATAATGAAATTATAAATTTCAGTTCAGGCTAAAAAAATTCAACTTGGAAGATACCTTTACTTAAGGTACTGTCCGTTCACAAAAAGAAGTCCGAAAATTTAGAAATAAATGATGTTGACATCACAAACCGTTCAGCTGCTTACAGCAATGTCGGACTCCAACTTATACACTCAGTTGTGGCGTTGACAAATAGTCACTAAAAACAAGTTCTGAAATTAGAGTTCTACTCTACTGTGAGCGGCTAGTCTGTGTGGTCACCTCCCGTTATTTCTAACTGTTCAATCGGACTTCTTTTCGTGAACGGCAGCACATCCTGGGGGGTACAACCAACCTGTTTCAGTATCAGCGTTATGAATTGAAAATTGGGTGTACAGAGTCGCGAAAAAGAATTACCTTATAAAAGAAATTAGGAGAATATACGCACACACACAAGCAGACACTCCCATAATCCACCTCGCTTCGCACTTTTAAAACTGTTTTGTCTGCCCATCTGGTTGTAGGAGACTCATTGAATAACTGAATTACTCCCAAAGGAGTTAATTCCCAAAAAGTTTTTGAGTCAACTTAAAAAAGAGTTATTCTGCCTTTCTGTTTCTATGTCTAAAGAAATAACGAATTTAATTAAAATATATTCTGCTGATTTCAAATTTTGAAATTTCTTTCGAAAGTAGTTTAAAATTCAGTTTCATGTAAGTTTAGCAATTTATCGATTACCCGAAGCCAGTTTTTACGCTAAAAGCATACTCAAAATATTACGGAAGATTTATTACATCTTTTAGTAAGCTAACTGTTGCTTTTGGATTATGCATAAAATTCTAAATTATTGAAGATATGCAATATGTCTATTAACGTTTAAAGTCTCAGTTCGTTGAATTTTTTATATTTGATTTCAAAGGAGTTTATAAGCACAAGCACTTAAAATTAAGTCTTAAAGAAGTGGGTAGTTTCGAGTTGAATAAAAGTATCTTATAAGTAAAATGATTTACTTTATTGAATTATTCCCTATTCACAGAGCCATCTTTAATATTTAATCGTAACAGTGTTATTGATGAGCTGTTATAATCAGTCGATGTTACTCTTTATAAGAATTACATTATTTATCTTAGTATGATGCCAAGGAATTTGATAAATAAAATCATTTTTCTAAATTGCTCCTAAAATGGTTCGATATGATAAATAAGTATCTTAAAATACATTCAGTTATTGTTAGTTAAATTTGGCACACTATCTGTTAATTTCATTTATCAACAAACTCATTTTCATAGCTTTTTCTGGTTTATAATTTAAACTTTGTAGTGCAGTTTGCATTTGTTTTCTTTCAATCAATTATTAAATTTTTGTTTCGATCTAATATTCAAATCTGCATTAAAGTAAAAACAAACAAGATTGAAAATTAAAAAATTATGAACAATTTGTGTGTACAAGAGAGATAAAAAATATATACATGGAGTATGAAATCTTATATTCAAGGAGTATGAAACATTATGTACAAATTCTATGAGCAAGAAATATGTACAAGTTGTAAGAAATATTAATAAAAAGTTTGGACAATTCTTTTATAAGATAATGTATTTGTTATTTTAACCTTCTAGAACTTAATTTTGAGAGCAAAATAATTTTATACAAGTTATAGTCCTGACATTAGTGAACAAATTACGTCAAGTAATATTTGTCACGAATAAGATAAGTCTTGGATTTAATGTTTTTTGTAATTTTCCTCAGAATTCTTGTGAGTAAAATGTTAAATAATTATTTGCCTATTATAATTATCAAAACCTTCACGTTCCAATTGTCTTATGTTTTCTAGACTATGATGATTCGCTTGTAGTAGAATTCTCATCATGTAGCAGACAATTGACTTGAAAAATAAATTTCGCTCTAGAAAAACTATGGACGAAATTTCCCAAGTGTATCATTGGCCCAAGATTAGACTAGAGTCTCATAAAATATTTCATGATTAGAAGCGTTGTTTGGACTTATAAAACTTCTGGACATATCCAAGTCAGATCAATTCGAAATTTCCGATCGTTAAACATGACCAAGATACGTGTGCGTGATGCACAAGGAGGACACATTAACCTCTTCAGTCCAAAGATTTCTTCTAATTTCAAAAGCCTAAAATAAAGATGTGATATCCGTGAATATTAACTGCTTTGCTTTTACTGAGGCAATTGACATATGAAATAAAATTTAAGTTAATGCATTAACTTTTATATTTGTCCGTAAACTCTCCGATTGATCTCGCAGATCTGCTACAAATATATCTCTTTAGAGATAATTAATATTCGCTACAGTTCTCTGTAGCCAGAAATAAGAAAACTGATACCAAATCTTGTGACAATACTACTATTCAAGTGATGGGGAGAAGGGTGCTGTACAAAAATTTTAGTTAAAAAGTTTTCCGAAAGGGAAATTTTGGCGCTCCAAATGAGGAAAACGCGGAAAAAGCAGAAAAAATGAATAACTAAGACAAATCTAAAATTATATTTTAATTTTTTAAGTTGACGCATTGCAAAACAAAAGAAAGCTGGCCTTGTCCATCAGAACAAAAGCAGCTCTTAATGAATATGATTGTTAACGTGCTGCGCAAAATCGAAATTACGAATAAAAATACAATTTCCAACGCACTTTTGGCGTACAACACTAATAAACAACACTAATAAATACTCAATGCCATTTCGACCAGTCCTACGCTGGTCTTCCTCAGGAAATAGACAACATCGTAATCACAAGAAATGGCAACACGCCTCATGATTACGGTGTTGTTTATCTCCTGAAGACGAGTATCTGATTGGTCAAAGGGACATTGAGTTTGTATCAGCGTTCTTTTTTAATGTTATAAGCAAAAATACGTTGTAAATTGCATTTTTATTCATAAAAACAGCTGTGTGCTTTATCAGCAACCTGGCATTTTATGGGGATGCATGAATGGAACCAAAAAATATTTAAGAAAATTTAGGAGTAAAACTTCCATTAGAATTGACTTTCATCCAAATCTATTACTCATTCCTGATATGCATCTAATCGGGCGTTTTCATCAGCTCTGTCCGCCGCGGATGCTTGAACTGATGAAACCCATTAAATGAGGCGTACTGTCATCAGGGAATTTGATGCAAACAAAATATGCATACCTAGTAAATTTGCCACCATTATCTGAGTATGCATATATATGCTTACATATGTATGTTTCTATATATGCTTCATCACTAAGTATTTTTCTGTTTTTGTTTACTGTAGTGTAATATATATATTACCTTATGACTGTCTCTTCCCCACCCTTGGCATTTCTTTTTAGACTACGGCAAACATCCATATTGCTCCCAAATAAGACAAAATAATTGTAGAAGAAACGCGACCATTCTTTTTTTCACTCAGAGTTGAAAGTATTTCTAAAGAAACACTATAAAAATAAACAGTAATAAAAGTAAACAAGTATGTTTAAATAACTAGAATATATTTAGTTCACTTGACATTTCTATTGCAATAGTCCACATAACGAGAACTAACTGCGCAGTTCTACACATATTTCATATGTGTAGAACTGCGCATATTTCATATAGTTTATGATCCTGCCAAAGAATATTTGAATCTTTTAAAATTTCATCCTGATTAATTAGTATGCTATCCGTCATCTTAATATGAAAGTGCAGATTAATTCGAGACATCCAATTAAAAATTATTAAACGTTATTCTTTTTGCAGTGGAATTTAATGATAAAAGATAAAGTCTTTATAAAAAAAACATAAAGTTTGTTGATCAGTTTTCCAAAAAAAAAAGAAAAAAAACCCCGATAAATTTGCATATAAAAAATAACCCGGTTTATTACTTCTTCGTGTCTTTTTAAATTTGATAATACATATTTAATAAAAATTGATAATTAGTTAATTTTAATACAAGTGTTAAGATCATTTAAATTATTATATCCAATCACTCTTTATATATTTTACAATAATTATGTTTGCTAAAATTTTATTCTTTTCGTCGACGCTCGTTATAAAATTTAGCAAGATGTGAATGTTGCGCCATAGCCGAAAATAATGTTTGTTCCTAAAGTAAAAGAAATCTACTTTTGAATGAAGAAATTTCAAGGCAAATTTCATTTTGTTTTACCGTGTTTTAAGCGTTCATAAATATTCTAAATTTTGATCTTTCTCTTAAAGCTGAGAATACCTTAGATCATTCCAATAGCGCCCCCTAAATAGCGCCTTTAAAGTTTGAAAACCTTTGATCATGTGTATTTAAAAGAAATACATTTTTCAGAAAAGTATACATAATCGCATCATTTTATTTATTTGATAAGCTTGTCAATAAATTTAGAACGCCATTTCGGTAGGCATAGCTAGTCTATCCAAAAATAAAATATATTTATAAGCCAACAAATAAAAGCCATCCCTTGTCGAATATTATTTGTATTTTTTTTTGCTTAGCTGAAGGTAGTTGAAGTTTTATGACATTCATCATTAAATGTGTGGAAAGCGCAACGAAATATAGGTTTAGTAAATGCAATGTGCGTAAAAAATAACGTTTTCATTCTATATTTACTTAGCTCAAACGTAATAAATTTACGATATTTTATTATTAAAGATATATATTTAATACATTACCTTTTGTTATGAAATCATTTGCAAGATAGAATATTATATGTTAAAGTTTACATCTAAATTGATAAGGTATTGATACAGCAACCAGTATTTCTTGATTACTAATTAAAACTGCTAACTTCTATTGAAAATTACCAGAATTAAAATAATTGAGGTTTGTAACGAAGTCTGCCATACACAACTCCAAAATATTTTCTTTCTACAAATTAACTACATTAGTACCAATCCTCTGTTTGCCTTGCTTCATATTGCAGCTTCTCCTATGAAGCCAAAACTAGAATTAAGGCAAAAACATGTAAAGAAACAAAACATCTTCCCCATTTTAATTTATGCCAGATACTCCTCGGTCGATCGTTCATTAGCCAAAATGACTCTAGTTTCCATACCAATGAAAATAAATATTCAAACTAATTTCCTTTCACTTTCGCAATACATTACTACCTTTAGCGGGAGGAAGGCAGGGAATAACTTGCCTCGAAACACAAAGAAAAATCTACTGCTTTCTGCATTCCTTTATTTCTAACCTACTAATCATGTCTTCTCTTTATTTACATACTTATATACAGTAGAACCTGCCTAAGGTAAACACCTTTGGGACTAGAACGCAATGGTCACCAGAGAAAGGTGTTCACTATACACTTCAAACAGGGCCGCCCTGGGCGCTACAGCCCGAGGGGGCGACGCCGCAAAATATTGGGTTTCACAATCGGGTAACATTAATTTACCGGGAGAAAATTATTTTAAAAAAAGTGGATGTGTCCTACCAGTTCTTTCTAACTCTAATACTGTTGAATTAATAATCGCATAGAACACTTAACCATAAAGGGCCTGTTTACAGTACATCGCAAATAGCTTATTGGTCAGCGAACCGTGCCCCTGGAAACAATACTACACCCTCTGCCCTCCGCCTCCATCCCTCCGGTAGCGAAGCGTGGGTCGCTGTCATTGCCAACGAGCTGATGATTTATTGAAAGTCGGTTGTCGCGCCCTCTCCTCTTCCCTACCCGTCGCCCGTTCTGGCGCGAGCCTTGACCAATGACGTGGGAAAAGACTCGTCCGAGGTGAAATGAACTTCTGCAAACTTCTACTAATTTCGAGAAAGCAGTAGGGTTCATTCTGTCCAGATTGTGGAGACACCGCCCCATCAAACAACCACCATGGGACAACCACCATGGAAGGCTCTGTAACGGGGATTTATGATATTATCTTAAGTAAGATGGAGGCTTCCAGTAGGACACCATCTGACTGCTGTTGGTCAGAGACTCCTCTCGGGAGGCTCTAGTCAGTGGCTCGGAGGCAGAAATTTCTGACTCTGGGACAGTGACCCCAACAAATGAACCTAAGAGTATTACTCCTAGTCTTCTCACAGGCGACTCTAATGCGGAATCCGACATAGAGGAACTGGAGCAAGGTATGGGGAAAATCCGCATGAAAAAGAAAAATGTTAGCGGTGCGGAGAAAAAACGCAGGAGTTAAGCTAGGCTTGCTAAACAACAGGACACTACCTTCAACGAAACTGCTTCTGGAGTCACACCGGGGACCAGTGGGACCAGAACCTCTGGCAAACGTCAGAGAGTCGTAGACTCCACTCCCCCTGATATGGCACCAGTTATGAAGAAATCAAAAAATCTTAAATCTGTGATGCGCAGATTTGCGCAAGCCGCAAACAGTGATGTTAAACTTCAAGTCGCTATGGTTCGGGAGGACCAAGCTGAATTCACGGACGAACAGCGAATTGACTTCATCGATGCCATTGCAGAACTAAGGAGGATGAACAGGCAGGCTAAACCTAAAGTAATGGATAAGGCCCAGGTATCCTTATCTGTGCCAATGGAGGACACCACCTCGTTCTCCGAAAAGGATGCCAAGCTTCCGGATGTTATAGAGAAATCAGATGAAGCTGGGGTTGTGATGGTTGGGCCGACGGACTTGGAAACTAGTTCTTCCGCTTCGGCCACATAATCTTCCGGTTTTACTACACTAGGGTCCAGATAATTGAGGCTCTTTCCCTGGTTGGTTAGTATTCTTTTTTGTGTGGTTCGTTTTTTGCAAATACACTTTCAACACGGCTCACCATCTTTGGCTGTGTTGTGTAAATATTTTTGTAGTTCTGAAATAAACATTGCTCTTATTCAACAGCCTTGGATTTTCAAGGGAGGAATCAGAGGACTAAATGAACTTAGGTGCCTTCTGTTCTATTGTGCCTCTGCAGAAAAGCCAAGAGCCTGTATATTATGGAAGGATATTACAGCTGTCCTACTTCAGGAGTTTTGTTCTGGAGATCTAGTGGCTGTTAAAATCATGCAGAGGAGTCCATTAATGGAGAAATGATTGTATGCTCCGCCTACCTCCCCTATTACTCTGATCACCCACCTCCTTCACTGGAATTGGTCAAACGTATAGAATTCGGTCAAACCAGAAAAATTCCTATTATTATTATCGGCTGTGATGCAAATGTACACCATATGGTGTGGGGCAGTGTCAATTGCAATTCCGGGTGTGATTCACTACTGGATTTTATTTTGGGAACTGACCTTTTGATTTCTAATCTAGGTTCTTCCGCCACGTTTAAGAATGTCAGGAGACAGGAGGTTATTGATATAACTTTGACCTCCAGTCCTATAGATCATTTAATAAAATATTGGAAGGTTTCTGATGAGAAAACACTGTAAGACCATAACTATATCCATTTTAACATAACAGGAGTGCCAGACGTGCCCCTGAAATACAGAAATCCCAGACTTACTGGGGACTCTTTTTAGAGGAACTCAAAGTTTGCATGCAGAGTTTCTCCTAATAAAATAAAAGACCTCGAGGAACTTGCTAAAAGAAGTTGCTAATAGAATTTTACATGGTGCACTGATCCCTGCGTTTGAGGTCAGTTGCTCCATAAAAACCAAGAGAAGATAGAACAATGTCCTGTGGTGAGAATCACAACTTGAAACCCACAGGAGGAAAAGCCGGCATCTCTTCAATAAAGCTAAAAGATCTATGAGAGAAATATGAGCGATACACTGCGCAAAAATAATATTTAAAACAAATTACACACAAACGCAGTTTAATTTGAGCAGGAGAAACATTTTACAATTGTTTCGGTGGAAAATCAAGCGTCCACCATCGTCAGAAAATTCATCCAAACTGATTTGTTGCCACTAAATCAAAAACGAAAAAGGTAACATAACAAAAAGCCTGATTTGTGTCGCCATCTATTGTGCATAATGCTAAGTAAAAGGAAAAGGAACAATTCTTGGAAAGGAAACGAATCTTGTTTGTGAACGTACGATTGGAAACAAGATTTTGAAAAATCGGCCATTGCAAAACACTCATGGAAACATGGCCATCGTTTCTGTTTTGCCGATGCAAAAATAATTGAAAAAGTCCGTTCACCCTCAGATCTCAATTTTTTCGAGGCCTTTCATATCTTCAGTAATTCCTGTACAATAGTCAACGAGCCGGTTGAGAACAATTTTTCCCCCCTCTTGTTACAAACCTCTCTTTCAATCAACATAATTTCTTCTTCCAACAATAATTGTTCCTTTTCCTTTTACTTAGCATTCTGCACAATAGATGGCGACACAAATCAGGCTTTTTGTTATGTTACCTTTTTTCGCCTTTTTCACTTTTTCGTTTTTGATTTAGTGGCAACAAATCAGTTTGGACGAATTTTCTGACGATGGTGGACGCTTGATTTTCCACCGAAACAATTGTAAAATGTTTCTCCTGCTCAAATTAAACTGCGTTTGTGTGTAATTTGTTTTAAATACTAAAAGATCTAGTAAACAACTTGCTAGGAGTGCTATTGAAACTCCCTTAAAAGCTATAAAAAAACACAGTAGGCAATCCAAAAGGGAAACGTGGAGGAAATATTGTGGTGAATTAAGTAGTATACGGAGTGCCTCTAGGCTACATAAAGTCCTAACCACGGATTTTACGGTGTAGCTCTTTCAATCTTTCATATGGGTCTCAATTGATTAGAAATCCCAATTGAAATAGGGGGCCCCAAATATCTTTTGCGGGGAGGCCCCAGATTTTGCACTACGCCACTGCATTCATTCATATATCATATGTATTATAAATTCATAATCAAATTCATATCAAATTTATAATCATATGTATTATAAATTTTTACTGAGTTTAAACAAATTAATTTACTTGCCCACTCATTCATACTAAATATAAAAAAAAAATTGTTAATGTGAAATGAGGTTATTATTTCTATTTAACTTGTTCTTCTGCGACAGAACTTTCCGTTACATACTAAATTTAAATTGATTGCTTTACTTTTTGTCAGGACACTTTTTATTTCGATTTGTTTTAGTTCAACACATTGAAATATTTTTTCGTTCGTTCATTTGAACAGAATTTTTCTTAGTCTTGTGTCCTGGATAAAAGATAGCTACAAGGAAAAGGTTGGAAATTCTGGTCATCAATACTAAATCGAGACCACCGTGAAGGGTTGCAACAAAACGAAATTACCGCTTTTCAGGTCTTTTCCTTTCATGGAATTAGATTACATGTCCACTTCGGAGAAAAGAATTTACTTCAGTGTATTCAGCGTCTTTTACTACACTTGGATTTCTGATTGGTTTAATAAAAAAAAACGTTCTAATAAACATTTTAAAGGTCTAATTGTATATTCGGCAACCCCACAATGGCGTAGAAAATAGTTCTTTCATCATACCCTTAACTCGAGTTTTAGTCGAATGGTATTAAACGATGCCTAATTATTTCGTTCACACTATAGCCCGGGCTTTGTTTCTTAGGTTATAGAGTTTCATATCCTTCGTGAAACATTTTTTCAAATGGAATTTGGACAGAATTATTTAAGTTTTCTTCTTCTTCTCGATGATATACAAACAATATATTCAATGTTAATTTAAAGCCAATATATTATTTGAATCGTCTGTAAGAGATAAGACCAGCACGTTGACCGTAGACTTAGTTGCAATTTTTTTCCGGTTAGTGTTATCAGAATTTAAATATTGACAAAACGTTTGCTATCAAGAAATGGATATACGTTTTTACAAAGAATTTCATCTAGGAAACGTGGTTATATATAGAAAAATGATCACGCTGTTTACGCATTGTATTGTTAAACTATTGTAAATTGTACACTAAAGGTTTAAGAGCATTTTCAAGAAATCACCTTATTTGGGCAGAATATTCTTTGCTGCACTTGCGCTACAAAATCCAACCAACCACTCAAAGAAAAGGAATTATTTTAGTGAATTAAGAATATATCGAAAGATCTACTTAATGTATATTAATAAGTAAATGGTAACATGAACTGTCATAATTTGATGAGTGGCATGCGGTACGGTTCTGCAGTATTGTTTTGGTATAATGTTATTATTTTGGTATAACGCTCCCAAAAATGTTACCGATTACGTTGCTTTGCAAATCAAATTTCAAAGTATGGATTGGTATAAGAGAAATATTAAGTACTTAGTATCAGCCATGTTCAAACTCGATTTCACATACACTAAACGAACTATGATTATTTTTACTTGAAGTTTGTTGGACTTGCTAAAATGTTGCTATGATCCAAGAGAAGTGTGTGGGGGGATATATACACAGAAGGAAGATGGTACAATGTTCTTTTACATCTTCGTGGAATGATATTGTAGATCAGTTTTTTCTATTGATCTACGATATTCTGTCGTGAAGGTTTCAAAGAACGTTGTATATGTATGCAACACTGGATTCAAATCATCCTTGACTAAGCACTGCTTAGCCCGTGTTTCATGTATTGAGATTCTACCAATTAGAAAAATCTGCTTCAAACACCAAGCTCCTGGAAACAAACAGTCTTCATAAATTTTCCAATCATCTATCTCCATAAACGTTCGTCACACTTACTCGTTCCCCTTGTGGAAAACCTTATCGTCAAGGTTATTTTTCATGTACAAAAGAAAGAATAAAACATCAAACAAACAACTTGTTAACATTTCGGAATGCAATTTAAAATGGCGGCTGATTACTACTTCCAATATAAATAAAGATTTTGGAACCTTCTGTCACGCCTAACATATGCCCAGAAGGAATTACCAGGGAAGATGACATCTAACAAAGATATATGAAGAGACGACGAGATCCAAGAGGAAATGAGTATTTCTTTGCCAGAAGATTCCTGAAACTGAAATTCATAGATAATTGCGTTTCTGTTGCAGTTTTACAAAAATTATTTGCTTTTATCAAACAGTAGTAAGTAGAGGTTTATAAGTAAAAATAAGTTTATAAGTAGAAATAAGTTTATAAGTGGAAATAAATTAATAAGTAGAAATAAATTAATAAGTAGAAATAAATTAATAAGTAGAAATAGTCTAAGCGGAAATAAATTAATAAGTAGAAATAAATTAATAAGTAGGCAGGAGTTTATAAATAGAAATAAGTTTATAAGTAGAAATAAATTAATAAGTAGAAATAAGTTTATAAGTGGAAGTAAATTAATAAGTAGAAATAAATTAATAAGTAGCAGTGAGTTTATAAATAGAAATAAATTAATAAGTAGAAATAAGTTTATAAGTGGAAGTAAATTAATAAGTAGAAATAAATTAATAAGTAGCAGTGAGTTTATAAATAGAAATAAATTAATAGAGTAGCAGTAAGTTTATAAATAGAAATAAGTTTATAGGTAGAAATAAGTTTATACGTAGAAATCAGCTGTATAAGCGTAAAGAAACTTATAACATTTTAACGTTGATTTTTATTTCTAAATTTTAGCTGCGTATTGTTGCGTCACATTATTTTGCTTAGTAGTAATACATACTTCTACGTATAATATTGTACAATTCAAGTCATTCTCGATGCCTAATCTTTTGATAAAATTTTCCTGTCACTACGTACTTCTACTATAATTGAAAAATACACTAAAAAATGGTTTTAGTCTTTTATTCAGTACTTTTATTCAATACTTTTAATATTTTTTATACTTTTACTATACTTATACTATTTTTTATACTTTTACTATACTTATACTATTTTTTATACTTTTACAATACTTATACTATTTTTTATACTTTTACAATACTTATACTATTTAATACTTTTCAGTACTTTTATTTATTAATTATCTGGGGAAATGAGTAGGGTCTAAAGCTTGTAATTCCACTGGCATTTGCTTAGGACCCTCCACACATAGAGCATTGGATAGGAGATTCTAACTAATGGAACTCATTAAAAAAAATATATATATATATGTATGTACATACATGAATTATATGTATGTATATGTAAAAATTATTTGAAAATTATATATATGTGAAATAATCAGGTATGACTAAAAACTTACATATATATACAAGTAAATGTTACAAGGAATATAATGACTACCAGTAAACCCATGTATATAAAATAAATAAATTGCTATTATACTCTTTTATTTAGTACTCTTCCTTCTAATCGTGTAAGGAAACGCAGCGAAAAATTAACACAACGCATTTACATTGAAAAATACGCAGACCTTGTGTACACTACTTGTACGTCTTAATATTGAAATGATTCATGTCTGAAATATGGGACATTCGAAAATATAGCAGCCATATATATGGGCAATTCCACCAAAAGTGAAATCAATTTTTACAAATCAAAAACTAAGCGCTAAATTGGAAAAACATTTTCTACAAAAGCTGTTTATTTTTTTCACAAGGAATAAGAATAAAAAATATATTCCCCTTTTAAAAAAGGAATTTGACCTTCGAATGACCTTGAAAACGACCCCCCCCCCAAGTAAAATATAGATGATAAAAAATACTTCCCCCGTTCAAGACAAGCAACATTCGTTTGTAAAAATACTTATTGTTTTAGATAGTTTAGAGTATCAACTTAAACTGGTCCATTCTGTATTTGACAGCAAAGAATGTTACGTCCGTAAAAAATTCATTTGTCTTTACGTTAATTACTACAAACCACATCTACTAAAGCTCTACTATTCCTAAAAGCTCAAAGTCTTCTGAACAGACATAGAAAAGTAAAATTTAAAAAACCATGCATAATTCACAGAATTATATGAATTAGTACGATAATGTAGAATTTACACTGTTTTCTGAGTCACGTCCGTAAGAGGTTATTTTTTTGTTACCAGTTCCCGTAATAGATGAAACTTTACACAAAATGGAAATAACAACATAAATACCACAATAACTAGCTTTGAATTATCCTGAGTCTAGATATGGAGATTCCAAATATACAATATGTTAATCCTGGAATTGCCCATATATATATATATATATAAAAGTTTTCCTCGCCCATTCTTGGCGGAAACAGGCTTTGGGACGGGCAGAGCGCCATGTTCCCAAGCCTCTTTTTACATCACTTCTTAATGTGCCATGTCTAGAAACTTCCTGACAATGTGACACGTGTTTAGGATTGTGGCTTTTTGTATTTCAATGTAGGTGTTTGGGTCAATGTTGAGTATCTCCAAATTCGTCGCAAGCGTTTTTGGTACTATCCCTGTTGCTGAGATGACTAACGGGATGATGAGGATCTTTTCCATACCCCATATATCTCGTACTTCATGTCTGAGATCTTGGTACTTGGTGATTTTCGTTGTGTAGGTTGTCTGTATGTTATTGGTGTTGGGTACTGCTATGTCGATTAAGTACGTGGTCTTATTCGATTTATCGACGAGGGTTATGTCAGGACGGTTATGTGGGACTGTCTTGTCTGTTATGATTGCTCTATCCCAGTAAAGCTTGTGTGTTTCGTTCTCATGCACGGTCTCTGGCTCATATTTGTAGTACGGGCATTTTTCTGTCAGAAAGCCAGCATTCGCTGCCAATTTCTGGTGGACTATTTTCGCTACTTGATCGTGTCTATGTTTGTAGTCTGACTGCGCAAGGATCTTGCATCCTGCCATCACGTGTTGGATTGTCTCCGATGCCGCATGACAGTGTCTGCATTTGTCGCTTTCTATGTCTTTTCTCTGGATGAATTTCTGATTGTTCCTTGTTGCGATCACTTGGTCTTGGATGGCTAGCATGAATCCTTCTGTCTCTGGCTGGAGAGTGCCTTTGGCCAGCCAAGAATTTGATGCCTTTTTGTCAACGTGTGGTTGTTGCAGGTCATTGTAGTGCCTGCCATGTAATGGTTTTCCGGCCCAAGTTCTCAGTTTCTGTTCGTTGGCTGTTTCCAGGACACGCTCTTCGGTACTACACAGGTTTAGTGGCGTGTAATTTGCATCTGCTTGTATTATGGCTTGGATGAGTGGCGATCGGGGACTCTTCAACTGGAAGTATTGCCTCATGCTCTGGATCTGCTTGTCATGTAAGTCTTTGAGGTCCGCTTGTCCGCGTCCTCCTTCTTCCCGGGGTAGTGTTTGCCGTTCAATTGCCGTTGCAGGGTGTAGTTGTCCGGCTCTTCTCTGGATGGTTCTCATTTTCCGCTGGAGTTGTTCTAGTTCAGTGTTGGACCATTTGATGATCCCGAAGGAGTAGGTGAGCACTGGTACCGCATATGCGTTAATTGCTTGCGTGGTGTTCTTCCCGCTCAGTTTCGTCTTCACAATGCTTCTAAGTCTTTCTTGGAATGCTTGCGTGAGCTGGACTTTGACTTTCTTGTGCTCCTGCTGCCGTTTTTGCATTATCCCTAGGTATTTGTAGGTTTCGCCCTCGTCCAAGGTCTTCAGTAGTCTCCCGTCTTCGAGTTCGATGCCTGGTAAATCTTCTTTGCTATTCTTCTGTATTTTGCACTTATCGAGGCCGAATTCCATTCCTATGTCCTTGGAGAATGTCTCTGTTATACTGATGAGTTGTCGGAGTTGGGTGATTGTTGGCGCGTATAGCTTGATGTCATCTACGTACATGAGGTGGGAGACTTTATGTAGGTTTCTCTTGTCTTTCTTCAGCATGTATCCGTATTTACTTGTGTTCAGCATC
>QLNU02015270.1:22679956-22694863 GCA_006491805.2 Dysdera silvatica
GCTTGCTTACATTTATATGAAGTAGCTTTCCTTCATTTGAATGTGGCCAATGAGCATGAGTGTTTACAGAGCCAATCAGGTGTCATCTTGTTTTGGCAATGAGCCAATCATGTTTTCTCTTGTTTTGGCAATGAGCCAACAGGTTACAGGACATTTATCAGTGTGTTCTGTAATTGCTATCAAGTTGGTTGTTTTTTTTTTGTGCTCTTTGATTTAGTGTGCTTGTAAAACGTAATAAAATTAAAGAAATGGCGCAAAGAGTTGACTGGTCACCTAGGAAGCGATGTAAAATAGTAATATTAAGTGAACAAGGCTACAGTTATGAAGAAATTAGAAGAAATATTGGGGGAAACTTAACTAAAGGTGGCATTTCTAAATTTTTGAAGAAGTATAAGGAGACTCAGTCATTACAAAACCAGACTGGTAAAGGCAGAAAAAGGTGCACAACAGCAAGTGATGATAGAAGAATTAAAAGACAGTGCCTAGGTGACAGGAAAAAATCATCTCTGTGTATACAAGGTGAAATGGCGCAATGCAATGTGAAGTTAAGTGCAAGGACTGTTCGGCGCAGACTGCATGAATGTGGTCTAAATGCAAGAATTCCACGAAAAAAGCCATTTTTGTCTGTCAAACAGAGGTTGAAAAGATTAAACTGGGCTAAAACCCATGTTAACTGGACAACGGAACAATGGGACAGTGTAATTTGGAGTGATGAGACCAAAATCTCACTGTTTGGTAGTGATGGCGTAAAATACGTATGGAGAAGAATTGGAGAAGATTTCCATCCTGAGTGCATTACACCTACCGTGAAACACCCAGTTAGTGTTATGATTTGGGGTTGTATAACATCAAGAGGTGTGGGCAGAATTTGCGTGATCAATGGGAATATAAATGCCCAAAGATACATAAATGAAATACTTGAGCCCAAGCTGCAGCCTTCTGCATGTGATCTTTTCCAAGATAATGAAGCATTTATATTTCAACAGGATTCAGCTCCATGTCATGTTGCTCGTGTGTGCAAAAAATGGTTTCAAGATCATCATATTCAACTGCTGGAATGGCCTGGAAATAGCCCAGACCTTAACCCCATCGAAAATCTATGGAGCCGGCTAAAGAAGCTTGTTAGTCGGAAGCAACCCAGCAATAAAACACAATTAACAGAAGCAATAATTCAATCTTGGTTTCATATTATAACAGCTGCAGAACTAAAGAACTTGGTTCACTCCATGGGAAAGCGTTGTAAGGCCGTAATTAAGGCTAAAGGTTACCCAACTAAGTATTAACTGGTATGGTGAACATTTTTGTATATCTCATTTTTTCTATGTATATCACCTTTCTTCTTTATGAATGCTGTTCTATTAAAATACGATTCATAAATGTTATTGCATTACAATCTTGATTAAATTACCTTTCCAATGATATATAATTTTATAGTATTGGTACAAAAAAAAGTGGTGTTATTAGCCATCAAACCTCTAAAATAATCTTTTTTCAAAGGGTTTCCACAATTTTGTCCACTACTTTGTATTTCCCCTACGACAAACGACTTACAAACTGTGGCGCACCCAGTATATTCCCACGGGGGGGGCAGTGGTGCAAGGAATGTTTGGAGTAAAAAAATGACCAGACGCCATCACTCGTAATTTATATTATCAATAATTACGATTGTCTTTTTGTGTAGGTTTATCATTATTAAATTTCTATTTATTCTATAATTAAAGATATTTAATTAATTAAAAGTAGATCGTGTTTATACAATTTTACAATGGCCAGCACTCTTGTCTTATCTCCATCAGTGAGGTTAGATTTCTTGACATAATTACAAATATCTGCAGTTAATATTTCAACCGTATTTTTTATTTGCTTTGATCTACCTTTGCCTCCCGGAAAGCGTTTGAAGACAGTCTCGGTCCACTGCTGCTGTTGCTTACCTCAACAGCATTCTCATCAATATCGCCAATGTTCAGTGAAATGTTGGGAACATCACTACTTTCATCTTACATTTTTAATAAAATAATTTACCAGTGTCTGTTGGCGTAATAATTTTTCGTTTTGTTAGCCCAAGGGAGGGACCTGGACCCCCTCGGCCCTCTACCTGGGTGCACGACTGCTTACAAATATGTACCTTTATCTGACGGACACCTTTAACTATATAAGACACAAAATGGTTAGATAATAAAGACGAAAGGCATCGGAAAAGAAAAATTAATCAAAAGTCAAAGTAGATAAAAATTTAATCGTTAAAAAATTATATTTTGCAAGTTTAGTTCATCCTTTTTTTTTCAGATAGACGCTGAATTTTTGATAATTACATTTATAAAAACAAGCAACTAGTTAAACGATAATGATGGTTGTTAATCTGCCGTCAGAAATTTTAGAAAAAATACTGATAAAAAGAACTTTCGGACGCGACATGTGTCTGATTCGTTTTCGCAAACGACATTACTTAAAGGATTTTTTCTTGTGAAATTGATGCGAGTTTTGTTATTTGATGATGAAATATTGATTGCGGGTTCGTTACCGAATTCTGATCCTCCTCCTTTCAGTTTATCTAAATTTTCCACCATTTAAAAAATGTTTTAGTGTAAAAATTTTTTCAATGTCTTAAGTAAAAATTCTGGAATTTCTGCAAGAAAATAAGGGTACTTGTCATCATAAAGATTCACATTTTAACTTTTTTAAAATCCTACAAATTTACACAACTAGATTTTTATTAACATCAGTATTCATATTGGTATAATTTGTCGCCGAAAAAATTGTACATTTAGAATATCCCTCTTTTTATATTTACGAATTTGATCTCTTTTAGCATCTAACCATACTTTTACCTATACATAATCAATGTGTTTATTGAAGTCCTGGTGCCACTTGATTTCTTCAGACGGCCATTAAATACGTTTTCCGAAAAAAAATTGCCATAAACTTATACTCTGAGTTTTCTCTTCGTCAATCGATAAATTTAATGGTATAATCCCGCATTGTTCCTCATCAACACGGTTTCCCTGAATCCCAAATGAAAATTGCATTAGACATTCTTTTTTCAAATGCAAAAAAAAATCATTAGTGGTTATACACATTTGAAAGTGTTTCTTATTTTATTTAGCAGTTACAGACGAATGCATAAGCTTAATATCGAAATAGAAGTACTTAGAATCCTGTACGTATTATCATGGTGGCAATGCTGTAGAAAGGATGTTTTGATTTTGCTTAGATCTGTTACGATAAACTGTTACGATAAATATCGTTATCTTACGATATCGTTGAGATAAACATCGCTGTTACGATAAACATCGTTATCTTTTGTCATGATTTGATCGCAGTGAATGACCAATGAACACAGAACGTTACCATTTCATTCTACCATTGTTAACTGTACACATCGCCACTTATTGGCTGAAATATATAGAAAATAACAAATGGAGGAAAATTTCGAATAATTGCGGGCTTTCACCTAATAACAAACAGTGACATGAAAATTATTGCACCCAATCTCAGAGGCAAATCCAGAGAGGGATTTGGAGGGGGGGGTAATAAAAATACAGTCGTACCCGCTTATAACGTACCCTCATTTAGAGAGCTTCCGGATATAGCGAGGAAAATACGGATTCTCTTTGGTATAATGATTAAGAGAACTACAATTTAACCGCTTTTAGCAAAAACGTCTTTTTCGGACACAGGATTTAACGAGCAATTTAAAAAATAAAATAAGCAATCAAACTTTTTGTAAAAATTCCTTCGTTATATGAAGGTGGTCGTTATAATCGGCGCTCGTTATAACCGATTTTCACCGCATTTTTATAGATTTGGAAGGGAGGATTTCCTTAATTGCCGCCCCGTTGATTCCCCGCTACTCAATATATATCTGGCATTCATTCCAATTAATTCCCGATAAAGGAAGCGGCAGTGGCTTGAAACTCGTCAATATGCTCTACAGTAGTGTTTCTCAACCATCGGGACCTGGTATGAATAATATATAGGGCCCCGAGTGATTCTCATTCAATTTTCCATTTTAGTTTTCTCAGCACATTTCCAGGATAAATACTTTTGTCCTGGAAATATTCTGAGGAGAGTAATAGTCGCGAAAGCGTAAGAAAGCCTAAATCACATCTGTGCTGAAAATGCCAGTGACCACGCAGTGCATTTTTAAATAATGATGATCTTTATTTCCTACAAGTGCATACACTCCTTTATAGTTTGGACAGTAGAGCATGTTTAATTATACATTGCACTACAGCATTTTTCATTATATATTCCACTACTGCATGCTTAATTATACATTCCACTACTGCATATTTAATTATACATTCCACTACTTTGCAGTACTGCATGCTTAATAATATAATAATATATTGCACATGTAATGTTGCTAAATCAATACTTTACACTCATTGAGTTTTAATGGTGTATACAACGTAGAGGATCCAGAATAAACACCTGCATGTATAACCTGCTCCAGGCCCTGTTTTGTAGCCAATAGTCTGTCAATAGTTTTAAAAGGCCTTTTTATGAGTACACTACGCGTCTTCTTCTTAAATAACTTTAGATTTTTTGTTCTTTTTTTTCATCATAAAAATATTAAAGTATTTTGGTCCTTTGTAGTTAATCGATATGAAAGTATTCATAAATGATCAAGAATTTTCAGGCATTGAAAATTTTTAACATTCGAGAAAGGGTATATCGCTCTTTGTGAACGGTCATAGAAGTCGTGCCTACAAGCCGATTATAATAATGTGCGGTGCATCCTCCGTTTTTAAAACTGAATGAAATAATATCTCTATTGCAAATGATAGTGGCGAGTTAGCGAGGAAATGTACCAGAAAAATCCACATTAATATAGAAGGAGTGTATTAATATTCTTTATAATTACGCCATAATTAATTATTCATACGCTGTTTTGAAAACAAAAAAAAAACAAAAAAAAACCACATACTAAAAACATCACTAAAAATCAACCGATCACCTAGAAATTGAGCGTACAAATTTCTTTAGACCAATTATATAAGCGATTAAATTTTCAAAGCCAATGAGTGTTAACTTCGATCATAGCGCGTATTCTTTTTCTTTTTTTTTTTGCCCAACTGATATCGTATAAAAGAGGTAAAAACTGCCGACAGTTTAATTTTTATCGTTGTCGGCGTTGCAGTCCTCTGGAGACGCAACCAATAATGCCGTTACGACGTTGACGAGGACCTTATAGCCAATTGAACGACTTCGAACGTGGTCGCATAGTCGGGATGCTTGAAGCTGGCTGGTCCTACTGAGCAATAGGCTGCCACCTGCACCGTACGGACACTGCTGTTCAAGGGTGTTGGCAGCAATGGTTTCTGCGAGGAACTCATCGGCAGAATAAAGGCTCTGGAAGGCCAACTTACATGAATTCGACGCAAGATCAGTTACTTGTGCCACAGGCCCGAGCTGACCCAACAGAATTGTTGTCCGCCATCTAACGTGCTACAGTCCTTACTCTACACCATCGACAGAGTCGTCTGGAGTGGTGTCGTAGCCGATCATCATGGCTGCCAGCAGATTAGTATCGCATAGTGTTCAGCGATGAATCCCGCTTCAGTCTTGGAGCAGATGACCATCGGATCCGTATGTAGAGATGCTAAGGCTAGCAGCCCCAACCACCCTTCGTTTTACAGCGGCACACAGCCATTACCACTGGTGTGGGATGGTATGTCATACGAAGCATGACACCCCCAATCATCTTGCTTACAACTTTAACAGCTCAACGATATGTTGATGACATCCTGCGGCCGTTTGCGTTACCCTTGACGACATGACAGCTCGGGACCATCTTCCAACAAGATAATGCCATTACAAATAAATTTGACACCCACGTATTAGTAGCTCAAACTAGAGCTATTTTTGTTTGGGAGAAAAAGAGACGCCGTCCTCATCCCAGATTCGAACCAGGGTCCCCGCGTTGAGCCCGCGGTGTCTTGACCTACTAGACGAATGAGAACAAGAACAAACGCATTTTTCTCCGTATATGAGGATGTAAGATATTATTACCCTTCACAGGGATAACACAATTGCCAAATAATGGTCAACACACAAAGCCTCCTGGGCGAGATTTTTTGTGAGTTTTCGTGGGGATTTTTGTACCGACCAATTTGAAACCCCACGTATTTGTAATAAAAAATCCCCCACGAAAAACTCACAAAAATCTCGCCCCGGTGGCTTTGTGTGTTGACCAATATTTGGCAATTGTGTTATCCCTGTGAAGGGTAATAATATCTTACAAGATAATGCCAGACCCCATACGGCTCGCATATCTGTGAGCTGCCTCCATGCTGTTGATACTCTTCCTTGGCCAGCAAGATCACCAGACCTTTCGCCAATCGAACATGTATGGGACATTGTTGACAAAATACCGAAAATCTGGAGCAACAGTTGAAGAACGCCTGGAAGAATGTGTCTCAGGATGACTTTAGGAATCTTTATCACTCCTATCGTAGACGTATAGAAGTACGCATTGGCGCCAGAGAAAGTTTCACCAACTATTGATTTGAACATTCAATGTGCAATTCCTAGCCATTGATAATTTCTACTAATTTTTCTAAAGTTTTTATCGTCTCCTGATCTGTGTATGTGCTGGATGTACATTTAATTTCAATAAAAACAGATAATTTCCTAATGGTGCTTAACTTTTTGGCAAAGAATGTATATGATAGTCTGATGTGGGAATTTAAAAAAAAAATGGAAAGGTATATAAAAATAAATTTAGTGAAATCAGGCCCTCGTCCTTTAAAATAAGAATTTTTCGGGTCGCGATTTCATAAAGTTTGAGAAGCACTAATCTGCAATATTATTACCAACATATAAACTAATATCTTTAAAATAGGATATTCCTAAACCAGTGGAGAGAGGGAAAGAGAAATTCTTCGATATTTTAATTAAAATACTTTACATTTGTAAAAATCCTGGCCTCTATGTTTTCCAAGAACCCCAATCTTTCATATGAAGTTTTAGAAGAAATGTCTTTGGAGTTGTTTTGAAATTCAGAGTGGAGTTCTGAATGTTTTAATAAACTGACAACCGAGGCAATGTCAGTTTCATTGTTGTCTCCATAGCGTTTGCTGAACTTGGATAGAAGCAAAACAATACGAAATTTAATTACAGACTAGATGAAACAAACAGAAGTTGTAGTGAAAAAAAATTTAACTTCCGAGTTTTCATTAAACTTAACCCATTTTCGGCCAACTTTGCGTTAATGCAACATTATTTTCGGGAATTTTTTTCTATGTCCTTTTTAATATTTTTTTTCACTCAAATTTTGGCATGTCATCTTTATAAAGGTTTGCTATTACTAAATATAATTGTTTGAAAATGGAGACAAATTAAATTTCCTGATTTATAATTCTTTGTTTTTACGCGTTTGAGGGATTTTTAAAGACCCATTTTTGAAAAAGAATAGTAATTACTGATTGATGACTATCAACATTTCCTTTTTTTAAACGTAACCTTTCAGATGTCGACAGTTTATTAAAAAAATGGAAATTACAAAAAATAATAGTTATAAATATGCGATACTGAAAACAACATAATGTTGCGTTAACGCAACGTTGACCGGATACGGGGTCGGCATGTCGCTGCACTCTCTCTGGCCGAACTTGGGTTTGGTTTCATTTCTCACACATTTTCTTGTTGAATGTATGATTTGATTAGTGTAATCGACAGTTGACAGTAGTGACAATGCAATCTAACTTTTGCTATCTTGTTTCCTTTGTTCTATAAACATTTATATACTTCGGAAATTGCCATTTTTCAAGGTTTTTCCACTGTTATTTGTTACTATTATGAAAGATAAGCGATTGGTTACTTGAATCACTATGCATTATGAACAAAGAGCTTTCATTTATTATGTTCATCAAGAAATTAATATATATATATATATAGAAAATGAAATAGAGATGTTCCTGACACCCTCGCCCTCCTCCCCCATGGGCGTAGCCAGCTTTCCATCTCGGGAAGCAAATCATTACCAACACGAAATATTTAATTCAAAATACTAAAATATACCAAAATATACTTCAACTTTTATTTTTAAGGGGGCAAGCGAACAGCCTACTCCCTTGTCTATACTCATGCCCCTTTCCCTCCCCGTTGTAATTATAGCTCGTTTGTACTTTCCTTGTGGTGGGCCCCTCGGATTTGGGACCACATGCTGTATCTGTTCCACTTAGGTAGCTTCTTATGCCCCAAGTACATCATGCTGAGACTACCTGAGGCGGGACCTACGGCTGAACGCAACATTCTCCCAGTTAAAATGCCAATATTTTTGATTGTACATCAGACTTTTTATTAGGAATTGCATTAGCAAATTAGGAATTTTTTAGTTGCTTAGGTTTTTCATTAGTTAATTGACAGTCATCACTTGCTGGATTGGGATTTTTATTAAAAGTACCTTCACTGAACTTTTATTAAATAATTAGACATCTATTAGGTAATTATAATTTTATTAGATAATTAAAATTTTATTAATTGGATTTTTATTAGATAATTAATAAAACTATTATGAGAATATCTGTGAAAACATTTTAAATAACATATAAAATGTTTCTAAAGTGAAACTGAATTGCGTATTACAGAAATCCTGAATTTTGTACTTATATATGAATTGACACCATTGACCGCCAACGTTGCGTTAATGCAACATTTTACCGTGGCCCCCACTTAAATACACTAGATTTATTTTCCCGAAACGTGATTTCTGTGGTCATAAATGAGCAACATGAATTTTTATGCAATTTCACCGTAAATTTCTATGCCTGGCCGTTAATGTGTTAATTTTAAATTTGCAGAAAATTAGCATATCGCTTCAGCGAAATAAATTAAATTTCACTGTTGCTTAATAACAGTCTTCCCTCCGTTTCGAGATATTTTTCTCAGTTTAGCAGTTTTACAAAATCGTTATTCAATCAAATATTTTCTCTTGAGAATAGCAGAATTACCAAAGTTTATCAATTCCTATCAAACAAAGAAAAATATATAACGTTAAATAGATGAACCTGTAATATTTGTTGAATAAAATACTAACAGAGTTTTGCATCATATTTTCAGAACAACTTCATATTTTTAATTAAATATAAACAAACTTGATTTCTTTCACGTTTAGAATATTTTGGAGGGAGGAGTACCTTTGATATAAATTATAAATTTATTTATTGAACTTAAGTTTCATTCTTTGCTGACATATTTTAATCTAAATGTTAAAGTACGTATAGCCTTTTACTCACTAAATTATTTTTTAATCTCTTAAGAAATTAAAATATGACAAGAAAGTATTTATTAAAAAAAACCAATTAATTTCATATAATTAACTGTTTTGGATATTAAAATTAAGTCTATATTATTTTCCATTTTACAATTTGTATAATTGACAAATGTTTCTTTAACAAAAGTTTTGCTAGATACGAAATTGGTACATACCTGTGATCAGTGATGCATATATGGGTAATTCTAGGGAGCTAATAAGAACTACTTCCCTCAAGGCTGTCAAAGCTTTCAGTAAATATACATGATACGAAAATACTACAAGTATAATTGATACTTCTTGATAATTAGTTATGCGCTAAAAAGTATTTTAATTTGAAATGTGAGTGTATATGATGATGATATATAATCATACACTAATTTAACACCACCATATGTTATGAGGTAAAAGGGCGTGCCAATTAGATTTATTTATTTAAAATTATTTTCCATAACATTAAATTTGTTTTACCAGAATAATATTTGCGATTTGGCCGTCGTGATCGTATAGCGGTTGGCTTTACCTAAATTTAGTTGAATTTATCTAAAATTTTAAATGCGTTGTGCTTAAAACATGGTACATTGCGTTGTGTTAAACATAAACAAAATAATAAAAACCCATAACCCAAAATAATAATAATAACCACAAGTTCTTTAAAACAAACATGAAACACTGATTGAAATTACTTGTTTTTTATTAATTTAAACAACATAATATATTTTTAAATCTTTTGGAGTTTCTCAGTGCCACTTAATAATAACATTTGGGAGTTATTAACATACCAGCAATTACCCTATGACATAATTATATCTACTCAGTATTTAAACCAGATATACAAAGTTATACATCAAAACAAACATAACATTTAAAATAATCAATTTCATGGTGACATATAAACTAGGGTATATAACCGACCAGAAAAAAAAATTACATATTACATTATAGGTTTAAGGGGGGAAGAAGGAGGCACTTATTATTACAGGTTAAATGAAAAGAAAGAGAGGAATGTTAACTCACATGTTACTCCTTATTTATCCTTTGGTGAGGAGGGTGTCCCTGTGGGAAAGGAACCTTGGCCCTTAAGTTTAATTGCAGTTATGTCATCTCATTTCCAATGGCATGGTACTTTGATATTTGCATCCGTTTTGTCATCTAGTAGTTACACCCCTGTTTAGCAAGGGAGGCACCTCTTTGGCCCTTAAGTTTACATCGCTGATGCCAGCTGGGTCGGGATCTCTCTCTCTCGGTCTAGTCACATTCGCGCTAGACTTCTTATCGAAGATGGTTGTGAATGGTGATTGGCCAATTGAATGCTGACGTAAAAATTACCTAATTTTCAATTGGCCAGATTGACCCCACAGAGGGGAGAGTGGCTGTGGCTTTCGTTAAGCTTCGAGCTGTCTTTCTAGACAGCTTTTCTCATAAAACTGTGAGTTTATGACACATTCCTGGTGGCATTTCAAGAAGCGGGTTGTAGATGTTGACTTCTTATTGCCAGATGTGCCTGGGGAAAAGAACTTTGGGCGGGAGAGACATTGTGGGTGGTTCGTCTATTTACGCTGTGCGAGTCATACAACTTCCCCTCGACCAGGGATTTCTTTGAAGTTGTTTTGATTTTTTTTCTGTTCACTGGTCCTGAGAAGTTCAGTTTTATGACTTGAAAGGTCACAGGCGAAAAAAGGGTCCAGTGCTCCCACGGTATCGTTTAGTTGTTGAGAAGAAAATGGTGCAAGCTGGTATGGACTGTTTATCAGAAATAAGGGGAATGTTTAGTTTGCTATTTTAACGGCCTTATAGCCCAGCTGCACCTCGGAAATATTGGGAAATGGCGGTTAAGGAGGGTAACATGCATGAGAAAAAGGAACGTTACACTTTTAAAGGTTTAGCGGGTAAACAGGGAATTTTCAGATATGATCGCATAATATTATACCACACGTGCCTCTTTCAATTAATATAATTTTAACTTACGAATATTTCTGAAATTGAAATTAATTTTTCAAGTACCATATGATGTGACAATGATATAGACATTTTACATATAGAAGCAATTAAACAATTCAATCAAATTCTAATTTTGATAAGAACCTATACTGTTGCATTGATGATTGTCCCTTTGATAAAAGTCCTGTTGTTGCACTCTGATGATGATTACATGGTGTTATATGATGATGTTTCACTGGACTCGGGTTGTAGAAATTAAGTTGCTGCCAAGGAGTTGTCCATGAACGTAGGGGAACAATAGATGAGGAACATTAATTGATATGGACGTCATCAATGGAATAAGATGGTGTAATGTCATCAAAGGACTGGCGGTGCACAGTTATCTGGAGGTAAAATCTCATCTGAAATAATTAAAGCAAGAGCGGCAGAATCTCGAAAAAATAAACACAACACTTAATGACATTGACACATATATTTGTACAATAGTGAGAAAGAGAGAGAGTGTGTGTTGGTTTTTTTTTTTGGTTTTTTTTATATTTATTAATTTAATTGTCCACTTATGTGCTTATGTGTGTTTAAATTTAATTAGTCATTTTAAAAAGAGAATTTTGAATTTTCACCCAATAACAAAAGAAATTTGGAGATATAACGAGGTTGGTGGTATATCAAATTATGCACTTATATCTACAGTATTTATGAAATTGAATTGGAACATGAACATACCTTAAGTGATTAAATAAAAGTTTATCCAAATAAGTGAACTTTCCTGTTTAAATTCTTTACAGAAGTTTTCATAAGCACAGTAAACATACAGGATGACCTACAGTAATCTCCTTGAAAGTAGAAAATTATATCTGAAAAGCATTTGAGTGAATAAGCTCATATTTTGGGGTTGACCAGATTCATTATTAGGAATATTTTTTGCACATAATCATATCATATTCGGTATTAGTCCATTAAAAGAATTTTCCTAATATCCCTGAATATATACGAAAAGTTGTTCCTATGAGCTACTGCCCCTGTAAGTATCGATGAATATATGTGAAGTATCGCCCCCCACGTGCTACTGTCCCTGTACACAACTATGCACACAGGGGAAGTATCGTATAGGGGCAAGTTCCGAAACATTCCGGGTTTTATGGATTAGACCAGGGATCGCAACCTTTTAGCGGTTTTGTGCCAAAGTAATGCTGCAATCTCCTTCCGCATACCGGCCTATACTCACCCAAATTGTAAAAGTTTGGTTTACTCGCTAACTATTAATGAAAATTTATAAATTATTTAATAAAAAGTAAAAAAAAATGTATAATTGTAGTAATTTAAGAGGATACAGCTTAATGATCTAAATAGCAACTCATAATTAATAGACATATATTTTAGTTTATTCACTTTTTGTTGTAATAATATAATATTTTGTCGTTTATTTTATCTCCTATTCAGTTCTCATATATAACTCAGCTTTGTAATTGAATATTAGATCCTGTGCTTATAAATAAATTTGTATTGTAATTAATTAATATAGAGACTATAAGACTCTTAGTCCGAGAGCGACTACTTTACAATGGTTTTTACTTTTAAAGTCGAGTCGAGTGCCATTCAAAAGTAGTCAGAGTGCCATAGGTTGTCGATCTCTGGATTAGACCGAAAATTTCCTTACATAATATTTCGCCTGTATACAGATATGCATAAAGGGGAGTATTATCTAGGGTTAACTAGTTTGGCAGTTCGTGTTTAGCTCTGGAGCTTGGCATTAAAACGAGTTGATGCTATAAAGGCTATATTACCTTATTGTTCTTATACGGAATCTGTTCACTGCCAATTTATGGCGCTAAGCGGCTTTGGCGCAACTTTGGGGGCCGCTGTAACAGGGTTTGACTGTATATATAATTTCTCTCAAGTAACTAGATTATTTTGACTTGGGGCTCATACTTTAAAATGCACTTATTTCACCCTCTAACTGCTTATCCCTCGATTTCCACGGGCAACATGAATGTAACAAAATTTGCTCAATCCCGCGACTTTCGCGGGTATGAAATTTTTCCATCTTTCATCTCTCATTATCTTCGGTTACAAAAATGTGCTACATATTTTAACTCTCAAAGCATGTAGATTTGAAATATGTAATAAAAAAATGCAGTTTTTGAAACGATGTTGATAAAAAAATTGAGCAGCCCGGGGGTTAAAACATTAAGACAATAGGAACAGAGTTCTAGAATTGTAGATGTATCTTTTGTTTCTTCTTTTCTTGTCCTATATATCACATTGTGCAACAAATACAGGGTGTTCATAAAAGAAGCGTACAGCTTGAAATTTTATGTGCATCGAAATTACAATAGCTAATACCTTAATACATTTTAATTACGTAATTAACAGTCAAAGTTTCTTTTGCGTGGTTAGGATATCTCCACGTAACCTGACGAAGACTGTACGTCCTTTCATGGAACGTAACAGACTCCAAAAACAACAGTGATGGCATAAACATAGGAGAATATTGTTTATGTAATGTGGTTTATGGTGACGAAATCACTAACACAAGAGAACATCTAATTTATTTACGAAATAGATCTAACTTCTCTTGATATGCTTAAAGCGCGTATTAATAAAACATTCCTTTGTGTAATCACCGACATCTTGCAGCGAACATGAATAGAACTACATTGCCACTTATACGCTATCGTATGGAACAACGTAACGCATGTGGAGACATTCTAACTATGCAGAAATTGAACCACGTAATTAAAATACGAATTAAGGTTTTATCTATTGTAGATTCGATGCAAATGAAATTTAAAATTGAATACTTCTTTTATGCACACCCTATTCAACTATTGCTATTCCGTACCAAATGAAAGCGAAAGAGTTGAAAAATGAGAAGAATTTTGCAATCAAAAATAGTGTGGAAAGCTCAACATCAGACACAATTACTTTTGATATACTTGAATAATAAACCATATTCTATTGTATATTTTAAATTATTTACTAATAAAGTGCACTATTACATTTAATTATGAAATAAATTAGTTTAATCGGTTTGATTTCATGGTTCATCATTAAATTTCATGGAAATAAAAGTTCTTCTTCAGTTTCTTACATGATCTGACTTTCATGAAATTAATTTAAATGCATTTTTGCAAAATCTGCATTCCATTTTTTTATATCTTTTTCACACATATTTTTGTGAAGACAGTAACCACATTATTTCTGGCGTCTAAATTTCCGAAACTTAAAAAGAAAATGTAGTACGTGAGTTGTTTTACTTTCCTAATGTGCTCGAGTAATTCTTTTTATAAATGAGAAAGTATTAATTGTTGATACTTTAAAAAAGAAAGCATTAAAGAGAGATGCTCAAAGACTTAACGTAACTTAATCTCTTACTGTTTGACAAAAAAATTCAAAGTAAAGCATGCTTTGGCCTAGTCCTTTTTCATTTATTAGATGCGAATAGAAAACAGAAGTTAATTATCTGGGGAGAGAGGAAGACGACTTGCCGGTGCAAAATTAATTCATTCAATAATTACCTTTTTTTCACACTAACTCTATCTCAGTATATTAATTTTCAGAATTACTGTATTGTTAAAGAAAGAAATTAACACCTTTGTGTTTACTGAAAAATAATGAAATTTTCAGATACTGCGTTACAAACAAATTTAGAGATGCCATATTATTGAATAAGCAAAACCCACGTTAAGGTTGAATTCTTGTACGTG
>QLNU02015270.1:22694963-22715967 GCA_006491805.2 Dysdera silvatica
CTGATCTCACGTCGTGTGGGCAGCGACGTGGCTAGATCATCTTGCAACCCTGGCAGAACCGTCCGGATTGCGCCCCTAGTTACTGACGTATATGCTCTTGTGAGTTTTTTCGGCCTAGTTTACTCCCCTCACATCTTGCATCCCTGGCGTGATTCCCCAGCTGCGGCCCTGCACATGGACACTCACTGGTGACACTCATTATGAAAATCCTGTGAAGCAATGATTTTTAATAGGCGACCTGCAAACAGTAAAAACTGACCGAGCTACGAAAGGTATAGTAAGTAATTATTGAAAAGTCCTTATAGTGAAAAGTCATCAAGCAAGAAGCGCTCGTTAAAATGTGGGCGGTAAAAACAATAAGGTACAATGGTTTTATTTTTAAATATCTGTGTTGGTTTTGGACGTCAGTTTTAAACTTTTGTTTATTATAATCGTAACAAACAACATATTAAATATTCTTTGTCGTCTTATTTTTTTTCTATTTAATCCTGAAAGGGGCTGGAGAGGATGCGATCGCCCCCTCCACCCCTCTCTGGATCCGCACTCGACATCGGAAAGAGGTAGGTGATTAACGTCAAAATCTTTATTAAAAATTATGTTTGTAGAGAAAAGCAATAATGCAAATTGTATAGGAGAGACCGGCTTTTTAATAAAGGGTTAAGTTGATATAGCAGTAATATTTCCTTAACGCGCAGGCTCAAAATAGAAGAGTAAAGGGGGAAGAAGTGGGAGCTCAACACTCAGCACACATATGCGGGAGGAAGTAGCGGTGATGGTTTTAGCTTTGTGAGTAAAAACTAATTTTAAACCATCGAAAGTAAATTTGTACTTTCTTTTTTGAAGTGTTACAGGGGAACCCATAGCTGCACTGTTTTTCAAATAAAGTTACTATGGTGTTATTTGGTTAACAGGTAAGAATTTCTGTTGAAAGAAATAGTTATAACTGTAACCAGTTTATTATAGTTGTGAGGTTAGTTAGTGTAATGGCGTCGTTTGGGTCAAGTTGATACAGTTCACTTGGATCAGGTTTATACGGTGTATCAACATAACACTCAAGAGTTGTGATACTTGTTTCGTTTTTTTTTTCCTTCAGAAATGCCGAGGAACTGCAAGATGAAACCAAAAAAGGGATAAATACCCATTGAGATGTTCGGGAGAGCTTACTACTAAATTGAAAACGGCAGAATGTTTCGTAGGGAAGCTGCAACAACACCTGCTCTATAGATAAAATGAATCTTCTAAAGTACAGATATAAAAAACGAAGAATCAACAATTGGGTTCTTAATTCCACTAAAGAAAGAAATTGAAGACGGAATAAGAGAGATGAAGAAATCTACTAAAAAGCAAAAATTAAACTATTTAAATTACGCGGCTGTGAAAAGGAAAATGGCAGTAATAAACCCAGTAAGCAAGGGAAAGGCGAAAAAAAAGAAAAGGTCGAAATCTAAAAAAAACCACAAACAAACAAACAAACACAAAGACTCTGGATCGGATTCTGATGAAAATGGAGATTCATTTTGTTTGGTGTGTTTAAAAACTTATTCTACATCCAAACCGGGACAAGACTGGATTCAATGCATTTCCTGTAAAATGTGGGCACACATAGATTGCGGAGAAGACAGCCCTCCTTACACGTGTATAAATTGCCAATCACATTTATGTTTGTCTTCAGAGTCTGACTGATTAGCCAGACCCACATCATGTTTGGTTGATGCTGTACTGAAATGAATATTATCATAATTCTTGATTATCAACTTCACCCAAGCTGGGTCAAAAACTTTGAATTTTTTTCTAAAACTTTTTTTTTGTCTCACAGTGTTACTTCAATAGTTAAAATAAAGCCATTAATTTATAAAGGAATAGTCATAGTACAGTAAGAAATTTTACTTGAGCCCATGATTTTAAAAACAAAAAATTGAAACATCAGAATGCGAAAAGTTTATCAACTAAAAGCGGTCTCCCCTATTGCTGCATTTTTATTAGTATTAAATGAAAAAGGCGCTTATGCTTTCGCAAAATAAATATAAAAATTTAGGATATGTATACTTGCATGCTGGTATCAAATTTAGCTTTTAAATATGTAGAAGCCCTGAAAATAAATTTAAAAAATTCCATTATATTTTATTATTTTTTTGTACGCACAGGTTATGTTGTAATTGTATCTGAATAGATCTTATATTTAAATGCATATAGCAAATAAGACTTTATTACATCGAATATCCAATTAAATCGAAATAGGCTAAAATTCTGAAATTAAAAAAGTATCACATATACAAAAAGTTTCAATTACACTTCAAACGCACGATTAAATATTAAATGAATATAGATCAAACCCCATATTCGACCTCTCTTGTAATTATAAATGCATCTATTTTTAATTAAATTATTTTATGGATCCATAAAAAATGTTACTTGCGCTATTTAAGATGCAATATATATGAATTATGCTGATGATCAAAAAGAGCAATTGAATTAATTATTTTTATTAAATAACTATTTTTATTAAATATCTATTTTTGTTAAATAATTATTTTTGTTAAATTAATATATTTATTAAATAACTATTCTTATATATTCAATTCGGACTTTGGTAATTTACAGTGATCAACCTTTTCATCAATGTTTTTAGGAAACAATATATTTTCCTTATGCTTCTAATTTAAAAATTTTAAAGCTTTTCTGGAAGGCATTAACTATTAATACAATATATATATATTCCAACTTTAAAAGGATAGGCAAATAACAAAAGTTTGGGGTACACCATTTTTGAATAGTACTCTAATAGCTACTTTAATAATTTATTAAACTGCTGCAAAGCTTATCTACTGTTAGGGTGAAAATTCAAAATTCTCTTTTAAAATGACAGAGTAAATTAAACACTTACTTAAGCACATAAGTACTTGTTATAGAGGGAAAATAACAACCTTGTTGTTATTTTTAATTTATAGCTATTTCATTTATTTATTTATTTAAAATTATTTTCCATAACATTAAATTTGTTTTACCAGAATAATATTTGCGATTTGACCGTTGTGATCGTATAGCGGTTGGCTTTACCTAAATTTAGTTGAATTTATCTAAAATTTTAAATGCGTTGTGCTTAAAACATGGTACATTGCGTTGTGTTAAACATAAACAAAATAAAAAAACACCAGGTTCTTTAAAACAGACATGAAACAATTATTCAATTTACTGGTTTTTTATTAATTTAAACAACATAATATATTTTTAAATCTTTTGGAGTTTCTCAGTGCCACTTAATAATAACATTTGGGAGTTATTAACATACCAGCAATTACCCTATGACATAATTATATCTACTCAGTATTTAAACCGGATATACAAAGTTATACATCAAAACAAACATAACATTTAAAATAATCAATTTCATGATTACATATAAACTGGGGTATATAACCGACCAGAAAAAAATTACATATTACATTATAGGTTTAAGGGGGGAGAAGGAGGCACTTATTATTGCAGGTTAAATGAAAAGAAAGAAAGGAATGTTACTCACATGTTACTCCCTTTTCATCCTTAGGTGTGGAGGGTATCCCCAGTGGGAAAGGAACCTTGGCCCTTAAGTTTAATTGCAGTTATGTCATCTCTTTTCCAATGGCATGGTACTTTGATGTTTGCATCCGTTTTGTCATCTAGTGTTTACACCCCAGTTTAGCAAAGAAGGCACCTCTTTGGCCCTTAAGTTTACATCGCTGATGCCAGCTGGGTCGGGATTTCTCCCTCTCTCTCTGTCTAGTCACAGTCGCGCTAGACTTCTTATCGACGATGGTTGTGAATGGTGATTGGCCAATTGAATTCTGACGTAAAATTTTTCCTAATTTTCAATTGGCCAGATTGACCCCACAGAGGGGAGAGCTGGCCTGGCTCTCGTTAAACTTCGAGCTGTCTTTCTAGACAGCTTTTGCCCATAAAACTGTGAGTTTATGAGACGTTCTTGGTGGCATTTCCAAGAAACTGGTTGTAGTAGTTGACTTCTTATTGCCAGATGTGCCTTGGGGAACTCAGCCGAACCCTATGGGTGGCTAGCTTATTTACGCTGTGTGAGTCATACAACTTCCCCTCGACCAGGGATTTCTTTGAAGTTGTTTTGATTTTTCTGTTCACTGGTCCTGAGAAGTTCAGTTTTATGACTTGGAAGGTCACAGGTGAAGAAAGGGTCCAGTGCTCCCACGGTATCGTTTAGTTGTTGAGATGAAAATGGTGCAATCTGGTATGGACTGTTTCGCAGAAATAAGGGGAATGTTTAGGTTATATTGTAACGGCCTTATGGCCCAGCTGCATCTTGCAAATGGTGAGAATGGGGGGATTAACGAGGGTAACATGCTTGAGAAAAAAAAGAACGTTACACTTTTAAAGGTTTAGAGGGTAAATATAGATTTTTCAGATATAATCGCATAATATTATACCACAAAATGCATAAATACTTTCAATTACTATATTTTTTAACTTACGAATATTTCTGAAATTGAAATTAATTTTACAAGTACTGTATGATGTGACAATGATATGGACATTTTACATATAGAACCAATTAAACAATTCAATCAAATTCTAATTTTGATAAGAACCTATACTGTTGCATTGTTAATTGTCCCTTTGATAAAAGTCCTGTTGTTGCACTCTGATGATGATTACATGGTGTTATATGATGATGTTGCACTGGATTCGGGCTGAAGAGATTAAGTTGCTGCCACAGTAGTTGTCCTTGAACGAAGGGGAACATTAGATGAGGAACATTAATTGATATGGACGTCATCAATGGAATAAGATGGTGTAATGTCATCAAAGGACTGGCGGTGCACAGTTATCTGGAGGTAAAATCTCATCTGAAAAAATTAAAAGCAAGAGCGGCAGAATATCGAAAAAACAAAAACACTTAACAACATCTAAGCATATATTTATACATAGTGAGAGAGAGAGAGAGAGAGAGAGTGTATTGTTTTTTTTTTTTTTTATTAATTTAATTGTCCACTTATTTATGGGTGTTTAAATTTAATTAGTTAATTTAAAAAGAGAATTTTGAATTTTCACCCTAACGTATGTTACAAAGAAATTTGGAGATATAACGAGGTTGGTGGTATATCAAATTATGCACTTATATCTACAGTATTTATGAAATTGAATTGGAACATGAACATACCTTAAGTGATTAAATAAAAGTTTATCCAAATAAGTGAACTTTCCTGTTTAAATTCTTTACAGAAGTTTTCATAAGCACAGTAAACATACAGGATGACCTACAGTAATCTCCTTGAAAGTAGAAAATTATATCTGAAAAGCATTTGAGTGAATAAGCTCATATTTTGGGGTTGACCAGATTCATTATTAGGAATATTTTTTGCACATAATCATATCATATTCGGTATTAGTCCATTAAAAGAATTTTCCTAATATCCCTGAATATATACGAAAAGTTGTTCCTATGAGCTACTGCCCCTGTAAGTATCGATGAATATATGTGAAGTATCGCCCCCCACGTGCTACTGTCCCTGTACACAACTATGCACACAGGGGAAGTATCGTATAGGGGCAAGTTCCGAAACATTCCGGGTTTTATGGATTAGACCAGGGATCGCAACCTTTTAGCGGTTTTGTGCCAAAGTAATGCTGCAATCTCCTTCCGCATACCGGCCTATACTCACCCAAATTGTAAAAGTTTGGTTTACTCGCTAACTATTAATGAAAATTTATAAATTATTTAATAAAAAGTAAAAAAAAATGTATAATTGTAGTAATTTAAGAGGATACAGCTTAATGATCTAAATAGCAACTCATAATTAATAGACATATATTTTAGTTTATTCACTTTTTGTTGTAATAATATAATATTTTGTCGTTTATTTTATCTCCTATTCAGTTCTCATATATAACTCAGCTTTGTAATTGAATATTAGATCCTGTGCTTATAAATAAATTTGTATTGTAATTAATTAATATAGAGACTATAAGACTCTTAGTCCGAGAGCGACTACTTTACAATGGTTTTTACTTTTAAAGTCGAGTCGAGTGCCATTCAAAAGTAGTCAGAGTGCCATAGGTTGTCGATCTCTGGATTAGACCGAAAATTTCCTTACATAATATTTCGCCTGTATACAGATATGCATAAAGGGGAGTATTATCTAGGGTTAACTAGTTTGGCAGTTCGTGTTTAGCTCTGGAGCTTGGCATTAAAACGAGTTGATGCTATAAAGGCTATATTACCTTATTGTTCTTATACGGAATCTGTTCACTGCCAATTTATGGCGCTAAGCGGCTTTGGCGCAACTTTGGGGGCCGCTGTAACAGGGTTTGACTGTATATATAATTTCTCTCAAGTAACTAGATTATTTTGACTTGGGGCTCATACTTTAAAATGCACTTATTTCACCCTCTAACTGCTTATCCCGCGATTTCCACGGGCAACGTGAAGATAAAATAATTTACTCATCCCGCGATTCTCGCGGTTATGCAGCTTTTCCATCGTTCGTCTCTCATCATCCTTGATTACAAAAGTATGCTACATATTTTAACTCTCAAATATATACAGATTTGAAATATGTAATAAAAAAATGCAGTTTTTGAAACGATGTTGATAAAAAAATTGAGCAGCCCGGGGGTTAAAACATTAAGACAATAGGAACAGAGTTCTAGAATTGTAGATGTATCTTTTGTTTCTTCTTTTCTTGTCCTATATATCACATTGTGCAACAAATACAGGGTGTTCATAAAAGAAGCGTACAGCTTGAAATTTTATGTGCATCGAAATTACAATAGCTAATACCTTAATACATTTTAATTACGTAATTAACAGTCAAAGTTTCTTTTGCGTGGTTAGGATATCTCCACGTAACCTGACGAAGACTGTACGTCCTTTCATGGAACGTAACAGACTCCAAAAACAACAGTGATGGCATAAACATAGGAGAATATTGTTTATGTAATGTGGTTTATGGTGACGAAATCACTAACACAAGAGAACATCTAATTTATTTACGAAATAGATCTAACTTCTCTTGATATGCTTAAAGCGCGTATTAATAAAACATTCCTTTGTGTAATCACCGACATCTTGCAGCGAACATGAATAGAACTACATTGCCACTTATACGCTATCGTATGGAACAACGTAACGCATGTGGAGACATTCTAACTATGCAGAAATTGAACCACGTAATTAAAATACGAATTAAGGTTTTATCTATTGTAGATTCGATGCAAATGAAATTTAAAATTGAATACTTCTTTTATGCACACCCTATTCAACTATTGCTATTCCGTACCAAATGAAAGCGAAAGAGTTGAAAAATGAGAAGAATTTTGCAATCAAAAATAGTGTGGAAAGCTCAACATCAGACACAATTACTTTTGATATACTTGAATAATAAACCATATTCTATTGTATATTTTAAATTATTTACTAATAAAGTGCACTATTACATTTAATTATGAAATAAATTAGTTTAATCGGTTTGATTTCATGGTTCATCATTAAATTTCATGGAAATAAAAGTTCTTCTTCAGTTTCTTACATGATCTGACTTTCATGAAATTAATTTAAATGCATTTTTGCAAAATCTGCATTCCATTTTTTTATATCTTTTTCACACATATTTTTGTGAAGACAGTAACCACATTATTTCTGGCGTCTAAATTTCCGAAACTTAAAAAGAAAATGTAGTACGTGAGTTGTTTTACTTTCCTAATGTGCTCGAGTAATTCTTTTTATAAATGAGAAAGTATTAATTGTTGATACTTTAAAAAAGAAAGCATTAAAGAGAGATGCTCAAAGACTTAACGTAACTTAATCTCTTACTGTTTGACAAAAAAATTCAAAGTAAAGCATGCTTTGGCCTAGTCCTTTTTCATTTATTAGATGCGAATAGAAAACAGAAGTTAATTATCTGGGGAGAGAGGAAGACGACTTGCCGGTGCAAAATTAATTCATTCAATAATTACCTTTTTTTCACACTAACTCTATCTCAGTATATTAATTTTCAGAATTACTGTATTGTTAAAGAAAGAAATTAACACCTTTGTGTTTACTGAAAAATAATGAAATTTTCAGATACTGCGTTACAAACAAATTTAGAGATGCCATATTATTGAATAAGCAAAACCCACGTTAAGGTTGAATTCTTGTACGTGTGCGTATATATATGTATGCAGGCATATATATAGTTACATATACACATATATTGTTTTTAAATTATTTGAAAAAGTTATATTTTCGGTATCAGACGGTAAACCATGTCTAAATTTTTAAGGATTCCCTACTTTCATTTTTTTAAAGACAACTCACAAACTGTAAAGTGCACTTTAATACAAATAGAGTTTTCACGTCTTTATAGAATGTTTGCGATTCCGAGATAAAAAAAATAATTTTTTCTGAAGTAAACAAACTTTGCCCATATAAAAGATTTTACCTGTTTTCTTCCTATCGGAAAATGAATTCGAAATAGAAATTATGAATTGACAATTTCCTTTTTTCAACCTTGGGAAATCTTCTAGAGCTAGTTGTTATCTTTCTGCACTCACAGGATGCTCTGTTTGGAATACAAAATTTATGGTAATACCGTTGGATAAAGTACGTTTTGAAATAGTTTGCAAGAAGATTGAATAAGGATTTTCCACGCTTTTATCATTTTCAATTCTCATTTTGATGTTCTCTTTCTAGCATTTTATTATATTGGACATACAATTTGCAAAGTTACACAAAAATAATAAAATCTACCATCCGTATAATAATCTAGAGCTTCTGATAAAAGTAAAGGAAAAGTACTTCGATAGCCTGAGTATGCAGAGAGAATATAAAGAGTTAAAATAGTGTAGACGGTTATAGAACCAATTTTTCAGAAAGCAAAAGAAAAGTTTCCCGATTGCCTATAGAACATGCTAAAGAAAAATATTTTAAATTAATCATTACAATAAGTTATGACTTTCTGAATGTATGTGTTGGAGTTCTAGCGAATTACTCGGCATAATACAGTCCAATAATAAGGTAATGTAGTGTGAAAAAGGCTTGCTCCAATCCAACTTGTCACAGATAATTCAGAGTAATCCTTTTAGGCTTCTTCAACCGATAAAACCCATACATACACACACCTAAACACACTACTAACCAGTGGCGTGCGGTCCATAGAAGCAATGTAAGCATTGCTTGCCTAATATCAATTTGAAACACATTTCCATTGCCAATTTAAATGAAGAAAAACTTAATTATAAAAGTTCAGCAAAATTTGTGTTTTGTACCCGAAATTTTGTCCGAGGTCAAATTAACTACTTCGCAATTTTTTGTCACTGGATGGCGCCACTATCTGAGTGTAGGACTGACGTCGGGTTATAAGCAATGCAATTTCTGCTTTCCAGCCATAAATGTTTAACTGTGGATCTCAATGGGCGCGGCTCCGGAAGCATTTCTCGTTATCGTATTTTCAGCATGAAATCTGTGAGTTCGTCAAATTAAACATCAATTAAATTTATAAATACTAATTGTTTTAATTTTTTAAGCCGGGTAAGCATCAAATAATTTTCATCTGATAAACAATTTTCTAATCACTTATAATAACGATAATGCTGCCATCTATAATTATAGATAAGAATTTTTATTGCATTTGTCAAAGTTATCATTGTCATATATTGAAAAAAAAAAACTTATTACAAATATGAAAAAGAACTCCAACTTTCACAAAAGTGTTACTGATATATTTGCCAAAAAACAGAAGACTGGAATTTTTTATATAAATAGGACTAATTGTAACGTACTTTAATAAAAAATAAAACTTACTTTCTTGTTTACATATCCCAAAATAAATATATTGCTTGCCTAAAGGAAAATGTCACCGCATACCACTGCTGGTAATTATATGATAAAAACAAATATTTGATTAATATAATTTGTACATTTTATGTGATTGGTATGATACAATTAGGATTAGGAATAAAACAGAAATACACATCTTAACGCGATGAAATCAGGGAACGAACTAAAGGATAGTTGCGGAATCCTCTTTAGAGAGAGAGAGTTTAAGGATTATAATATAATGGGCCAGTTTTTTGCGATGTGAGGCGACCATCACATATTCAAAACCCCTTACTTAATGAGAGTTGCACTAATTAGTTGGGGGTCATTTTGTGCCTAAGTGTTTTGGTATTGTGGTCATTCGAATGGGTTCGATAGAATGTCTGCAGGCATTTCGTTACTCCTGCGGTAGTCCAGCTCTAGCAGTTTCCTTTTTTGAAAGTCTAGAAGGCAGTTGTATTTTACATCAATGTGCTTGGTTCTTGAGTTTTTATAAGTTTCTGATAATATGATGCAGGATTTATTGCCTTTGAAGAGGGTTATAGGTTTTTTTTGTTCCAATCCCAAATCTTATGTAAGTGTAATCAACCATTGAGTTTCTTGAGCTGCGTTTGCTGCTACGATTTATTCGACCTCCGTTGATGACAATGCAATGCAGTTCTGATTTCTTGATTTCCAGGATATTATATTGCCTCCGATTTGGAATATGTGGCTGCTAGTGGATTTTCTTGAGGTTTTGTCATTTCCCAAGTCGGCGTCACTGAATGCTTTAAGACTTGAATCTTTATCTTTGCGAATAAGGAGTTGTCTTTTCTTGTCATAAATTGTTTTTTGTGTCATGTGTTAAAAGTATAAAGTCTTTTGTGTCATGTGTTAAAAGTATAAAGTCTTTTGTGTCATGTGTTAAAAGTATAAAGTCTTTTGTGTCATGTGTTAAAAGTATACAGTCTTTTGTTGTCATGAAGTACGAGAATCAAATTATCTTTACAACGGTTGTCCAATATCAATCCCGTGATCTTTCATTTATTATACTGAATGGCTTAGTGGAACATGCTCTGTCGGGTCTTATTACTGTGCCGATGTATAGTAAGACCCTTACTACCTTTCTGTAATTCGTATTGTCTTCTAAAACTACCGTCTCTTCCTTCTATTTTGCGATAGTCTGTGTTCTTTGGTGTGTAAGTTGGTTTTGAATTTTTGACAGGGGATTTTTAAACGAGGCGTTAAATTTTATTCTTCTAGGATAACGTAAGGACCCCAGTACTTGATCTGTCAATGTTAATTCCCAGGTAGATAACTAATGTCTCCAAAGGCTTTGATTTCTAAATCCTCGTTTAAAGTCTCGATCACTTTTTGGATTTTACTTTCATTTTTATAGACAATAGGAAAAACCATCAACATATAGGATGATATGTATACAGGCTGTTCTTCGTCTTTTATAAGGAACCAGAAGTCTGCTTTTGCTTGAAAACATTTTCTTGGAGTTCTTTCCGATTTTTAGGTTCCAAGTTCTTGATACTTGTTTCAGTCCATATATGGCCATTTTCAGTCGTCGCATCTTATTCTATTGAAATTTATTTTATCCAGCTGGCTGATCCATGTAGATTTCTTAATCTGTTTAACTATGGAGAAATATTGTTTTAACATCATAGTGATGAACTTTAATTCATTTATATGAGGCTGCAGCTAAAAATTTTATTGGCGTAAGCTTTAATAGGGGTGTGAATGTTTCGCCGTAATCTGTACCAACTTTTTGATTGAAACTTTTGGCAACTAGACTGGCTTTACATGAATCAATTTTCCCATCTGCATTTGTTTTTGCTTTGCTTGTCTATTTTATCCTCTGGGTTTTCCTATTTTTTGTAAATCAACCTTCCAACGTGTCGTTTCTTCTAATGATTTTATTTCTTCTTCAGTGGCCTTTAACCATTTATTTATTTCATTACGTTTTAAAGCAGCGACGCACAAGCTTTTAGCAGCAGTGGGCTAATTCCAACAAAGATGGAATAACGGTGAGCTACCAGCAACCAGCGGGACACATCTTTCGACAGCCTTTGCAAAAAGGCAATTTCATTTAAGACAAAAATTCACTCCGTATCCATATTTTTTAAAAAAATATATAGGGTTGCAGCAACCTTTTACCAAGTTTGGAAGGACACATTCGGGTTTCGGTCTCATGTCTACGCAACTTGCCACTTTTTTTCAAACCTCATCATTTTAAATTACACGAAGAAAATCTAATATTTCTTAAGGCGATGTATTTTTTTCCCTTTTTAAAACGAATATTTTTATTAAATCCAATTTTAAAAGTACCCGTAAATTATGATTAATTACCTGATAATAATTTAAAGGAAAATTGTATTTCTGATCTATTCACGCTAAAAAATAAAGCATTTCTTGCACACTATGGGGATATTTAACGCCAGTTTTAAACGGAGGGGAATCTTATCCGAAACTAAGGAAACGATCTTCCTTCAGAAGGTTCTGACCCACTTTATCTCTTCTAAAAAATTCCACCATAAACCTCTGTCTTTTCTTTCATGCACAATAGCACAACCTTCTTAAGACTTCGCAAATATAACAATCTCTTTTAATACAATAATTCGCTCCATATTAATCTTTTTAAAAAATATCCAGCTTTGAAGCTGAATATTTTGAGCTTTGAAGCTTTGAAGCTTTTATCATGTTTAGGAAGAGAAGTTCCGTATTTGTTTCTACTTATACGCAATTGCCACTTTTTTTTTCAAACCTCATCGTTTTCCAGATCCACAAATTGCGGAAAGTAAACCATATTTTTCTGAACGCGATGCATAATTTGTTTCCGTTTTTAAGAATAATATTTCATTATTAAGATCATTTATAAGCATACTTGAAATTAAAGATTTAATTCCTAATCTCACACTAATAGCTAAAAGAGCAAATGTTCCTTTGATCTGTCCACTTTAAAAATAAAGCATTTATTTGTATACACTGCATGAATGTTTAACTCGAATCTTAAGCAGGTTGAAAGCTATACTCGAATTAAGAAAAAGTATCTTTCTTTAATAAAAATTAAAATTCGTTTTTCTGTCTGAAGAAATTTAATTCCAGAACTGTCCCTTCTGCCACTGGCATAAAATAAAGCACGTTTGTCTAGAGCTTCTTGCCCACCACGATCATTTTTATGCTAATAATTCATTTCCCTTCCTCTTTTAAAGAACTCCTTGTCATTGCCTCCAGTTCTTTTCCCGTTCAAACCAAAGGTGAAGGGTTCGATTCCCCGTGCACGCACAAGCCACATTTCTTTTATTTTTTAAAAAATCTCTCAGTTTTCCAAGACATAAATTGCACCAAATAGAATAGATCATATTTTCCTGAACACGATGCATATTTTTTTCTCATTATTAGAACGAATATTTTATTAGAAAATTCACTTACAAGAGTATATGAAATGCACGATTTAAGTACTATATCTGGGATAATAAAATTTAAAGGAAAGAACTCTCCTTCATCCGTCAACGCTAAAAAATAAAGCGTTTGTGAAATATGGCTAATATGCATCTAGGGAAAGATCTTCCCTGAAAATGCTCTCGAAGTAATTGTTTCGTCATAAAATTTCATCTTATAAGCTCTCTTCTGCCTGCATTAATTAAAGCACATTTTTCTATAGCCGATGCATCCCAAACCATACCTATAAAGACAATAGTTCATTTCTCATTCATTTACGTAAGAAATTTCTGGCATTGTATAGACTTTTAACCCCATTCGTAAAAGCAAGTCCCGTGTTCGATTCGATGTGAACGCTTTCTTTTTTTAAATTTTATCAGCTTCCCAAATCGTGAATTGCATAGGAGTGTCTTGGAACCCGACTGCGGGACAGCTTTGGGAAAAGTCAAAAACGAGGTATAAATACCGAACACCTACACTTCCTTGACACTTTCGCTTGATGAAGGGAACAGTAGTTCTCGAAACGTTGCGAATATTTTGGCAGATGGTAAATGTCTTTTACCTTCTTCATTTGTATTTCGTATATTCCGACCAGTGTCAAAACTATTTACTAGTTAACTCTTTACACATTAACGAAAATTGAGGGGCGGGTTTTATTTGCGGATTCGAAAGTAGATATTTACCCCATTATTTTGGCGATTATAACAAACAAAATTATAATAAAACAATAAACGTATACCAAAACTATAAAACTAATACTCATGATAGTCATATAGATCTTCTTTTATCCGCAACAGTTTACGAGATGAAATTACAATACGTGTAAAGTAGATCTTAAAAGTATTCAAGAACGGAAATTTTCTCTCAAAAGTGGACATTCCATTTTCGAATCTTGAAAGCCGTGAAGTGCACAGACGCTTCCTTCTTCCTTATAGAATTGAAATAATAATACTTGAGTGTTTTAATTAATTTTTTATCGAGAATTTCGATTATCTACGAGAAAGAATGTGTGGCACATGTGGTCGTTTAACGTCGTCTCATTAATAATAATATTTTTTTTAAAAGCTGTAGAAAAATTAATTAATTTGTGTTTCGCGTGCCACTCTCTGCATTGCTCACTGGCGAGGGCGGTGGAAGAGAGAAAAAAAAATGGGGCCTTGGAGTAAGATAATTAAATTTTGCGATAGTATTATAATATATTGAAAGAAATTCCACTTTCTTGCTTATTAAAATTTATAATAGGTAAAACATAATACTTCCTGTCTTCCCAAGCGTGCTTTTTTCGCTTTACAAAATGAGAGCTATTAGCACTTTTCAGAAGAGTTATTCCCCAGAACGCCTGCTTTTTTTTCATCATTTCCCGCCTCTTTTCTTTCTCGAATATTCATTGGACGAGTGTAATTGTTTGCTGAACACTGTTGAATACTTTTGATGATTTATCTTCTGACACGTATTATTATTTTTTTTGGGGTTACTTCAATGCTAAATTATATTGTAGTTCGTAACAAATATATATCATCCTTACAAATAATTGAAAAAATAACATGCGGTTCTCTAGAGAAGAATAGGTCTAAATATTTGGAGGTAGAAGAGCAATGAGCAAAGTGTTCTTTTGTTACAGGGGTGGATGGGTTACCCTTCCTCTCGACGATCGCAGATGGGCCATATTGAAAATAAATGGCCCAGTGATCCAAATCAGAAAACAAAATTGTTTAAAAATCCAGGATGTGATTAAAAAGAATTCTATGGAATGGACATTATTAAACGTCGAGTATTTTCACTTCAGAAGACTAAGCAATGTTGAGGTTGGTAATGGAACGGTTTGTCAAATTGTAATTCTAATAGGATGAGCCACAAGGAGCCAGTCTGCTTTGTTTCACTTTAAATCGTCTTTATGTTTTCAAACCTCAAAGCACGTAAGATTAATTTGATATGAGTATAATGTAATGCAATTTGATATGATATAATATGATGCAACATTACTCCTGATGAAGGACTGCTGCTGATGCGTCCGAAAGCTTGGGTGATCTTTTTCATTGCTATTTTACCAGTGTTTAACCTTTTGTAATTTCCTCCCTGGTACCCTGTATTTTATTTCTAATGCAATTTGATTTACCAATGTTTTCAATGTGAATTAGAAGCAAAACCATCAATTTATAAATTTAGGTGACAAACAATATAGCAATTAAAAAGAATGTCAGAAGATTTATGGATTCACAGCAAAAGTTCTTTTATGAAAGCTTATCGTTTTATAAGCGTAAGTATGTATAAAATAAATTTAATGAATGATCCGAGTTGCCGACATCCAAACTTCCTTTCTTTTGTTATGTACACAATTTTCTACCTATTCCAATGATATGTAATCGATTTTCTATGCATTTAAATGTTACATATGGACATAAAGTTTCTTGGAACGGATTCCACTGTATATTACACGATGAAGAAAAAGACCAAATCTGAGATTGTTCGATGATATTATCAAGGATATTGGTCTAAATATATTGGATCAAGTAAATTGCCGACAAAAATCCCAACATTGGCTTAGTCGGAAATATACTAAGGAGGCCTTCATTCACCTTACTGTGAATCGACGATGGTTGAAATGAGGATAATGATGACGATTTGATATCTTACGATTGAGGAGCTATAGAACAAATATTTTATTCACGTACAGGGTGTCCCTAAATTATTCCCCGTGATTCAGATAATTAATGACGTAGAAACTAAGCAAATTAGAAAATCTTGTACGAGATTACGTGACGGACAATATGCAAGAGACATCAGTCCTTGACATTACAACTTTGGAGGAAAGATTAATTCAAGCTTTATCGTCTGATAATAAAGAATCTTGAGATAACATGGAGAGAAATTGAGTACGTATTAGATATTATCCGTGCAATAAAAGTAGACCTTGTCGAAACGTACTAATGTGTTCAGATAAAACAATGTTGAGATAAGATGATTTTTGTTAAACTAATCATGTTTATAATTTTCTTAGATTTTACGCCATTGATTTTCTTAACCACTTCATGGCTATCTTGTATATTCATTTTCTCTGTACTCAATTTTTTATGTATCTAACTACTATAAATTTAATCTCTCTATATATTCAATTGTTATACCTGTACATTCAATTTTCGTGCATTAAATTCACCTGTCTTCAGTTTGCGATGTATTAAATTGTTATCCAACGTACAATATAGGCCTAATAGATTATTGTCTTAATTATTCCAACCGAATATTGAAACTGCTGTATATTTTATTACTTGGCAAGAATGCATTTCATAGATAACTGTAAAACCAAAACAATATATACACACCTTTGGGTACAAAACGTTGAAAGAAATATCAGTGAGAAGAGGATGCTTGACGAAATTTGGATACTTATGACACTTTTTTTTTAATTTGGATACTTACGATGCTTTTTTTTTAATTTGGATACTTACGATGCTTTTTTTTAATATGGATACTTACGATGCTTTTTTTTTAATTTGGATACTTACGATGCTTTTTTTGAAATTTGGATATTTATGCTACTTTGGAAACTTGGGACACCTATACATGTATATTTCCTTCATTTACTGATATTCCATGCGTGGTTTACAGAAGTTGCTTCTATATGAATCACATTTAATTGCAATGAGCAAAAAGAACGAAACTCATGAAGCTGATCGTTTCCTTTCTGGAAAAAGTTGCTGCCCTGCCGCTGAACAAAATAGCATTTATTTTGACACAAATTGGTATGACTCCAGCCGATATCAAAAGGCAAACACCAAAAATTGCTTCGTTGTTATTCCACACCCAATCTTCGGTTCGTTTACTCAACGATTTAAGAGAATTGCGTGAACCGAATGAAACAACAGATTGTCATTGATAGCTTATACTATGCGAGGAGAACATAGCTTCGATATAGAAACCAACAGCTGCTTGTTTACTTCTTAACGAAAGATTTTAAGGAACTTTTCACAAGTTTGAAAATTTGACGTTGAGATGCAGAAATTTTCTACCTGTAAATTAGAGGATTTATATAAAAATACGCCACTTAGAATGAAATGTTTTGGAAATTCGAGCACACCTTTTCAATTTTGAGTCAATTCGTCGCAGGAAAATTCGTTGTGCACAATTCATCGCAAGCACAATTAATTTAAAAAACAATTCGGTGCATTATGCTTGTGTTATGATTTGCAATATATTTATTGGGGTTTCTTTGCTTGTAAGTAAAGAAGAACCCTTGTTATCCGAACATTGTTCCGAAAAGACCTCTTATACTATTTTTTTTTAATTCTTTTTTTAAGTAGCCACTCTTTCAATAATTATGGCTATTCGGGTGTAGCGAAGTTCGGATAACCGGAGTTCTACTGTATATACAAGTAAAGAAATCTCCAATAAATTTATTGTAAATTATAATAAAATAAATATGACTAGAAGAACTATCGTTTCAAGAAATTATATCGTTTTATAGAGCTAATCATATTGCGATAAAAAAGAGTGTTATTATTCGAAATTTTTAAAATTTGGTAACTGTAACCGCATATGTAAGAGCTCGGTTTTTGCTATTTACAGAACTTTCGATTGCATACCTTGAAATGTCTAACGCTCACGTTTCATACAGATTGGTTAAAAATTGTGGTGGCTAGGGTCGCGTATATATGGAAACTTTCTTTTTGACCTTTACACCACAATATTTTCCTGTATATGGTAACTATAGAAAGACTCCACTCATTTAAATATTTACCACGCTGTGCATAACAAAGGCAAATTTTAAGCTCAATATAATCACGAATATTAATGTTAGAAAAAGCAAATATTAATATAATGTACACACTAATTCACTAAATGGAAGACACCAAAAGATTATTGTTATACTATAAGTTTAATGTACAGCAAACTTAAAATTTAACGGCGCTCAATAGACGGAAAAAATCATCGTTAATGGGAAACGACCTTAATTGGAATTTCCTTTATAAAATATTTACAAGAATCGTTAATTATCACCGTTAAAGGGAAATGCCTAGTAATTGGAGGCGTAATTGGAGGAGTTTACCGTCTCTAAAAATTATAAAAATCCATATTGGTATGGGTTTAATGGTTTTAAAACCTAAATATATATATAATATGCTAAAGGAATTGTCAACACATGCATTCGAGAATTCTTTGACATACATGGGCGTATTTATATAGTAAAATCCTTCAATAGCACACGCTACCCAGACAAAAAAAATGTTAAAATTTAAAAATTATGTTTCCATAAAAAATAGAAAAATTATGTTTCCATAAAAGAAGGATAACCTCATCTGAGGAGTGTCCGTCTTACTGCATTCGAAATAGAAGTTTTATAGAAATCCATTGACACTTTTTAACCTTGATAAATACAACAGAGTAGTTATGCTTTATTTTACTTATCGCTATGAAATCGACATTTTCCCGAAAATTTATCATGGGGAGCACAAAGGATAAATCGTTTTTATTTATTTAATGTTTCCGATTCGTTGATTTGATAAATAAGATTTCAGTGTGACGGAAAACAACATCGAAATGTTGGAAATATTTCACCTATAGTTCCATAAATCCATCGTAGATAATTTTAACTCAAAATATCGTGTAATGGTTCTCGGTACATTAAAATGCCTTCTAAAGTGAAGGTACACGAAATATCACCATTGCACTGGAGAAATTACTGAACAATTGTAGCGGATGAATAAATAAATAAATAAATAAATAGATGGACGGTAGGACAGACAGACAGACAGAAAGAAAGAAAGAAAGAAAGAAAGAAAGAAAGAAAGAAAAATTAGAAATAAAATAGTCAAATTATCTCGATTTATTCAGTATTGAATATGACCACCATCAGCCGAAATACACGCACGAATACGCCTTGGCAAGCTATCAATAGGGATATTAATCATTGTCTGAGGAATGTTCTGCCATGCAGCAAGCACTTGGCCACAAAATTTATCGAGATCGGTAGCTGACACTTCTTTGCAATTGTCGATCAATAATGTTCCAAATGTGCTTGATGGGACAAAAGTCAGGAGAAGCGGCAGGGTCTGTTAGAATGTCAGTTCCATGCAAGCAGTTCACAGTAGCATGAGCAACATGCGACCTAGCGTAACCTTGCTGAAAAACGGCTCCTGGGACAACTTTTAGGAATTTCCGTACCACTGACTCCACGGCCAAATCAATATAACGTTGAGCTATCAATGTACCAATAAGAAACAGTAAAGGGGTCGGCCTATCATACATAATGCCGCCCCACATCATTATCTCAAGAGTAAGGCCGGTATGGCCTTCTCTCGTGAAGGCTTTTTGATGGCATTGGCCACGTGGTCTCCAGACCAATTCCCGACCATCACTACGTCCGAGACAGAAGCAAGACTCATCACTGAAAAGGGCAGTTCTCCATTCTAACCTCCATTACCGCCCGGAAGTACATCATGATTGCCTTGGAGAGTGGTGATCTGGGGGTCAATGGAAGGAACATCTGTCGCTGGACGTCTAGTTCGTAGCCCAGTATGGTACAAGAACCTACTGGTGGTTTGTGTAGACGCTGCTGAACCTCTTGAGCTTAGTATATAACTTCGAATTTCACTCACAGTAGAATAAGGATCATTGTGTACAATTTTTCTAATATGACGATCTGACTGTGTAAATGTTCGCCTCTGGCCACCTCTTGCTCTCATTCGAGTTTACTATCGTTCTTGTAACCAAAAGGTTACGCAATGTTGAACAGTGTGGCATTTTGGCCTACACTCGTGATGGTATACCGGCGTGATGAACCAACATCTCTGAGTTCAAGGATTCTGTTCCTCTACGTTAACGATAGGTGATGATAAATGGCACACGGTCGAAAAAGAGGCATCGTACACTCAAACCACAGGACCTTTACCGATTTCTAAATTCTCATGTGTGCAGAAAAAAATCGCAATTGAACCGGCTTTTATTCCATTTAAGATCCTCCAATGAGTCGCCTAATTTAGATAACCGCTTGAAAATTTGATCATTTGCATATCTTAGCTATACCTACAACTTTACCAATTTGCATAACTTTATGAACTTTCTTTCTTTATGTTGCAATTTCAACATTGAGCAGTGTATATACATGGTGTCTTAACAGTCTAGAAACCCTGAAATTTCTTGAGAAATACACTTCAAATTGTAAAATAAAAAACAAAAACAAGTGTCCAATATTTTTAAAAAAAACTATTCAATGATGAGAACAACAACCTCTTCTTCCCCCCGGAAGTGTAGGAGGAGAAGTAATTTTGAAATCTTAAATGGGAACTCCCATTTTTTATTGTAGATTTTGATTCTTCAGAAAAAAATACACGACTTCAATCTACGATTTTTAATTTTTACTCTTAAAAATGGCGCTATAACCGATTAAAGTGAAAGATTGGTACGAACATTAAAAAATGGGGAATCTAGAAAAGTACACTTCAGGTCGTAAAATAAAAATACACGTTCAATATCTTTAAAAAAGCCATCTAATGATACCAAAATTGACCCATCCACTTCCCCCAGGGGTGGAGTGAATATTTATTTTTCTTTGGAATAATAGCGCCATCTATTGGAAAGTAAATAGCAATGATCATGATGAAAATTATGTACTATTTCCTTAAACTCTTGACATCATTAGATAGCTTTTTAAAAATATCTCTCTACAGTATTCCAACTATAAGACCATAATATTCTCATTCTAAAGAGGAAGGCCATATCCTTCGAAACAATTGTAAACCATGTCTCTTATTTAAAACTGTGATTAATTGTACATTTTTT
>QLNU02015270.1:22716067-22726633 GCA_006491805.2 Dysdera silvatica
TTTGTATAGCTTCAGGGGATGGGACAATAATGAGATTAATGTTTTAAAAAAAATCTTCCCAACTGCATTAGAATTTTTAAAAAAAATAAAAAAATTCTGCCTGTATTTTCAAATAGTTCACAAAATAGTCATTAGCCATTAACTCTTCCAATTATATTTTAGAGTAAGTCACAAAATGTAGGAATGTGAAGTTAGTTATATAGTACCGTGCCTTTCGCCTCCCAAAATATTTTTCTGTATTCGCCTGTACGTTGGACCAAATTTCTGATATTAACATAAGAGAATTAGAAAGATGAATTTTAAATTTAGTGGTTTGTTTAATAAATTTTTATATTTGGTTTTTATTCAAACTTTTGTGTTCATGTATGTTACAAAAGCATTTAATTTGTTGTATTTCATTTGGGTTTTTTTTTTTTGGTGGAGGGTTAATATATATATATATATTCAAAACATGTCCATATACTTTGGGTAGTTTTGTTCAGAATTCTTGTTCTATTAATAAGTCTTGATGCCGCAATCATTTTCTTTAAAAAATGTTTTGATCTTTTATGAAAATCAATTCTTTTCTCCTTAAATTTACAGTTTTGATTTTATAGATCTTTAATTTTCCATTTATTTTTTGTCTGTAGGGGATATGGAAGAATATCTAATAACTTGAACTATAACTTCTTTTTCTAATTATAACCTCCATCAACGACGTAGTCAGGTTTTTGTTAAGGCTGGCCCCTTAAAATAAATTTTTATAATTTATTTATTTTTTATTTCCTTGAAGTGGGGTACGACCAAGCCCCCCTGAAAAAAAACGGATCTTGTATATATACACACTGAAAGAACAATTTATCTTCTTCGTTCATGAAATTATTGAAAAAAATTTAATTTGTTACGAATCTGTCAAGTGTTTTTATGGCCCTTTAATTTCCTGCAAAAATTTTTTTATAAGCGCACTGAGAGTTACACAGCAAAATATGTATCGCTTCCAGAAAAATAATATACGTGCATATAATAAATTGCTCTTTCAGTACATATTTATATACATAAACGCACACAGGGAGCAGTTCCTTAAAACTATATACTTTACTCTTCATGGAAGCATGAATTTGTTCTCGCATTTCTTCATTATCAGGGTCATAAAAAAAAGATCGAACATGTGAAGAACGTATAGCGTTTTCTGCACGTTCGATCAGTTTCGGCTGATCCGAAAAAAACACGGAAATTTCATAAAATGAGAACATTTTAAATCTATCTCATAAGCATAACATAGCAAATGGCAGTTTGTTTGTGCCCAGCGCCATATTGAAACGTCACACTTCACCGACGTATTAGTAAAGCAGAAGCACAATAAGCCATACTTCTAGTTTCTAATTAATTTTAACAAAGAGATGAATAAATCTAAAACAAATGTTTTCTAAAAATTTGCTCACTTTACGATTTTCAACCCTGATTAAAAATTTCGCACTTCCCTTAATTTCTTAACGCCCTTAAATCGATCTTTGCTCATAAATAGGGCCTGTTTTTTTTCCTTTGTTTGATTAAACAAGATACCTGCATAAATTAAGTTGCAAACAAACACATGAAATGTGTAATGGAATAGGCCTATATGCGTTAATAGATTACTGCTTAATAACTTAATTAACTATTTCTCGTCCCGATGTGTATTTAGGAAATCTATTTTTCCCCTTTTGTGGATAGCTATTTTTTCCTTTTGTGGATAGTTATTTTTCCCTTTTGTGGACACATGTTTTCCCCTTTTGAAAAAATCTTTATTACTATCTGTGGAATAATTGTTTTCAAAGTTGTAACCAATTTCTTGTAAATATTTCGTTAATCGCAATTCGTAACTATAAGCAAAGCACATATGTATGTAGATCTATGTATTTTACTTGATGTTACTATATCTCACATCTATATACAGCTAGTGTTTTCTTTAAAGAGAGTATTTTAAGCATTCATCCCTTATATCAGCTGATGATAAAATACAAGTTTTGAAGAAAAAAGTCATCAGGTATTTCTCATCAAAATAAGAAAATACTCTGCTGAAATTTACAAAAAAACGCGTTGTATATAACAGTGCATCGGTTTCACGTAGAGCTAGAATTTTATGAATTAAAGCACCAGAAACTATGCATGCAAACATGCGCTAATATACTATATATTATGCACTTATATGCACCCAAAAGAATAAAGCATGAACTTAAAATGAAAAAATATGCACAAATATATATTACTTTTCACTTATTTAGATAAAGAATATCCTGTGTCTTAAAACAAATGATTGATTTTATTACTAATTAGTTAAGCAGAAATATTTTATATAAAACATCATGTCTTATTCAGCATAATTTGCATTAAACTATCATATTTTTATCAGTATTCTAAACAATTGAACTCCTTCAGTTATTCAGTAGCACTTGATGATAAAAAGTTATTTGTTACTGAAGTTATTGAATAGTAATGAGATAAAGTTTGAGGTTGTGTATAATGGATAATCTGTCAATAATAAACTATGATCAACATCTATTATTCGTAAATGCGGACTTCTATGGAATTTTATCCAATGTAAGATTTTGTTCTGTTTAAGCTGACAATAAGTTAACTATGTTTAGCATAATAGAACTAAACTCTTCTCTCCCTCATCTAAGGCTAGTTCCTAATCCAGCTATGAATGTGACTTTATTTTGTCGCCTCGGTATATGAATAAACGTGTACACTGAGTGGCCAAAAAATTTGGAACAGCCTGTTACGTCATAATAATTTCTTGTTGAATTTTCTCTGCTTTTGATGACAGCAGATATTCTTCTAGGCGTGGACTCTACAAGTTGCTGAAAGCAAAAGGAATAATATTAGCCCACACTAACAAAATGGCAGCTCTTATTTCCCTCAGATTGAATGATGATGTTCTGAAGCTATGAACAGATCTTTTCACCTCGTCCAGTAAATTCTCATTTAGGCTGAGGTCTGGCAACTTCGGGGGCCATATAAGCAATTAGAAGTCGGGATTATGTTCTGCAAGCGAATCTGAGATGATTCTAGCCCAGTGGCTGGGTGCATTAACCTGCTGGAAATAGCCATCATCATCAGGAAACATTATGGCCATAAACAGGTACACCTGGTAAGCAATGATGTCGTGGTAGGCGAATCTATTGACAGATGTTTCCAATGGAACTGATCGACCAACCGTATACCAGGAAATACTTCCCAGACCGTGATTCCGCCGCCACCTTCTTGGACAGTTATCATGTGGTATGCCGGATCCATGACTTTGTGCTACTTTCGCCACACACGAACCCTGCCATTAATTAAAGTCATGAAGACGAAATCTGGACTCATCAGACATCACAACCTACTTCCACTCATGAAGTGTCCATTATTGGAGTTCTTTAGCCCACAAAAACCGCTTTGTTCAGTTTTGCAACGAAATCAAAGGAACTCTTGTTGGTCGCTGGCTATTAAAATCAATTCGTTTTAAGATCCGTCTTGTAGAGCGTACGAATATGCCTTGCGATGACCCTTCTTTGTATTACGCTGCATTTTGTTGCGTTATAGATTTTCTGTTGCTGTACATAATGGGTGACAGTCGGCTGGCTTCTCTTCTTTTCACAAGCGATTTTTGCTCACTATTTCGCTCTTTGTTTGAATTTTTTTTACTTATCTGCCATTCGTTAAAATCTTGAGACACTGTTGTGCGAGAAAAGCCCAAAAGGTTAATGGTTTGTGAGATACTGGAACTGTCTTTTCTAGAGCACATGACCATGCCGCGTTCAAACTCACCCAAATCACTTCTTTTCACCATTCATAGGCGAATTGTAACTTTTACTGGTGCTTCTGACCAGGGAAAAGCTTGTTATCAGCGAATCCAGTATGTTATGTCAGCTCACATGCTTCACAGATAAGTCGAAATTTGAATGAGGGACGTTCCTATTTCTATTGTAACTCAGCGTATATTTACAAGTTCGTTTTCCTTTCTGCTTATATAAAAGTAAAAGGAAAGTTTAAATTTATCACTGTGTGAAAAACTTCCAATAACAGAGTAATAAAATTCTAAAAAAGTTTGAAATAAGCATTTATTCCGAAAATTCACCGTTTATATGTATTTATATGCACTGAAGCTGTAAATAGCTAAAATATGCAATTGTATATAATCTGGGCTCTAGTTATAAGCCTGAAAGTTTTCTGCAGGCCAGTGCAGAATGAACTCATATGGTTAATGAAGCTAGCGAACATACCTGCTCCTCTTGGATGTAGTCTTCCCCCACTGAATTGCAAATCTTTCGCTCCCAATTCTGGAAATCCACTTTTTTAAAGTAATTCATAACCTTCTATGGCCACGTTTTCCATCTGTCGGATGCCTTCAATGATGTTTTAAGGAGAGTTTCTCAATTTTGCTTCTTTCTCGGAGGCATTTTATTTCATCTGGGTGTAAACGCTGTCTTACGTGACACAAATGATTCAGAAGCATTTAATCGCTGTGTTCACGAACTGTAATTTTAAATTTAATTTTGCTACTTCTGTATGGTAAATGAGGTAGAATAATTATGTATTCCTTGCCAGATAAAATTTCACATCGTTATTTTTTCTCGGTCTCTGATGAACGATGTGAAACATTTCTAGGAAAAGATCTGAGTCATATTCTTTATAATAATCATGCTATTTCGCAATTCTTCTACTCAATGTAAAATATCATTGTAACTCTAGAAAATCATAAAATAAATTTACAAAAAGTGTCTGGTATATTAAATATTTGAGTGGGAGTGCTACAGGTTTTCTGCTGTTTACACAAAATACTTATTGGTAAAGACCAACATAAACTTACTTTAACGTGTGCTTCAATACACTAGTCATCGGAAGTTAAAAATAATTCATCACTGTAAATTCTTTTCTCCATTGTCTTTTGAAGAAACAAATACAAAAAATACATTCGACTCTTTTGAGAATCAGTGGATTTAATCAGTTTCTGTTGTAACAGAAGTCAATTGAATCACTCAATGAATCATTTTCTATAGTGATTTTCAGATAAGTAAACTTGTTTCGTCTTTGATTGTCAAACCGTTTTAAAGCATTAAGCTTGTAGTATCTCATCCAAAAGGATTGAATTTGAAGAAAAAATATATCATCCTGAAAACTCCATGGTTTCAATAAAAGTAGTCATGGGATACTGTTTCTCAGTTAGGGATCACAATGTTTCTTTGTGGGAATGTGAAAAGAAATGAGATGGATGTCAATGTTTCCTCAGATGGAAACCTCAACAAAAAAAAAAAGAACGCTGAAGGCTAAAGTTGTCATATTGAACTGAAATTGTTGGAATAGTTCACCAAACCTAAGCTGACGAATCCTCCAAAAAATAAAGATATTTATCTCCGTAAAAAGGAAGTTAAATTTATACAGCCAGCGAATGCTTTATATAGACGAAAAACATAAGCCTTATTTTATACAGTTGATGTAGAAAGACGCAGAAACAGGGACGGCTAAGGTGTAGCTTTCAGAGTTTTTATCTTCCAAAAAAAAACGTAATTCACTCGAATATAATCCACAACAATGTCGTTTATCACCATTCTTAGTTTCTCACATTATTTTACTTAAAAAATATGATGACAATTTTATAATCATAGCTTCTGCTCCACATATTGTTTCAGTTGGGAAAGAATTAAAATCGGTTTCCTACTATACAAATTTTAACTATCAACTAAGATTAGCGAGTTCACAACGTAATATTGGGTTTTTGGACCTCACCTGGTCAATAAAATTGAATTGCGAATTTCAGCGAGGTTTTCCGAGAATTTTAGAATTTTTTGTACACACTTTGCATGCAAATATGTTATTTGTACCGACTTTATTTTTAAACTTTAAAATTACAATTTCAGAAAGGGTTCAGCGAGTGATCGGATATAGCGAACATTTTCGTTGGCCCAAAATCCTCGTTATATACGAACAGGCTATTACTGTAATTACGTAGGCTCAATTTGTATCACAAGGGGGCCTAGAAAAAATTGTTTACGGCCCCACTAAACCTTAGTCTGACCCTGAAGGAATCATTGCACACACTGTGTAATGAATTCAAACATGGCGGAACAACAAAATTACCATGTACGAAAGCGCGCAGCAATTTAGTCCAAAGCAAGGCTATTCATTGGGGTTTAACATCCTTCCCCATTTGAATAGTTTTATTATATGTAGAATCAAATTCCTTAGGAGAAAGAAATACATTTTCTATCAAAAAGGGGAGCTCTTTGAAATCCCATCCACGGGCCGGATCACAAGCGTTTCGTGTATTTTTATTTGGGTCGCTTAGATCATCTGTAGCAAAGTGCAAAGTAAAATCTTCCGGAGGAATATACAATACCTACTGTGTGTGTGTGTGTCAGAGGGAGAGCGAATTCCTTTTCGTTTTGTATACATTATTGGATGCCCCCTAACAAAGAAGACTGCGATGGAAAGATATCCTAAGGAGAAATAAAAATAAACATGTGGGAGCAACGGAAAATCAATTCTGCTTGGAAACTGACAGATGCGTAGATCATGCAAAAGGCAACATGAGAAATTGCACCAGCTCAGGAAAGCTGCGAACTTATCGATTAAGTCCATCAGCTGTCACTTTCGCTATTGATACTAAAATTACTTTCGATTATTTGGGTTTCTTTTTCCTGCAACGTTTTCCAGGCAATCGAGCAGAATCTATGCCAGTGACAGAGAGTTCGAGCCATCAAGTTCTATCATAAGGCGTGAGAATGCCGTGTTGCATATTTATTGGAATATTTGTCAATCTTCACTAAATTAAATAATTGTAAAAGAAAACTTCGCAAAGACCAATCGCAACATATTAATTGATTTATTTTACAGAATTTAAATCTTCGTTCAGTCTTTCGCACATACATCTTTGTGTTTATAGATAGATATTGGTAATAAAGTTAAAGGTTATTTTTTTTAATATCATTTTACATTTACTTTGATTATAGTTTTGGAACTGTAAATAGAACATACAATTAACTGAATTTATGTCATTGGTAATGAGTTTAAGCTACAGAGTTATGTCATTAAAGGTGGGAAGGTACACGTTACACATATTCATTTGAATATTTTTACTAAGAATTAAATAAATTGTAAAACAAATGACAAAACTAGTTGGAACTTCTAAAGAACTTTTGGTCGTTTAGATAGAATGTAAAGCCTTATATATGTGTATATATATATATTTAAAAATCATATAAAAACGCAAAAAAAAGTATGAGTCCCCAAAATACGAACACGAAATCTGTTGATGATATGCCGAATGCTCTACCGAATTAGCTATGAGGTTCATAACGTTTCTGTTAGAGTTTATAAATATAGACAACCAAGTAGAACATTTTTATATATTTCAGCTTAGATAACACGCAAAATTTTAATAGGAAATCTAAATGGTTAAATATATGTTACTTCGATTCATTTATTGAAAATGATAAACAAGAATATATATTTATTACATCAAGGAAGTTACTCAAGTTTCAGGTGGAATTCGTAAGTGTAAATATAATAATAATAATAATAATTTATTTTCCACGACTTCGACACACGACACCCGCGGAGGGAGACAGCAGAAAAAGGCCAAGAGAAGGCCAGAGAAGCATGTTGCCACCCAATCCGACAGACACCGATGGCGAACGCATCAAATAACATATTTAGTAGTTTTAATAAATCCAACACCACGCAGAACAACAATATAAATCAACGTTTATTGGCGTAGTGATACCAGCGCCGATGTTATGGCGTGATTAGATGGTGAAACGTTCGATATTACTAATCGTAATATTACTAATAATATTTATATAAATGTAGTGGAAGGTCGTGGGTTCAGGTCCCACCGAACGCAGAAATATTTATTTTCTTTCGAACGTTTCACCATCTAATCACGCCATAACATCGGCGCTGGTATCACTACGCCAATAAACGTTGATTTATATTATTGTTTAGTGTTTAGTAGTATTAAATAAGCGTAGTGCAGTAAGAGGTAACGTTAATTAAAATGGACAATATAACGGATAAGAGATATATACAATGTAAATGGTAGTCAAAATATTGTACTATTATATACACAGCACAAGAACTATTGAAAAAAAAATTAGATTCAAAATATTATTTAAAGTTTCGAGCTATCAGTACTGGACTATGATGTAAAACTCTTGCGTAAAAACTTTTCTTCGACAAATGGCTAGTTAGTTTCTGAAAAATTTCACTTCAGTCTCGTGATAATATTCAACAAAAGAAGAATTTGGCGTCCTTTCGAATTCAAATGAAAATAATGAACCAAACAAATATTGAAGAAGAATCCAGCTTTAATGATCACGATGTCCGCAATCCACACACGAGATAGACAGTACATAATACCATCCCAACTCCACACACATGTAGCCGGTGTCTTCCCAACAAAAATCATTCAGTCACCATCCGAACAACCATCCATCAAACACCGAAGATGTCAAATGAGGCCTACCTTTCAATTTTAAATTTAAGCCGTTTGGTCTCTGGCTGCATCTCTTTCTTTCTTGGATCGATGTCACTTCCCACTTACAAACCTCTTCTTTTCTTTTCGCCTTTCATTGATCGTTTATAATATAATAATACAATCATAATTTTAAATTCTCTTGTAATATGATGTAAAAATTTGCTTTTCTCACAAGAACGAATTTCCTATCTTATATTAATTCTTAATATGTTTAATAATTAAAACTCCCATAAGGAGGTTTAATATAAACCACAGTTTAATTAGTAGAGAGTTTAACATGTAATTAAAATTCTCCCTGTTCGTACTGCAATGTCCCCTTTCTCTTTCCTTTCATGCTTGCATGATTTTCAAATCACTTAATATATATTCACAATTGCGGGCTTCTTAACATAATAAGTATATGCATATATGTAATTCAAATATATGCATAATAAGTATATGCATATATTTGAATTACAAACATTTACAGGGGCCATCCTTTCCCATGCTGTCTCAACGATAACTTAGAAGCAAAACTATTCTCACGGTCATCAAGTCCAACTGTGTATCACTTCTGTGACAAGGAAGGCTACACCGACTTTTTCTCATCAGAGACACCCTTAGCTTATCGTAACAGTCTTTGCCTTTGTAAAATTAAGCGCGCAGTCCTACAGAACAGACAAATTTATGACAATATGTTAAATCTACTGTCTACTGCGCTCTTGGGCCGCTAGCCAATAAAAAGTCTCAAATTAGTGTCGTCATCTACAGACTAACCAATCACAATACGTGAAAAATTATTCCTCAACAGTTCTCAAACAAAAACACAAAGCACGACATTCTCGCTCTAGCTTCGGATATAACTTGACGTCGCTGCTTACGACAATCATAATAATGTAACCATGGGCGCCTCGAGGTGGGTGCAAGGGGGTGCACTTGCACCCCCTTGGCTTATGAAAAAAGGGGGAAAAGAGGACTGAATCCACAAGAAACTACAGTCCAACAACATTATTCAATTGGAATTTTTCCTGGATGCACCCCCTTGCATATAATTCTGGAAGCGTTCACGAATGTACTGCCCATTCGCGAGAAGTCCAGGTTCCGTTAGATGAAGTAGCAGACGGGTTACTACTTCAGCTAACGGAACGTGGAAGCCAACTTCTCGAGAATGGAGAGTAACTCCCCACTGCTCACACGCTATACGCACGCTCTCATGCCGTGGCCCGTGCATCTGTCTAATGCCCGCTTAACATCAACTTAACGTTAAGGCGTCAACAAGACGCCACCCTTGTATAACGCTAGAACCATCAACTGTAAATAAATGCGAGTTGCTATGTTTATCAACTACTTGCACCAAGCCTTCAACCAGTCGGTCATTTTCACTCAAACGCCATTAAAATAACCTTCCGATATTTGGTCAATTATATGGTCATGGGCGGTCTTTGTACGCAGCCGTCACACAACTTTCTCAACAAGAGGACCATTCCATGCATAATTTCCGAGTACAGATTGTATGAAAAATATGAAATGAGTTCCATCTCCCAAAGAATATTGATGTTTCGATTCGTCTTTGTGAAACCTTCTTCTGAAGTGATCTCAGTCAAAGATGGTAGTCAGACAGGTGCCAGGGTATTTCTTGTGGTAACAAAATCATTTTTTGGCAACTGCGAAGGAAACGGTTTGTCTTCCAAAACCAACATAGAAGACATTCGTAAGAGGACTAAAATAAGAACAGTGGGAAATTAAAAATACATAAAATGAACAGACAATTTTGAGCTACTAATACGTGGGTGTCAAATTTATTGGTAATAAAAAATCCCCTATGAAAAACTCACAAAAAACTCGCCCCGGTGGCTTTGTGTGTTGACTATTATTTGGCAATTGTGTTATCCCTGTGAACATCTTACAAACAAAAATAAGTTACAAATTTATTAAGACGTGACCAGGCAGAAGGGATATTTTTGGCACTGTCTTTATTAAAATTATTTTTGTTGCTTGGAAGTTTCTGATGCTTTTCTACATAGTCTGGGCCAGGGATTCGAGTATTTAACCAGAACTTGTGTATTATCGAAGAGGATCGAATGGTTAATCTGCAATTACAAATTTGGAGG
>QLNU02015270.1:22738704-22780233 GCA_006491805.2 Dysdera silvatica
ATCGTCTTTCTATTATTATATAAATTTGGTTGTTTTGTCTTACTTTTAATGATCTTTACACGGTGCTCGAATTGGAGGAGCATGAGAGGGAATGGTATACCCCACTATCTTTTTAGATCTTCTGTTGATACAGTTCTCGCTGCAGCTTCAGTTTATCCTTACCAATCTGTGATGACAACTCTCCAGGAGCATCTTCAGGCCACTTGCCATTCCTTCCTTTAATTTCATGAAAGTTCCTTGGATCCATCCAAGCAGTAGCAGCCAATAATGCCTCATTATGATGGAACCTCTCTGATATTTGCTGCTGTGCTGTATCAAAGATCATATTGAAAACAGTAATTCCAAACTCTTTTGCCGGTGATACCACAATTTGTCGTACTTCATCATAAACAAACTCGCCGGCTTCTTGTTTGAAAATTGGAACCCATCTGGCAAGAAGGTCTACATTGTGTGATATCAAGTTTCTTATCTACGAATTTTTCTTGCATTAATTCAGAGAATCGTGTAGCACTGGCGCGAATTTGTTCAAATTCTGCTCTTTTTTGATATAACTTTTTTGTACACCGTTTTCACAGGGTTCGCCAAAGTAGTCAATGCCCTGAATTTTCAGATAGAGCGAAGCAGGTGATGGAATATTGAACAACTCACGGTACACAAATGCCTAAAGTATAGTCTTAAATTTGCACCAATTCTCAAGAGAAATACTTGATTGAAACGAAACTTCGGAACCGAAATCATTGCTGTTTTCTATGGTGTATACGGTATTTTCACCGGAAGTAAGGAAACAAAGAGAAGACGAAAAATATTTTGCAGTATGAAAAAATGATTTGCACTAGAGATTTGGAGTTTTTGAAATCAATTTTGCATTTAGATTGCTTCCGATTTCGATGCGTTTTCGGCGGAGATTGAAACATCATTTGATTGAAAACGCTAGACTGCCAAGAAACTAAACATACTAGTTGTTACAAAACGGTAATATCTGCATTTCTGAACGACTTTAGATTGTCATTTGCTTTTGATAAAAAATTGTAATGCAACTGCAACAAATCCGAATTTTTAAAATTTATTTCACTTTATTTTTTATTTAGGTTCGTTTTCAAGCACAGTAAACTTAAAATTTCCATGAGATTTTAAATTAATGATGATAATAATAATAATCACACACGTTTATTCTTCTCTGGTATAGCTATATAAATATTACGCTATATTATATACATTTTATTGTTTTGCACTATATTGTTCACATTATATTATTTTACACTATATCATTTACATATATTATTTATACTAGATTAAAACTGCTTAATCTGAGCCTAGAATTTTTTCTACTTCTATAGTTTAAACATTTCCATAAGAAGCGTTATTTAAACAGTCAAAAGCTTGCTTATATGTTATGGATATAAAGTATGGCGAAGGCAATGGACTCAGATATCCAGCAGTTTTCTTTTTGAAGCCTTAAACACTCCTTTAAATCGACTTCTGGAACTTGAATTTGTTCAAAGTGTCAATCTGTAGTCAAAATTTTATGCTTGTACTTTTTATGTATTAAACATTTCCATTTATGAATTTCTTTAAATGAAAACATATTTTACATAAAATTAAATATTTGTACATTTCGCATGCTGAATGTAAATTTTCACAAGTAAAATTCTATAAATAGAGAGCATATAATCCTTGCTTTAAGCTCCCAATACCGTTGAAACATTTTTTTTTTAGCTCTCATAGGGTGAAATGATTTAGTATCAATAACTGATCATAACATAATGAAATATAAATCTGAATATAATATTTCAATTTGTTTCATGACCATTCAGAATGGCCGATTAATGCTTAGAAGCAGCGACACGAAAAAAAGGGCGACTCTACAAATGTTTGGGACACAAAAACCCTGCCCGAAGCTCCGCCCCGTCAGCCAGCGTTGCCAACTACAAAAAATCATTCCGGGAACTTCTGGGACAAACCCTGTAGAGCCTAGAGAACCGTGGAGACTTTTGTTTATTTATGCACTGGTGGATTGGTATCATCAAAAAAAACTGGCTAATGCTCTATCTTATCTTTGCTCCACTAGCGTGTGGCACAAACGTTCTGGAGACGACATAGTAAAACATGCCCTTCAGCAGATTCATTTATTTATTTCTATCCAAACGAGCATTCTCTTGTGGGACTCAGAAGGGAAAACTGCAGTGCTTTGTGTCAGGCGAAAGAAATCTTTGACGGTCTTGCATGATTTAGTTGTATCCGTCGTCACAAGATTCAAAATATGAAATTGACAATGAACCCGTTCCTTCTTGTATCTTTAATCCTCAGGGAAATTTTTTCTTCGTTCAGCACAAAATTGTAACAAGAAATCAGGCGTGGATTTATGATTGTGGCCCAGGGTGCTCTGTTTTTGTATTGAAAAATAGCATTAGCTCTATGAGGAACAAAATTGAACGTTGGTCCCCTCCTTTTAAAAAACTGTTCGGAGCCACTGCCAGAAACGAGTGAGCCAGAAATTGGAATGGGAACAAACACCGTGCCTATCGCTCGTGTCCTTTCTTGTAACGAATTTGATAATATAATGAGTTTTTCCTATATTTTGTATATTAGTTTATTACAACTAATTCAATACTAATTATTAGAAAAATGAGTCGAAAAATTTCAATTTGCGGTCAACAATATTCAGACGTGCATCCCTCCACGAAAATTATATCGGATCAGTACTGGCAATTTATTTCAAATTCTCTGCATCTACTCTAAATAATAATAATAATAATGATTGAAATAATATATATTTGGCTCACTTTTCAGTCATTCATGTTTCTCACGCTATCGAAAAATTTTAAAAAATTCCCTGAGCCCAAGAGGCACCAGAGGCCGGGGGAGAAAAGGCACAGTGGGCTATCGCCCATCAGCCCACGGGGTCAATCCGGGCCTTATGGTGGGGTTACAGAGCTACAACTCACATATTCCTATGTTAAATATACAAAATTTCATTGCAATGGGAGTTACAACCCCCATCAACACCCCCTGCATACGCCAATGTCGCTATATCCGACCGCTCACTAAATCCGTTCTGGAATTTGAAAATAAAGTCTGTACGGGTAACATATTTACATGCAACGTAAGTACAAAACTCTGAAATTTAGTGAAAACCTCGTGGTAATTTGTGTGCGGTAAATTAACTGCAATAGTGATAAAGTTTGACTGACAACAATTTTGAACTAGCGTTAAGTTTTCACAGTGCCGGGCCCTATTTGTCCTGCTTGTCTATATGATAATCCGGCCCTGATTTACAGGTAATCGTTCTAAGGAGGAGGGAATTATCCTACACTTTAAACTGAATCGACTCTTTTTTGTCAACATCACCGCATTCTGGAAGAGAATCTCGTAACAAGCTTCGGCTTTATATTCTCTTCCATTTCTAACCTCAAAACTTAAAATAATTTAATATAGATCTTCTCTTACATTTCTATAATTTTTATACTGCTCAAGCTATGTATCACTATATATTGTATATCGGGTTGAATGAAAATTTATTATTATTCATGGGCACCCATATGAATATTTCTACAGGCGGGCTGAGAAAAATTACCCCCTTCTCAAAGCTTTCTAGAATTTTGGCGAATGTACAAGATACCAAAATGTTGCAAAAATAATTAATACCGTTTGACAATTAGCAATGAGTTAAAAGAGTACCTTACTTTAAAATGTGGCTGAATTTTTTAAAGAGAATGCATAGCAGAATCGGGCAAGCCAAACTTTTGAACCGCTAGGGGGGGGGACTCGAGCGCCCTTCCCCCCATGTGGGCGCCCATGAAATCATACATGCTCGTATCTAGAGGTGGGGGACCTTCAGAACCGGTCCCCGAAACTATTTTTGAATGGGAATTGGCTACTACCTTCAATGTTGTGATTGTATAGATACATGCTGCAAAACTTTTTGAATTGCCTGCAATTAAATATTGGCTACGGTCTTGGATATATCCATGGATGCAGAAAGTGCCGTATTCTGGCAATCGGACTGCCAGAAAAAATTAGCCGCCAGTCGACAATTACCGAGGGGTTGGAAAAAAAATACGTTTTTCAGCTGGAGGGCAGCGGAATAGGTGACGTCATTACCCTAACGGTATTTATTTTTTTAATTGGAAAAATTTGAAAATTCATAGTTTAGTGATAAGCGAGGACCCCAAATATGTTAGGACGGTACTACTTATAACTGTGATTTATAAAACTCACCCGACAATTTTAGTATCACAACCAGACTGTTTTAAACCTTATGTATGTATGGACGTATTCTTCGAAACAATTGTCAAAGAATTTTGAACGTATAACTGTGATTGTTTGTGTTTTTGCTTATCAACAGTACGGCAGCTAGATAACCTTTTGCCCCTGGAGGAGCCGTCCAGACTGGGCCCCCCACCCCCTCAACCATGGACATAGTCTACCCTATGAATTATTTCAGCCGATCTTACGCCCTTCCTCGCCAGAGCCCATAGCCTGGGTCTTCCACCCCTATCTACGGCCCTGCTTATCAAGATAGCACTTTTATCAAACCCGGCGACTTAACACCTTTGCACTTCCCCAGTAAGGTGCAGGTGCTTCTCGCTCAACATTGGTGCAGCGGTAAAGGGTTCGCCTAGCTTACGGTTGTTCCGGGTTCGACTCCCATCTGTGCCGAAAAAAAAAGAACGTTTACCGACTTACTACTCACCGTAGCCTTGATTTTGTTTCCATAGGGTTTAAGGTCTTCGGAGTCCTCGGGAAAACAAGGGTCCCGCCGCAAGATGACCCTTGCTGTCCTTGCGTCATAAAAACTCAAACGAACAAACCAGCAGGGTCTTCTGCTTCAATGAAATGTCGGTAGTTGGTCCTTTGTAAGAAAGTGGGATGTATGAGGTTTTAAGGAGTGGTTTTATTCCCGATTTCGTCGTATTACTATGAGTACACTTATTCTTGTCGTTTGTAGTTACGTGTTCAAACATTTCACTCACTTCATAGAAAATGTAGTTTCACCGCAAATTACGTGACGCTTATATTGCTCCTGCAGTGGCTTAACAATAAGGCCTTTGGCTACAGTGCAGATTACCCGAACTTGATATCAATGCCTTCCGATTTTTCTATAGATCCTCACTCTGGGTTTCGATTCCATATTCGGAGGAAGTTATTCTTCTCGGAAATTTGTGGGTTCTGACGCAGCATGTCCCTCACTCTACTTTTGCCGTAAAGCCCAAAATAGATGGACTATAGAGTGTCAATGCTACACTATAATATACACAATGCCACACTATAATATGCACAATGCTACACTATAATATACAAAATGCTACACTATATATACACAATGCTACACTTAAAAACTCTATGGCTGCTCATATCGAATGGTGAGTAAAGATCGTGTATGGACCAGTTGGTACTCCACTGCCCTTGTACCGTAAAATACAAAGGACACTCACACAAAAACGTTACGTTGTAGTCCGTGGTTTCGTTTCCTAGCCATAGGTTTGGATCTCTAGGCTATAAGTCATGGTGTGGTATTACCTTAACTGCCTTCATGTCATAACATAGTCATTAGTAGAGCCAGGATTATAGGCATGAAGAAATCAACAAAATATTCCCGCAAATTTTGCGCTAAAAAACCTCGAAAGATCAATCTCTATGCTCTTAAAATAAAAAATATGTACTTAAAACGTTAAAATATGCACTTCAAATCTTAGAAAACAGATATCCTGCTTTTTAAAACAAACGGATCTGTTCTTATACTACCTGAATACAAATATTCGTTATGCACAAACTAGTATGTTTCATGCAGCCCAATTTTTATTACAACATACTATTATGAGTTTTTCAATATTCTGGATATTTAAGATTTATATCTCGTCATTCAACCGCCTTTTTATGACCGAATTAAAAGTTATATAGATAAAGCACGTGCTAAATATAAGTGTGCATTCATTTTGTAGATAACCCGCCCCGTTTTCCACCTTAAACTAAAATATTCACACAAGTGCAACCTTGAATTTTGAAATTTTTGCTTTTAAAGTGACACTTCAAGAGTGCAATGGTGCAATGGCAACAAGTTTGCCAAGCGTGACATGAATCGGGTTCGATTCCCGATAAAAAGATAAAACAAATAGGTTACCAATTAACTGTTCGCTATAACACGAGGGTTGGTTCCCTCGTTTTTTTGTTTGTTTGTTTTTGCAAGGCTGGAATTCGCGGCCCTAATGGAAAACTCATTTCATCGGCCCTCAAAAATGTGACGATAAAAAGACTAACCGGCGTTAGGTATTTCAAATTAAAGTTCATCCAAACGCGAAAGCTAAATAGAAGACAGTAAAGTTAAATTAAAAATAGGCATTTCATAACGAAGTTAGCTAAGGACATATCACTTGGCACTTCTTGCTTCACTTCGATGTTGTTGATAAATGAAAGGGTTAAATTTAGGTTTTTTGCCGCATTATAAACACAAAGAAATACCAGTACAAAATGTAGTTATAAATCTTTGCTTCTCAAAACTTCACAATACTTTTTTGTCGAAAACTGGTAGCTCCTGCAGTGAGCATATGGTCACCACAATAAACATGATAACGGGCATAATTTCAACTGATGCTAACACATTCGTCTAATAATACGTGTACGTGTATTTAATTTGACCACCATTTAGCAGCTTCGTGAGCATTGTGGGAAGTATGACGTCACACCCCTCAAAATGTCAGTTGACTAAATACTCTGTAGAAATTATATAAGGACAGCTAAAAACTGATTTCTTGGTACTTGAAATACAATTCTTAGCGGCCCAAGGACGTCGCCTAGCTCGCACTTCACTCAGCACGGCCTTGGATGTCTGGAATCCTTGGGGAAAATGCTGGTCACCGTTAAAAGTTATCGTGGATCACGTGCTGTTTTTCCGCCAATAATAATCTTCCGTTAGGTTCCCTTGATAGCGGAGGTTCGGAGTCCACGGAAAACTTCAGGGCTCCTGCAACATGACCTTTACTGTCCTTGCATCGTGAAGCCAAAAACATGTGCATACCTCATGTTTAAAGTGATGCCATTTGGTGTGATGCACATTTGTTTTGCAGCATTTTTACAGCAACTTTGAAGAACAATTGTTTTGCGCAGAAGATTTCTTCTGATCGACCGGAAAATCAAGCTTGATTCCCACTTGAACGAATTACACGACTCTTTCCAACCGATGCGTATTCCAGGGAGTAATGGCAACCTTCGCCGAACTCGGGTTGATTCCCCAGTGGCCCCAAAATAGCATGCTTACTGGCAAACTGCTCACTGTAGTCTGGGATTGGCTCCTTAGGCCCCTAAGAAGAGGAGTCGGAAAACTATGGCCCGCGGGAGAACCTTTAGTGACCAGAGGGTTGATTTAAAAATATGTCCGTATAATTTTTAAAATTAAAAAAAATGTGTTTTATATGTTTTCGGACAAAATCCGTTTCCGTTTTCACATTTTTGAACCCGCAGCAGGCGCGCAGATTCAAAGAACGCGAAAAGCGTGCGGCGTGCTTTACACCCCATCTAATTACATTTTATTAAAAACGTCCAATTTTACAGGGAACAATAAGTGGAATTTTCGCTTTGTCACCCTACCCAAAAAGATTGTGACTTTGAAGGCAACAGGAAAGAGTTTGGCCAGTTTCAAAAGCAAGGGTGGACTGTTCTTTTAACAAATTGTAAGTTGTGGGATGTGAAACATCCCGCGCGCATGATCGCGGGTTAAATAGGAATATTGTTAGGTATTTAGGGAAAGAGTGTACAAAACCGTAAGTCTGCCTTCGTACTGACTGTCTTCTTGAACATTGAGCGATCCTTGCTTCTATATTTCCATTGAGAACTCCATTTTCCGGTGTCTCAACTTCTCTACTAGCACTCACGTTTGTTCGCTATAAGCTTAGTGTTATGAGTAATTAATATTTAACAAAAATCTGCTGAAAAAAAAGCAAAATGTTGATATACACGTTATTTTCAAACTTTCTTTTTTTAATGCAGCGAGCTGTACGGGCAGAAATCCTTTTATAGACCTCGTTTAACTAGAATATATGGTTTCATAAAACAAAAAGATCGCGCTGTTGGCGTTTTACATTGTTAAACTATTGCAAATCATACTCTAAATATAAGAGAACATTTTCAAAAAACACCTTGTTTGGAGCAGAATGACTCTCATGATCCTTGCACCATAAATCCAACCAACGGTTTAAAAATAAACTATTCTTTTGATGGATTAGAAACATATCAAAAGGTCTACTTAAATTGCATTAAAAAGTAGATAGTAGTATGGGTAGTCATTATTGTTGCATACGGTACGTTTTGAGTGTTATCGTTGGCACGCGGAATAACTCCGAAGCATTACTTGGGCACAGTAACCCAAAAAGGTTGCCAATCCCAGCTCTAGGGGTTCGATTCCCTCGGGAAAAAATTGCAGACCCTAGGGCAACACGACTTTTTCTATACTTTAGCCGTAAAACAAGCAATGTTCCAGGGTCTGATTTTCTACGTAGTAGAGGTTTAAATTCCCTGTAGTTCAGTATTTCTCAAAAGAAGCCTAGCCTTGACGGTCTATAAAATGTTGTACAAGGAACTTTAGAAGAAAAAATAATGAATTAACTTATTTTTTCCATCGTGGCTTGAAAAAAAGACCACCATCCGCGACGTGTATAAATTTGATGGGGGCCATGAAATTTATGAAAATAGCACATTCCAATTTGTCTAATAAGTAATTTAAAAAATCTGTACTGAGATATAAAACCTTGATACCGGATGTTTTATATATTTAAAATTTTAAAAAGCATATAAAAATTTAGCTCGTAATTGATATTGGTAAGTGAGACCTAATATTATTAAATAGGTTAGCAGCCTTGGTTTTAGACGCACTGTTTTACAATTTTCACCCAGGGAAAGCACATGGACTCCCTCCCTCCCCCTGTTAACCGCAAAATGTAGAAAAGTATGATCGGTAAGAGACCAAAGTCTGAGGAACGCTGCAAAAGATAATGGTATAGCGTAAGTTTTATTTTTTGTGCTCCAAAACACAACCTTCTTTTGCTGTGAGATGGTGCATGACGGCAGTTCCAAACCTTATGGGTCGCGGAGTATAAGTAGAGAAATTCGTGGCAAAGAACACTTTTCGGAAGCGAAATTGGTGACGGAGCACACTCTTTTTTCCCTTTGCCAAAGGCGTGTATGTGATTGTTTAGTTAAACCCTTTTTCTTTTAATCCGTATGTCACTTGTTTCATAAGACCAATTTTCCTTTTCCAGGAGAAAAAATTAAAATTATAAAAAATTGCCTTCCCACGTCGGTATTGATACTTGTTACCCCGTGTAGTGACCAATCACGTTACTCGCCTAGAAACCAAGATGTCCCAGGATTGTGACCTCTTCACGTAGAAGTCGTTGTAATCATATATATTTTTTTTGAATTTCATCCCTTTGACAAGCTTTAAATTTCCCCAAGTAGAACGCATTTTTCTGCGCCTTATGCATAGCATTACATAATTTTAAGACAGATGTGACATTTTTAAATCAATTTTAAAAGCCACGTGAAATCGCCCTTTATATTACATTTTTCCCTGTAATTTTTTTTTGTCACATGCTAATGCAAAACAGTAGTGTTACAATTTAAAAATCATGAGGCTCTAATTTCTTTACAGAAGATTATGTGATACAGGATTAGCAAAAACAATATGTGTTTTTTATCTGATGGTGGAGGTTTAAGAGTTTTAACTTTGAAAATGTTTTACGGAGGTCAATTGAAAAGAAGCGTCACGTTTTATTTCGTCACATTTTTTCGCTGGCGCAGTATAGCCCAGATGCTCTTGCGCCATAAAAAAGCCAAACAAACAAACAAACAAAACATTTTTTCGTTACGCCTTAATAAAGGTAGGAGGCTGTTGTTGCCACTTTATTGTAGTTGTATCAATAATATAATTATTAGCGGGTTTCAATAGATATTGAACCCGCTATAGGTATTAGTTTTTCTGTCTGTCTGTCTGTCTGTTTGTGGTCAATAAAAAGGTAAGGTAAAGATCCCTCGAAAATGCAATAATGATGGCTATTGAAACCTACCGAGTTACTTGAGAATTAGAGAGTTGCGGATTGGAGCTGTGGATTAGAGTGTGATGGATTAGAGAACAGCGAATTAGAATAATGAATTACTTGCGAATTAGAGAGTTGCGGATTAGAGACTATCTCTGCAGATGTACCACAAGGAAGCTGTTTAGCTCCGCTATTCTTCCTCCTTTACATTAACGATTTGCCCCAAGCTGTCCCGACTAGTCAGCTGTTTCTTTATGCTGACGACGCGACACTTCTGATTTCTAAAAAAAAATATCGAAGAAATCGTGCAAATAGTGAACTACGATTTAGCAAATATCTTATACTCGCCTTACATTAACAAACTAGAGCTAAACATTGCCAACTACGTTATTTTTCATTCCTGGTAAAAGAATTACCTAACTATCCTTTAATTACTTTCCGCAACTCCATCCTTCAGGAAACGAAATCAGCCAAACTTCTTGGAGTAATTTTCGATTCAAATTTAACCTGGAAAGAACACATTAACGATCTCACCAATTCTCTTAGCAGTCTCCTGGGAATTTTTTCGAAACTCAGACATGTCGTTCCTCAATATATCCTAATGATTCTATACCACTCTTTATTTTATTCAAAACTTACCTACTGTCTTGAGGTCTGGGGAATCACATATTTTACTTCCCTTAGGCAATTGATAGGAACGCAAAAAAAAAAGCTTATGCGAATAGTTAACTTTGCAGGCTTCCATGAACACGCTGGCCAACTTTTTAAATTATGGCGCATTCTTCCTTTCACTCTGTTAATAAACTACAAACTTGCGCTCCTTATGTACAAAGTCACTAAAGGTAATCTGGTTTTATCCTTCACCATTTCACAGACAACGCATGAATATAAGACGCGTCATCAGGACGAAGTTAGAATACCGCGGACTCATTGTGTTATTATTGTTCATTGTGATCCTTGCGGTCCAATGAAAATCCCATCTTTGGGAAAGTCTTACTATTTTATCGTATTTATCAGTGATTATTCGCGTTACTGTACAGTGAACTTTCTAAAATGTAAGAATAAGGCACTGGACGCATTTAAGAAAGTTAAGGCATTATGGGAAAATCAGAAATCTACTAAAATAAAGGCCTTCATGAGTGATAATGTGGGGGAGGGGAGTTTATTGATGCTGAATTTGAAAATTTTTTGAAGGTTAATGGGATTGAGCATCGTTTATCCACCCCATATTTTCCTGAACAAAATGGTATTTATGAGCGAAAAAATAGAAGTTTGGTGGAAACATTTGTTAGACAACAAGCCCACGTTACCAGTTATTGAACAGACCGTCTCTTTCGAGCAGGAAGTGACTACGGAATCCATTTCCGGTGGTGAGAGCTTTGACCTTCATAATGCGCCAACTGATAAAAACAATGCACGGAGGTCTGTTTCCCCCGTGTTTTCAGCGGGCAGAAATGTACTGTCTCTTCGAAGAAAGAGACGTGATAAGGGAAGTTGGAAATGGAACTAAAGGTAATTCTTCGTTAATTGCTTAAACACATAAAGTTTATTTTTACAATACAGAAGTACGAATTAAAGATGCTATTAATTCGATTGATGCTTCCGAATGGTACAATGCTTTAGTACGTGAAATTACCACTGCCAATACGATTTCTATGATCGCAATTCAGAAAAGGTACGGTAAATATGTCAAGAATCCTTACAGGAATATTTATCCTCACATTAATGCAACGTCTAGACATGCTAATTGTCTTTCAGTCTTCCTCAAATTTGCATAGAAATAACCAATGTAGAGCCGCTATATGTCCAAGTGGACGGTTCCATAAAAGAACGTGTGCTAGCATTAATTAAACGCGTTTGCAACAGAAAAGGGAAAAGAGATTAAAACTATTCCTTTTAAAGCTATAATCAAAAACGTCTGTGTAGAACTATCGATTTCAACTTTTTACGCTCTCTACACTTCCCGTTAATGCTACTAATGGTAATATTGATAACAGTATCCAAAAGACTGAAACAACTGTAACAACAGGGGGTAGAAGCTGCAAAAATAAGTTGCAATAACTCTAAAAATAAGTTGCAATAACTGTAAAAATAAGTTGCAATAACTGTAAAAATAAGTTGCAAGCATCTGTAAAAATAAACAGTAATAGATATTAAAATAGGCTGTAATAGCTGTCAAAATAGAATGTAACAGCTGCATCAATATATTCTCATGCATTTGATAAATTCTATTTTTATTTGCAAAAATCTAACATCTCTAATAACGCACTCAACCACAGCGAAATGTTTCAGGCAAAATTCGTTTACTTTACTTAGTAGAGCAGTAACATACAATCAAATGCTGTATTTTAAATTTTGATCAAATTTTGGGTTTAATCAAATTCTTTATACAGTTTTGTGCATTCTATTAATAATAATAACAATATTGTTCATTTGACATGATAGGATTGCCCACAATGATCAAAGGTTAGTGATTTTATATATCGAAGAACTCGGAATGAGAAAGGAAAATAATTTATTTCTGCTGAAAGAATAGCTTTTAGATGAAAAAAAATAGAAAGCTTTAACTTACTAGTGTTTATTCTTCATTGTAACTTTTTAACTAAATTTAAGGTTTCTTCATATTTTTTCCATTATAATATGCGACTTCTACTAAATGGATATGTATATAAAGCGAAAATAAACGTCATATACTTTCCGTTACTTTTGTTTTGTGTCGCTGGTGGAGAACTTGTTCAGCGTAGGCTTTGTCATATGTTAAAGTCATTACCCATTACTACCCGCACAAAATTTTCATATTATCATATAATTATTTAGTTATGTATGTTTTATGTGCAATTTTGCCCGAAATAAGGGAATTTGAAAAATGTCAGTCTTTTAACTATTTAATTAAAAAGAATAAAATATGTCCGAGATTTTTTAATACTGATGATCTGGAAATAAATAAAATCTGTAAATTCATATGTAATATCAACGCAGTCTGCAAAGTCTTAAAGTAATGCTGCATTACTGTTTTATTACTGACTTTTTCGAGAAGAAGAAAAACGTCTATGCGAAAGCGATGAAAGGCATAAATATTTTCACGGCAATATAGTTTAATCTTGATCCCAAGTTTTGTTGTTCTTCTCCGTCAGCCATTTCTTTCGTCTACCGTCCAGCTGACAACACCCTTGGGCAAAATCATTTCGGCGACACTACATCAGTATCCTCTTCTCCTCCTTCTGTGGGTCCTCCATTTTGTCACATTGCCCGAGTTGTCTTTTTCTGTTTCAGAGACAGCCGAGGAGTATTTTGCAGGGAACAGAATGACAAATCGTTCAAATTGCTTATGGCCCATTGGGAATGAAAAGACAAAAAGAAAGACGTCACGTATATGATTTATTTCGGGTTTTTGCGTCCGAAACATTTGTAGAGTCGCCCTTTTTTTTCGTGTCGCCGCTTCTAAGCATTAATCGGCAATTCTGAATGGTCATGAAACAAATTGAAATATTATATTCAGATTTATATTTCATTATGTTATGATAAGTTATTGATACTGAATCATTTCACCCTATGAGAGCTACAAAAAATGTTTCAACAGTATCGGGAGCCTAAAGCTAGGATTATATTCTCTCTATTTATAGAATTTTACTTGTGAAAATTTACATTCAGCATGAGAAATGTACAAATATTTAATTTTATGTAAAATATGTTTTCATTTAAAGAAATTCATAAATGGAAATGTTTAATACATAAAAAGTACAAGCATAAACTTTTGACTACAGATGAACACTTTGAACAAATTGAAGCTCCAGAAGTCGATTTAAAGGAGTGTTTAAGGCTTCAAAAAGAAAACTGCTGGATATCTGAGTCCATTGCCTTCGCCATACTTTATATCCATAAAATATAAGCAAGCTTTTGACTGTTTAAATAACGCTTCTTATGGAAATGTTTAAACTATAGAAGTAGAAAAAATTCTAGGCTCAGATTAAGCAGTTTTAATCTAGTATAAATAATATATGTAAATGATATAGTGTAAAATAATATAATGTGAACAATATAGTGCAAAACAATAAAATGTATATAATATAGCGTAATATTTATATAGCTATACCAGAGAAGAATAAATGTGTATTATTATTATTATCATCATTAAATTAAAATCTCATGGAAATTTTAAGTTTACTGTGCTTGAAAATGAACCTAAACAAAAAATAAAGTGAAATAAATTTTAAAAATTCAGATTTGTTGCAGTTGCATTACAATTTTTTACCAAAAGTAAATGACAATCTAAAGTCGTTCAGAAATGCAGATATTACCGTTTTGTAACAACTAGTACGTTTAGTTTCTTGGCAATCTAACGTTTTCAATCAAATGATGTTTCAATCTCCGCCGAGCAAACGCATCGAAATCGGAAGCAATCTAAATGCAAAATTGATTTCAAAAACTCCAAATCTCTAGTGCAAATCATTTTTTCATACTGCAAAATCTTTTTCGTCTTCTCTTTGTTTCCTTACTTCCGGTGAAAATACAGACTGTATTATTGTCATCAAAATTGGAAAGACTCTCTATTTAGAACATTCTCATCCACATTTTTTCATATAATAATTATTCTTCGAAACATGGGTATTATAAATGTTATTAAGGTATGATAGCACTTTTTCTTATTTTTCAAAGTAGTTGTTCTTGCCAAAGTAATTGATAAGTGTGGACTAAAATTAAAAATTTCCATTTATGCAGATGGTCTTTCCTTGGCATAGTTTTTTTTTTAAATGACCAAAATATGACTCCATTCCCGCCCCAAGATGAAACTTTCCAGAAATGATGCTAAGATAGGCAAGTTTATGTATGATTTTTTCATAATTTTAAAAATAGCACTTTTTGAGAAATTCAAGGTCAAAGAGTTCATGGCACGAACTTGAAATCCCAAGCTACCTAAAACTACTCATGTTGGATATCATATGAAAGCTTATAATCTACAACATTATTTTTATTTCATCTATCTCATTTCTAGCTTGATTAGTAATAGTTTTTGTAACTGCACGTAAACAGAAAATCGTGCTTTTTTCCGAATTTCAGAGGCCTATAATTTGAAAAATAGTGCTGTTAAAAGTCTGAGAATTTGGATTGATAGTACATGTAATGAGCCAAATTTGAAAAAAATCCAAGAGGGTGAGGTTTTTCCATTGGATCGCTGGACACGGAATGACCCTTTGTGTTCTTTTATCCTCATACTCAACCTCCTATACGTACTTCAGAAATATTGAGTCAACATACCATTATCAAAGGTAATCCAGGTAGACACCACCCTTGTCCTCCAACAAAACACAGTCCCTATCATTTTTCACTCTTGAAAAATATTGACACCATTTTTAAAAGCTAAAAAACAATTAATTCTGCCCAATGCTTTTCTAACAGGTGCAAAAATTGACGGAAGAAATCACATGAACCAATGTATTTTCTATCCGTTTTCTGTGGTCTGCTGTTAGGGTCAGAGTACCATGTGTTAACTGTTTTAACAATCTCATTCCTTCTATCTCTAATGATGCCAGAGACAATAGCTTTGTTACAAATCAGATCACGTTCCTCATCCCCAAGCCGTTTAGAACTGGATAAACGGTATGCTCCATGTACGTGTGAAAAATAGAAGCTTCAATCTGTGACCGGGATTATGCAGATGAATACAGCGGAAATCTAGGTATTTCACTTGGCTTGGAATAAACAGATTTCAAAATGATCAGAACATATTTTAATAAACACAAATCCAGAAACTTTAAACTATTTTGTGAACCTTCTTCTTAGACAGTGAATTTTTCAAAGGGTAAAATTGATTGAGCTCATTTACAATTACTAGTATATTAATCACCTCAGAATTATGTGTAAACACAGCATCATCAACATACCTCATGTGTACCATATATATACCATATACATCATATATATACCATATATATAGCCATACATGCACAGGATTAAGAAAGCATTTTCAAGTTTTCTTACAACTATTTCTGCTATATCGCCATATAACAGCGAGACAATGAGAACTTCGGATTGCTGTTTATAAATCATGTCATTAAATTTAAAAAAAATATATATTATTAAAAACAAATTTCAGTGCAGAAATAATAGAAGTTCGTGAAATGATGGAAGTAATTTTTTTTTCTAATCTCTGCCCTTAAACACTTTTCCCTTTTAATCCGTATGTTTCTTGTTTCATAGAACCAAACTTCCTTTTCCAGGAGCGAAGATTAAAGTTTAAAAACAAATTAAAAACTGCCTTTCCACTTCGGAGTTAATACTTGCTACGCTATTGGCTTCACTCGCCTAGTATCCAAGAGTTCCCGACACGCAGAAGCCATCCTAAATACTTTTTTTTAAATTCATCTGTTTTACGAGATTTAAATTGCCTAAAATAGAAGTCACTGTTCGTCGCTTTGTGCAAACATTTACATGTTTTTAAGCAAAATATGACAGTTTTAAATCAATTTTAAAAGTCACGTAAAATCCCAATTTTAATCACTCTTTTCCTTGTACCTGTTTTTTATCCCACGCTAATCCAAATCAGTGGTATTACAATTTAAAGATTATGAGACGGGGCCCCAAGTTTTTTTAAACAAGATATGAGGTGCGGGATTAGCAAAAACGATATATATTGCTATCCAATGGTAGGGCTTAAACCGTGTTTCATCAAGCCACTGATGTAAATAAGAGATTTTGTTTCTTCATGCCTTCTCTTAAACTTTTTTTTCCTTTTCGTTAGGCGTGTTGAATCTTTCAATAACGTCAAATCTCCTTTTTCAGGCAAAGTTAAAAAAAAATGTTTTCTAATGCCGCGGTTGGCACATTCTACCCTCTGTTTTGACACGATGACAACACTGGCCGCTCAAACAAGAAGTCCGGTGTTCGAGTCTCCTACACATAGAAGCCAAGGCACCTTTTTTTTTTTTAAATTTCTTCCATTTGGCAAGCTGCGGCCTCCATAAATTTGAGCACATTTTTCTACCCCGGTTTCATATTTTTACATAATGTAAAAACACCTACGACATTTTTAAATTGAGTTTTAATGGTCACTCGAAATTGCGGTTATAAGCACTATTTTCCTTCAATATTTTCCTTTACTTGAGATGCATGTAAATTAGTTTTTTGCCCAATACTTGCTTTTCCCCTTTACATTCAGTGTGTCGCTCCTTTTCATGTTACCAAATATGCTACATTTGACAAAAATTTTTAATTTAAAATTAGAGGGGCTTTCATTGCCGATGATCGCACACGAAACCTTGTATAAGGATACAGGGACGTTATTCGCCTGACAGACAAGAGGTCCGGGTTCGAGTCCCTTCCAAGCTAAAGGCAATGTTTCTTTTTTTTTTAAATTTCATCTATTTAACGAGCTGTAAATTGCGTAAAATAAAACACAATTTTCTGCAAGCCATGTATTTTTTTTACACATTTTTAAGTCAGTATAACATTTTTAAATGAATATATATAAAGACACAATATCATTTTTAAGCATTTTATTCTTTCCAATTTTTTGCCTACGTTAAATGCAAGTAAGTGTTTTTTATTTTTTTATTCGTGCTCTTAATTTTGCTTTTCTACATTTTATAAGTTGTTAGTCGATTTGTTCGCCGATAGTAAAATCACGAATTGTTTTTCGACTTCTATATAGTTCAGAATTCGATTTAATCTCACCTTTTCTCCGTTAAAAAAAAAGTCGAAATTTTAAATATCGTTTTCTCCAGAAACGTAAGTTTTGCTCATACCTGTCTTTCGCATAACAGAAACAATATTTTCGTACAGCACCTACATAAGTACTCATCCAAATAAAAACAATGCTGACCTTGATCCAAAGCTTTATGCATAGACGTTGCAGAAAATTCGTAAGGGGGGGTTATAGGCTTAATGGGGGGTTACAGAGCTTCAACTCACATATTTCTATATTAAATATATAAAAAATTTTCGCAATTGGGGGTCACAACCCCCATCAATACCCCCTGCGTACTCCAATGGCTTCATGCTAAAATTGTAACAAATTTAGTCAGAGCCGTCTCACTCTAGAAGACCTCCTTTAAAAGAGGCACCTTTGTTCAAACTTGTATTTCAGAGCGCCTATAAAAGGGAATTTGAAAATTGAAATAAAATTAATTTAAAAAGAAATGTATTTATTTCATATTCAAACATAATGTACACGTATTCCTCTGTACGTGCAAATATTGCATCTCAAAAAATTTTCAATTGCTTATTTAATTATGGCCTACTAATGATATTAAAAATTCAACCCAATGCAGTGCATAAAAGAATTATTTTTTTTCGTTTTGAAATGGCTCCCCTCCTAATCAAGCGCCTTTGTGCGGGGCACAATTTACATACCCGCACTCAATCCTGGGTTTAGTTCTTTGTAAAAGCATCTTAATTCATGGAACTCGCAATAAGTTTCAAATCTGCTTAGAAGTTTAATATTACTTTTTAATCGAACTGTTCAAAAAGATTCCTTTTTCTAAAAATTCAGTATACATTATTATTATTATTATTATCTGCCCCACTATGCGGATGTGCATACAGAGAAAATATCGTATAGAAGCAACTTTGGGCTAATCTATAAAAACCAGAAATTTTCTGAAGTTGCTCCTATATGATACACGCCTGTATGTATAACTTTATACAGGCGTAGTAGCGGCCATACTTCGTTTATATGTATAGCTCTATACGGGGACACTAAAGCATAGTGGAATTTTTTGGCACAAATTCAGGGAAATTAGGAAAATTCCTTTAATTGAAAAAAAAATGAATGATGGAATTATACGCGCAAAAAAAAAATTTCTCAATAGTAACCATGGTTAACTTAACAGTGTGTTCTTACTGACTCAACTGGTCCTCCAGGTATGATTTTTTTTTTACTTTCACGGAGATTATTGAAAGTCACTGTGTATGTTATCCATTACGGATTTACAAAACAACCACTTTTCAGTATGTGTATACATGGCGAAATTTTAAAACACAGTGCTGCTAAACAAGACAACGCAATACATAATACGTTGCCCACAGCGGTTTACAAAAGAAATTCCTTTTAAATATATGAGTCGAAGCTTTATAATACGGTGCTGCGAACGAAGTAAAGTAATTACACCATGTTAATTGAATTCTGTAATTACGGTAAAAATTTAATAACCTTTCTAACACCCATGTTTCGAAGAATAATTATTATATGAAAAAAATATGGATGGGAATGTTCTAAATAGAGAGTCTTTCCAATTTTGGTGACAGTAATATTTTCACCGGAAGTAAAGAAACAAAGAGACGATGAAAAATATTTTGCAGTCTGAAAAAATGATTTGCACTAGAGATTTGGAGTTTTTGAAATCAATTTTGCATTTAGATTGCTTCCGATTTCGATGCGTTTGCTCGGCGGAGATTGAAACATCATTTGATTGAAAACGGTAGACTGCCAGGAAACTAAACATACTAGTTGTTACAAAACGGTAATATCTGCATTTCTGAACGACTTTAGTTTGTCATTTGCTTTTGATGAAAAATTGTAATGCAACTGCAACAAACCTGAATTTTTAAAATTTATTTCACTTTATTTTTTGTTTAGGTTCGTTTTCAAGCACAGTAAACTTAAAATTTCCATGAGCTTTTAGATTAATGATAATAATAATAATACACATTTATTCTTCCCTGGTATAGCCATGTAAATATTGCGCTATATTATTTACATTATATTATTTTGCACGATATTGCTTACTTTATATTATTTTACACTATATCATTTACATATATTATTTATATTAAATTATAACTGCTTAATCTGAGCCTAGAATGTTTTCTACTTCTATCGTTTAAACATTTCCATAAGAAGCGTTATTTAAACAGTCAAAAGTTTGCTGACATTTTATGGATATAAAGTATGGCGAAGACCATGGACTCAGATATCCACCAGCAGTTTTCTTTTTGAAGCCTTAAACATTCCGTTAAATCGACTTCTGGAGCTTCAATTGGTTCAAAGTTGTTCAAAGGTTATAATATTTAAATTTGTTTCATGACCATTCAGAATTGCCGATTAATGCTTAGAAGCGGCGACACGAAAAAAAAGGGCGACTCTACAAATGTTTCGGACGCAAAAACCAGAAATAAATCATATACGTGAAGTCTTTCTTTTTGTCTTTTCATTCCCAATGGGGCATAAGCAGTTGGAACGATTTGTCATTCTGTTCACTGCAAAATACTCCTCGGCTCTCTCTGAAGCGGAAAAAGACAACTCGGGCAATGTGACAAAATGGAGGACCCACAGAAGGAGGAGAAGAGGATACTGATGCAGTGTCGCAGAAATGATTTTGCCCAAGGGTGTTGTCAGGTGGACGGTAGACAAAAGAAATGGCCGACCGGAGAAGAACAAAACTTGGGATCAAGATTAAACTATATTGCTGTGAAAATATTTATGCCTTTCATTGCTTTCGCATAGACGTTTTTCTTCTTCTGGAAAAGTCACTGAAACAGTAATTCAGCTTTACTTTAAGACTTTGCAAACTGCGATAATGTTACATATGAATTTACAGATTTTATTTATTTCCAGATCATCAGCATTAAGAAATCTCGGACCTATTTTATTCTTTTTAATTAAATAGTCAAAAGACTGACATTTCCAAATTCCTTTATTTCGGGTAAAATTATACATAAAACATACATAACTAAACAATGATATGATAATATGAAAATTTTGCATGGGTAGCAATGGGTCAAAGACTTTAACATATGACCAAGCCTACGCTGCCCAGGTTCTCCACCAGCGACACAAAACAGAAGTAACGGAAAGTATATGCCTTTTATTCTTGCTTTATATGCATATCCATTTAGTAGTTGTCGCATATTATAATGGGAAAGATATGAAGAAATCTTAAATTTATTTAAAATGTTACAGTGAAGAATAAATACGGGTAAACATGCAAATTTGAGGAAGACTGAAAGACAATTAGCATGTCTAGATGTTACATTAATGTGGGGACAAATATTCCTGTAAGGATTCTTGGCATATTTACCGTACCTTTTTTGTATTACGATCATAGAAATTGTATCGGCAGTGGTTGTTTTCTGCTTTCTTTCAGAAAAGAAAGATAAACGCATATTACCGCCGTATATCTCCAATCTGCAACGTTAACTATATTAATTATAAAAATTGCCTTAAGTCATTATGCAAAATGAAAAACGCGAATATAAACCCCATTTATGCATGCCTATTTTCTAATTATAGAAGACAATAAGACTGACTCCTATATTTTCCAAATTTATAAATTTTCTCAGAAGGAATAGAATAAAATTATTTACTCAACTTTTCGAATTTTCTAAGTTTCCCACGAGCCTTGTGTGCAATGGAATATTGGTGGTCGAGTTTGGAAAAATCAATTATTGTTTATTAATAAATTATTTCTTCTTTGTATTTGCTGTTATCCACCAATGGAAGAAACCCGGAAATCATTAGCTACAATACATCCTGCAGATCCGGGTCAAAGTTCAAAAAAATAATATTTCTGAAGTCCTACGCACATCTTACAGAAATTTTTAAAATTATTATTTAATTCACTCTTTTGTTTCTGAAAACGTCATTAAAGAGAATAAAAATTTTTAATAAAATGTAAATATTTCAGTACGGGTGAAAGTTAGATAAACACAGAGAATACACTATAAAATATTTTAAAAAACTGAGAAAATCTTTCTTTTGTTTGTAAAATTTAGCATCATGTAGGGTCACTTCAAGTAGATATTTTAATTACTTCTTCGTGCATCAGAAAGATTAAATCAACGAGGAAAATTCGGTTGTATTACATTGTTTACAGCTAAGATAAGACTGATGTATCTTAAATATTTACTTTCATTAAGCTCTCTTTTACTTTTATATTCATTCTAGCGATTTCTTGAGCAATCTCGGTACATAAGACACAGGAAAAGAATACTTAATAAATTATAATTTTTAAATTTTAATATGCCAAAATGAATTTTACAAAATATATGCCTTTTACATAATCTTACATGGTGGTAGATTTAAAAAGTAGTTCGCGAAATTTGTAGCAAAATATTTATTTAATAACATAATTTTATTTATATGCAAGATATTTTGGTTATCACTACAACATCGATAAGACGAAAATATCCTGTTAGATTTTGTCTATTTGGGAAATAATAAGTGGTCAGACGGTCATTGCCCGAGGAATTGAAGTAAGGCTAAATCGTTGGCATATTCCCCAGAACTTCTTCTTTATTCCTCTTACCGGAAGAAATTGCAACCATCTCTTTTATTAGCGAAAACATCTCTGGCGTTATTTCCGAGTTCTTGAAGTACTGCCCTGAAGTCAATGCAAAACTGATAGGAAATTCTTTAATGTTCGGTCTATTTTACCATAGCCAAACTAGTGATTGAATCGTACGTGTTATAATAATTAGCAGCAGCGTCAAGTGTAATGCCCCTAAGTCCCTTCTCCCAAAAATATTTTAAAGCTCTCAAAATTAATGAACAATAAATAAATGCATAATATAGTTTTATACACATAGTATAGAACAGGGTTGTCCAACATACGGCCCGCAGATCACAAACCGACTCGCCAACAGTGTTTATCCGGCCTGTCGATAATTATTGGGACTGAAAAAATGTAAAACAATTTTAGAGGGTTTTTTTTCCAGAAATCGGGAAAAACCACATGAGCGGCCTCTTTCGATATCGCAAATGAACAAACAAACAATCAAAAGAAACTCTGAAGAGAGGCCTTTTGTATTAATTCATTTTTTTTTTCTTTTTTTTACGAAACGCGCTGAAACCGCTGCCTCAGCGAAACCCGTGTTTGTTCATAGGTAATCGAGTAATAGGTCGATTAACAATTTTAAAAGGAAGAGGGAAGCAGATGTTATGCCTTTAAATAAAAGTTAAAGCCCTTAAACCAAATTAAATTAATTAAGATCCAATAGTATTAAATATTTCGTTTTTCCAATGTATTTAAATATATAATAGCAGCTAGCTTGAAAGTCTTGTACACGCGCTCAATATGTAATAACCAAAGCATTGAACTTATGGCGTACATGGTCCATATGGATCTATAAAAGATTTCATTGGCTCCCGTAACATCTCTTCCCATTGGTTAAAATTCCAATAGTCCCATTGGATAAAGTTTCGGATGTATCAAAACTATAAATAAGAAATATACAACAAACTCAAGGAGAATGCCTTTGAATCTTGTCTGGAACCGAATGTAAGCGCGGCCGGGCATAGCTCGAAATGACCTCTTACGTTATTAAATGAAATATCTGTAATATCTTTTAATTTACGTGAATAAATTGTTGTTGTTTAAAAAGTGCATATTCTTCTCAACTTAACAATAGAGACCACGAATCTTATCAACATGTAGTTATTTACGATGCTGTACATCCAACAAAAATGTAAGTACTTTACATTTAATTTCCGCTCAAGGAACTGTTTAAGTGGGAATGAAAAAACCCACATACCTTTAAAAGGAAGATATTACAGCAACATAATAGTAAACATGTCCTCGTCAATTTTAATATTCATTTCGGAATGTCTGTCCACAATTCCAAAACACTTTCGTAAATGGTCTCGAATATCGCCGCTGGGAGAGTCCGGCATTTTCTGCTGAATCAGAGACTTCAGTAGTGACGCCTTTCTGGAGGGACCCTTGGATTGGAAAATTTCTTCAAGTTGAATCCAAACCTCTCTCGACGATTCGTAATTCTTAATTTGATTTAGTTCCGCTGGTGATATACGCAAAATCAGCTCCGCCTTTGCTTTTTCATCCACTGCAGTTCATTTGTCTCGCTCTTCAGTCGTTTTCGCATCATGCGCTTCTAACTCCGGTTTTATTTTTATTCCAGTTACATAAGCCCAGAAGTCGCTTTTAACTAACATCGCTTTCATCTGAATATTCCACGTTTCATAGTTGTCCTTATTTAGCGTTTCTATCCTCATTACTCCATAAGTCGCCATTTTGTAATCGGCTCCGATAGTTCGCTTCTCGTTGGGTGTGGCCTATCGTTTATTCTACTTAAGTACGCGCAGTTGAAACGAGTTAGTGCCACATAACCTATTGTAATTCCATGTAGCAGAGGAGAAGCACACACTAAAATGTTTTTAATTACAACACAGATTACAGAAAGCTTTTTGGTTACACATAAAACAGAGACGCAGCGTACCCGAGGAAGGCGACCGCCAGACCCAGCATCATGGGGTCGCTTACACGTCACATGATCAACAAACCGGAAGGAAGAGTCCACTATACAGATAGGGGAGGGGGGAAATCGCAGTTGACATTGAACGTAGATACAAGAATATACACATACATATTCCAACACAACTCAAACAAACATATTGAATACGAGATGGTTAAGAAAGTTGCCCTTTGTGGATCAAAATCAACCTGGATGATTATGGAGAAATAGTTTCACATAGAATAAAAATTGTCAATAACATCTACAGTTAAGTAAAATTCCGCACACTGACCCAGAAATCTTGGGTTTTTATTAAATTTCACGCATTAAGGCACATTAACTAATATCATATTATACACTTTATATTTATTTGACCAAATTTAAAAATATTGCACTTAATTTAGAACAGTGCTTCTCAAAGCTTTTTACGTAAATTTCTAGGGTTCCGCAGCGTGTTTCCAAAGGTTCTACAAAAAATTTGTGAAATGTCGCCGATTTTTAAAAAATCTATAAATTCCATAATTTCCCCCTCGAACAACCCCTTAGATGTGTTAAATAACCCTAACTAATATTCCACAACAATAAAAAAAAATATTAGCTGTCTTTTTTTATTGATTTATTGTATATTTTTATGTTTAAATCAATGATAAATGATAGCCCTTTAAATTTTTCTCGAATAAAATTTATAGGTAGGTCTCACGGTTAGACATATGGTAAGGAAAGTTTTTGCAGAATAAGTTGAGAACCTTTTCTTACCATATTTCTTACCGTGAGACCTACCTATAGAGAGTATATGTAGAGATGTATATGTAGATGTATATGTGGAGTATATGAGAGGTATGTAGAGTATATGAGAGATATGTAGAGTAAGACCTTTTGCACAGGAAGAAGTTTTGTGGGTTAAAAATCCCATTTGAAAAGTATTGATAGCTGTAAAATGATATTCCCTATAAGGAAACATTTTGTATCTATCAAAATCCCTTCCTGTTTCATCAAAAATACCCCCTTTTTAAAATACTGTATACGGGCCTGCAATTGTATTCCATTCGTAAGATTCCGGATGAATCAAATTAACTGTCATTTACTAATTGCACAAATGAAGCAATCAATAGCAAATCAATCTTGCTACGTAAACTGTTTTAATCGATTTTTGTTTTAATCGATTAATTTGCCTTTCGAAAATTAGGCTTTGTGAAAATATCATTCGGAAAAGAATTGGTCCATCAAATCTTGAGGTTTACAGAAACTTGATTAATATGTTTTAGACCATTTTAAATGAATAAGTTTGACAATGAATATTAGATGGAGGAAAATGCAGTTCACATCATGTGAGAGTTATTACGTAAATCTGGGGATATTCAGACAAATAAATGGATTATTAATGTACAATGACAATATAAAGGCATTAATAATTATTAATTACTCGAAAACCCATTATTTATACTTATTAAAATCATATTTTCGTAAAGCGGATTATTCCGACGTCTCATTAGGAAAAATAATTTATTACAATTATGAATAGGGAAGCTTCTTGAACAGGGTCCAAATTTTACAGGACAATCGAAGTTACTCTGGCAAATTTTAGAATTAACGTCATTTCAGACAGTTCTACAGGCCTTTCTCAAAATCATCGTTCTCAGTTTAGTTGCAATACCCAAGAACATATACACAGAAGGCAGAATTTAATGATTCAGCCCTTCCCATTTGTACAATATTAATTAAATTGCATATAATACAATAGTGCATTACAATATTTAATTATGAAGTAGCATTTCTTAAGAGAGAACTTTTTTGGCTTTATCAACACCTCTTTCATTTTCATCAAAAGAACCCCCTTTTTGAAATCCTATGCATGAGCCTATCACTGTCTCCATAAAAATTGAGGAAATTTCAGTAACAGTGCCGATATTTCTTACTCCACTGAAGTCTTACAAAAATTTGCCTTTTTCCTATACCTTCCCATAATATTAATGTTTAGAAAATTTTCTTTTTTTACATCACAATGGACAAAAGAATGCAACCAAACTTGTTATTGCCTTGTTTAAAATAAAAATCGCTGTCAAGTTTAACTTTAAAAATCTGACTTCCCAGAAGTACCTTTAATATGTTAAAAAAAAAAGAACCTATGGAAAGAAATGAAGCCCTGAGAAAAGTATATAAAATGTATTATTAATTGAATGAAATATTTCTCCAGAATATATATGACCAATTTTAATAGCATTTTATAATAATTTTTAATCGCTTTATTCTGCGTTGTGTTTCTTACGATCTGGTAAACCTAGTTGGTACTTCATTACAAAACATTCAATGGACTGTTAATAAATTTCTGGCCTTCTTCCCTACCGATAGGTAGTGGAATTAGAATAGAGACTAGCTTTCGAGTATTGCCCACGGAGAAAACGAAAAATGGCCTCTTGGCTGTCTTGTTGGCACTGAATTCGGATCATTACGTTGGACGACTTGGAGCCAAGGGTCAATAACTTCAGTCGATAGGGTTCCGATCAAAAACAAGACCAATGTTTCTTGTGGAAAGCAATGGCTTTCGTAGGAAAAATGGGTTTCATTAGGGCTCCCTACGTGACGTCAGACTGCAGTATGCTTTATCTTTTACTTCCCTGTTTCACCATAACTCTAGTATTTGTCCCCATTGCCCTGAACAATTATAGGAGTTGAGAAACAGCATAAATTTTTTCCAGTTTCTCGCCAAACAAACAGAACGATAAAGCATTTCAGAAATAAATTTAGATAAACGAACTTGTTTTCTAGTTTTGTGTAGATTTTTTTTTCATAGAAATTCAAAGAGAAATTAGAATTTCCGAATTTTGCATAATTCCTTTACAAAGATATTGAATGTATTGGAAAATTATAAAATAAATAAAATTTTAATATAAAGTTTATAAATTTTACATTGAACTTTAAATAGAGAAACTTTTAATAGAAAAACTTTAAATAGAGCTTTTCAATACCCGTATAATTAGATAGTTTATTGTTTTCAATTCTGACTGACAAAAGAAGCTCATTTTATTTATTTTTGTTGCAGAAAATACGAATTCAGAAATGGTTCTGAAACTCTGATATTATTCTGATATTATTCTGAAAACGTTATAAGTAGTTTCCTTTCAACTGGGATAATAGGTGGCTTGTATTTTGGCAGCGTCAAAACATAAAAGTCATCAAATTGGATGCTGCCCCGGGAGCGAGATTTGAATTTCCATAACACTTTTAGCATTAGGACCGATTTAAACAATCTGATTGGCTAACGATGCCATCACTTATAGGTTTGCTACGCAATTTTGGCCGCCAATGTAACAGGCACCAAAAGATCAACCACTTCAGAGTTCGTAATCGTCCTTTACGTAAATCAGATTTTAATCGCGGGGGAATTTTAGAACGACACTCTTCAATAATACTCCCAATTTATTTTTAATATTACCATGAGTTGATTTTTTTCTTTGATTTAAACTTAAAATGTAATAAATGGTTAGAAATCTTTAAAACAAAACAATATTTTTGAAATATTGTGCTGCTAGCTTATATTTTTATAAAAAAAACATGTTCTGCCTCAATTTTTGAGTAGATGGCGGCTGAAATTTTAAAGAAAAGGATAGATCATATCGAGTGCGCCGAGTAGTAACCCTATATTTAAAAAATAAAAAAGTATCTCCCTTGATTCCTGGAATTGCTTTCCTTGATTGAAATTGAAAATTAGTATTTTCGAAATACAGTAAAACCTCCCTCAGGCGACCATTGTCGGTTCCGTGAAAAAGAGGTCGCTCAGAGAAGTGGTCTCCGAATGGAGCTAAATTTAGCATTGGGTCTATGGAGGAGAAAGGAAATCCATTTTCAGAATTGATGGTTGTTAAGGGAAGTGGTTGCAGAATAGAGGTGATCGTTACGAAAGATTTTTCTGTATGTAATTGAAAATTATTTCCGAGTTGTTTTGTATTTATGGAAAATGCATATTCGGCAATTTTCACGATGACCGCAATTCTCCAAAAACCATGAAAAAAAAACCGCAACTGGGTTACGCTTTTAATGTAAAAACCCCAGTATTTGCCAACCCTGTTTGCCCTGCATCCAAGTTAAGTCTATATGAATCCATTATTTAATAACTCATTAAATGATTTGAATAGTTAGAAAATACATTACTTTTAAAAACGTTTGCTCAATTACATTTCTTATATTGGAGCACCTGCAGGAAGCTTCAGGCTTTGACAATGACATCAAGTTCTTTTGTAATTATTAACGGTTCTTTTGGCTCACATACAACCCTAATTTCGCCAAAAAAAATAACGCCAATTCTTTTTGACTGGAATTATTTCGATCTGGAAACCAGGCCGCACATCACCTGCTCAGCCAATCAGATTGCTTAAATCGGTCCTAATGCTAAAAGTGTTATGGAAATTCAAATCTCGCGCCCCGGGATATACAATTTTCCAAGAAATCCTAACCTTTGTCACCAAGGGGACCAAACTGCGGGCTACGATGTGTAGAAAAACGGAACGTGTTCTACGGTAGCACTGAAATCGCACCTGGCTCGATAATTAATGAGTTTCTACCTCTCTACCAAAGAGCCTACGGATCTACATTTTTCCAAGGAAACCGGGTCTCCTAAAGCCTAGCGAACCAACTACAGGCGTACGCAGAAAATTCATAAGGGGGGTTACAGGCTCAGAATGCGGGATTACAGAGCTACAACTCCATATATTTATATGGATATCTACCAAATTTTATCGCAATGGGGGCTACAACCCTCATCAAGACCCCCTGTTTGCGCCAGTTGAATCAACCTTCGGACTACAGTGAGCAGTTCATTGGAAAGCACACCCGTTTCTTGTTTTGTTTGGCATTGTTATAAGTCGAAACAAGATTAACCATACCCTAAGTCAACTACTTACCAGTGGGATACTACAGAGCCTCGGATAATAGAAATGGTGATAGTGTACAGAACGAAATTGTTCTCGTTTTCTTATTCTTCTACTTAACTTCCTTACTGGATCTTCAACATGATATCGGCACTTCCATTTTTTCCTATATAGGGCTTTGCTGGGTGTAAAACCAAGGTAAGCTATACAGGCTGAGTTTAATCCACCGCACCTCTGATACATTTTTGAAATCCTTATGTTATTATCAGCCTATTTGCAAATCAATGTTGGGTCGAAAAATGGAATTTTATATGGGCTTTTTTTTTGAGCGGACTATATTTGCTGATTCAGCCAATCATAGGTTAGGGGAGGCCAACCTTCTTTTCAAGATTTCACGCCCATTTGACGAGACATTCGACATGTTCAGCCAAATTAGTATAAGATTTATTACGGCAGTATTTCGTTCCAAGAAAATAAGTTTAATTATTGGTTTTATGACTATTCAACACAGAATAGACTGAACGGAATGATTTCATATTTTGGCTAGAAACTGATTACGCATATAATAAATTGGGTAGAAGTGAATTGTAATCTATAGCATTCGCCAAGAAAGCTCGCCAAACTCTTAAATGCAATTTTCAAAAAAAAAAAAAAAAAAAAGTTTGGCTGACATTATTTCGCGGAAACATCCACGCGCGGGATTCAAAATAAAATGAATGCTTCTCTTATGCACAAACTGAATTGCAACTTGCAATGTGATTATAAAAATTAAAGTAATTTGTTTTCTGCTATGACTTTCAGAAATAAAACAAAAATAATATAGAACTTCAATTTAACAAATAGAGAAAAAAATAACTTTACAGCTACTTCAAAATCTAATACGTTTAAATTTAAAAAGTTAACGCTAGCTCTGTATTACTGGACGTATTCTAAACTTTTAGAATACATCCCGCGTTCGCTTTTTCACATTTTTCGACCAGCTAGTTATCCCGCCGCGTGTTGCCAAAAAGGTTTCAATTGGCTCTATTTTAACTACCTTTTAACACTTAATTTCTCGATTTCCAAGGGTCTATAGCTGCTAATTTTCATACATTAAGGATTTTAATATATCTGCATTAAGCTCAATTAAATTCGTTAGATTCGGCATGTGAGCTTTGAGGATGGGGGTTTACTTGTGAGTTTTCCTGACTTTCTCAGTCTGTAATGTAAATACGAGCCAATCTCCTAAAAATTCCTCCAATGAGGCAATCCTCTCTATCTCTCCAAGGGGAATGTTAAAAAAACGCGCCTTAAAATCGAGGTGATGGATGTGAAACCCCCGCGATCCCCCTACCACCGTTAGGATAGGCAAATGGGACGATGTCTAAATGTTCTCTAGTGCATAATTTTTAAAAACTGAGGTTTTTTATATTTATTAATTAGGAAGAGATTTAAAAAATAGCGATGGGCCGCCAATTCTAATAAACTGATCATTCTCGCGCGTAAGAATATTGTAAATTTTATTTTCGTTGTTCATAACACGGTGAAGACAGCATGCAAAGTCGCCAAATTGGGCTTACCCTTTTTCTGATAGTATAGAACCAATGAAAAGGTTATCTCGGAAAAATAAACAACCCAGTAGTTACTCGTTAGCGCCTATTGGTGAAACTAGTCCAATCAGTGAACAGATGGCTATTTCAAAAATGTTTCTCTAGTGCGGTGGTTTGAACTCACCCTGTATACGTGAGGACTTTCACTTCTATATTTTGCCTTGGTCTAATTTTCTTTTTTGCTAATTTGCTTTATCTTTCTTATTCTTTGTATTGTGCATTCCATGTTAACTCGACCAATGATCTGAATCTTGACACGTCGGAAATTGATAGTTTTTTGCCACAGTGGTAATACCAGCGAAGGTAACAAAAATTTTAAAATTTGAGCTATTTTGGCCTATTAGCAATTGTTTTAACTAAACGCAAATAAAACAATTATTATTTTATCAGAAATTATTGTGGTTGCAGATACATATTTTGTATAAATGTAGAGCTTTCCTGGAAATATTAAGGTATTTTATTTTTAGACACGCTCAAAAAAATCTTCGGTCGATTATTAAAGTTTCGTTTTGTTCAATTATTTTTTAAAAGTTTAAAGTTCCCGTCTTTGGTTATTATTCTTTGGTTAGGAATATCCTATTGCAAAATTTATTATCCATTATTTTCTCCATGTCAGGTTGTCTCCAGATGAAATTACGGCGGGTAATTTGAATTATAGCAACAGGGTGTGTCATGTTCGGTTCAAGTATAGTACCATTTTAATTTTTTTTTCTTCACAAGCTTACCATTTGACATCATTTGAAGCAAGAGCTTAAATACAAAGGATAAAGCGACAGTATCTGGTCTAATGCATTAAAATTTATTTACAGCGTTTTCTTTTTTTATATGTTTGTATTCGTGTGAAGTGAGACGTGCATTGGCCCAGGTATTAAATTTGATTTTCAATAACTTTATTTAATGTTTTTGTATTTTAATTATAATTATTATTTTATTTTACAATTAATTTTTATTAAAGAAAATTCGTATTTTTATTTTTTTTATCCAATTCCCACTCTTGACCTTATATACATTTGGCGCCGTTCAGCCCAATATAAAGTGCTATTGCTAGAAATAGTGTCATTAGAGTCAATCTTAACTCTTCTGTCAGAAAGTCCAGAATACAGCTAAAGGTGTTCAGAGTCCATTGAGACATTCGAGTGGGCATGGTGGTGAGTTTGCCAGCCCGATTCTGAAAAGACACAATTGGAGATAGTCATGTTCAGTTAGAAGTCTGAAATTTCATACCATCAATTTTCTGTTGATCAATTTTCTGAAATTTCACACATCCGGAATGGATGTGTGAAAGTTCCTTGGTGATGGAGTTGTAAGCAAGGAAAACCACCTTTTATGAAGAGTTATTTCACTGTAGTTAGGAGAGTGGAGTTTCGTTAAGCTTTTATCAACGTGAGAATAGGCTGTTAATAGTCCAATTTTGTTAATTGGGTGATTCATTTGACTTCTTTTCTTTAACAGAGTTTGGTGTTAAAACCTTTAAGTTGGCAATTGAAACTAGCATATTGGTAAAATTTTTTGTAATTGTTATTCGGTGAAAAGACACGCAAATTTAAAAAACCTATAAGCGTATTCACCACGTCTTAAAAGTGTTTGTGTAACCACCTAGTTCTACTGTTTATTTTTGCGACGCAAGGCGGTTGAACTTACTAAACTTTAAAGATGTAAAGCTTCTATAAGAGAATCTAACTTAAATAAACGTGTTTTGTTTTATACAAGAGGGTTTTTTTTTATAGAATCCACTTAGAAATTCTTTCCATAAGTTTCGAGTACGACCTCTTACAACCAGTATGTCTGCTCTTTCGTTTCCAGTGATACCACAATGGCTGGATGTCCATTGAAAGACAACTCTCCAACCATCTAGCATCGGAGAAGAGATGTCAGATCTACAATCCACCATCATAGATGTAATTAGGGTATTGGCTGACATTGCTGATAAAGCAGCTTTCGAGTCGAAGATAATTGCCACTTCTCTTGGATAATGAATCTTTAGTTTTGTAGAGGTATCCATGGTGGCTCCCAATTCACTATCGAAGTTCGATGCTCTCTTGCTAATCGGGATAAAACATTTAAAAAGAGCACTGTGCATTGCGGCACCAGCCTTTCCCACGAAAGGGTTTGCCGAATCATCTGTTTATATATGCAGCCAACAGCCACCCCCACGACCGCAGCCGCCGTCATCACCACCACCACCCTGGTAACCAGATTCAGGGTATCAAAACAACTTCAATTGTTTCATACCATTCCACGACAACCTAGCATGACTTCATGGTTAAGAATCCGGCAAACCGTTTTCTTGAAGAATAATCCAGCATTTTCATCATTTGACTTCTGAGTCAAGACTGCCCAGTAAAATAAGCTCTCCCCAATGTCTCCCTGCTATAATACTGGAATTGAGCCTTGTCACAGTATCCTCCGAATTGCTAAACCTGCTATCAATACTTTATTGAATTAATATTGCCTGACTTTCGGACATTTTTTTTTTCTTTGTTCTATTTACAGTTCTTATTTTTTTGGGGGTGATTGTTGTACATTTTATTTTACTCATTTACTGATTTTATTTATATATTTATTATGTTATACAAATTAAGTACATGTTACTTTTATATTAGTATTTAGTGTTTTTGTGGCGGTAAAATTTTCAGAAAACTTTAGAAATTTAGGTAAAATTCGACGACCAGACTATGCTAGAGATTGTTTAAAATAGTTGGAACTCTCTCTTAATTGCCTTGGCCGTTTGGTAGCTAAAAACGTAAAGTCACGACTAAAATTTAAGTTCATATTTTTCCCTTAAAAATCACGTAAATTCTGCATTAAAATATATTTTTTACTTGCTGCAAAAAAAATAAAGCATCCATGGTTTTCAAAAAGAGCATCGAGTACAAAAGCTAGGGTTGCTTTTGGCAAGAATTGTTTGGTTATTGGTGAAAAAATTAGCAATGATATCGAAATACGCAATAAATATTAGCCGAAAGTAGTTAATAAATACATAATAAAAATGGCAATGTAAAAATTATTGCACGAAATATAACTGACCAATATTGTATTGCATTTTGTCCTCTAAATCCCCAAATGGCAAAATTTGAGAAAACCTTTCTGTTCGAAAGCCAGAAAACGTCATACTTTCATGATAGATTATATCGTTAAAATCCATCTTTTTTCTTTGTCCTAACATGTTTCTTACTTTCTTTCTCTGCCTCTCTCTCTCTCTCTCTTGATCCTCTCCCAGTGGACTCCGCATCAATATGTAACTCTTTATTCCTGAAACGCAAAAAAGGTCTCAGCAAAAAAATTGCTGATGGGTTTTAGCACTCTGACATAAAATTGGGTTTTTTTCTCTTTCTAATCTATACTAACTAATACTAAGTAGTTTTACTAATAATAATAGTGAAGTACAAAACATAATTTTTTTAAATTTATTTTATTTTGATCTTATACTTTAAATTTCTTATATTGATTTATAGTACTAGTTTTACATTTATATTAATTTGTTTTTTTATTAATAATTCTATTTATATTGATTTATATTATTTTTTTTAATTGTATTTATTTTATTTTTTTATTTGTGTTTGCCTTTGTTTGTATTTATTTTATTTTTATTTGTGTTTCATATTTTATTTTAGTTTATTGTATATTAAATTATTTTATTTTTATTTGCCAAGTATTAAATTATTTTATTTTTATTTATTGTATATTAAATTATTTCATTTTAATTTTGTTGGTTTATTTTATTCTGATTCAATATATTGTAATTAAACTTATTTATGAAATTTTTTCATTTTAATATTTTTTGATTTGAACTCATTTTATTTTACATTGTTTTAATTTATTTTTTGTTATTTTGTTTTAATAAATTTTTGTTATTTTGTTTTAATTTATTTTTTGTTATTTTGTTTTAATACATTTTTGTTATTTTAATTTATTTTATTTCGATTTATTTTCATCTAAATCCTCGATTACAATAATTTAAGAAATAAGAAAACCTTTCTGATCAAAAGTCGGAAAAAATCATAGTTTCATGGCAAAATATATCGTTAAAATCCACCTTTTTTCTTTTTCCTAATTTTTTCACACTTTTTTTTCTGTCTGTGTATCCTCTCGCAACAGACATCACATCGATCTCCATCTTTTCTTTCCTGAAAATAAAAAAAGGGCTCAGCAAAAATGTCGCCCGTTGGTTTTAACGTTTTGACACAAAACTGGGATTTATTCCCTTTCTAACCCTTATACAGCAAATAGTTTTACCATTAATGGCAATGCAGACCGGAACCTGAGAATGACTTAAGAGAACTTTAACTTGTATTAATCTCGACAGTGCAGTAGTGTCAAATTAAGAAAATACTTCTAGAAAGTGACTACATAAGCAATTTCGTTGCTTGACAAATATCTATGTATATATATCGAGATGAACTGTTTGACATCCGGGTCCCTGTGTGAGAAATAGTTGGCGCCTATAGCCGCCACGAAAACAGACTTTTACACCAAATGGAATCTTAAATTAAAGAAGAAAAAATACGATTTACTCACCCGTAGGAGCAATAATACTTTCAAGGATTTCCCACCTTCATTCAATATGGTGCAGAATAGCCTTCGAAGGATTTTAAAGCTTTGCATTATGCTGGTGTAGTTTATTTCGGTTTTCATGTAAATTAACGTTGTCTTGTCACAACTAACTGTTGGAAAGGAAACGTTAATCTGAGAAGAAGAAAAATAAAATGAACGATTTTAAAAGTTTAATTGTTGGTATTGTATTAATAACAATAGCAAACTTTGGTGCAGTTACATTGTTAAACATACGATGCATTGTAAACGTTTATTATACTTAAACTCATAAAAGATCGCACTGCTCACTGTAGTCCGGGGTTTGGTTCCCTAGGCCATAAGAGGTTCGGATTCCTCGGAAAACAGTAGGTCCCGGCGCAGCATGACCACTGTAGTCTTTGAGCCGTAAAACCAAAAAACAAACAAACAATATTATACTTAAAACAACAATGAGTGTCATAAAATAACAATGATCATCGAAAACTTTTATTAAAATGGAATATATGAAGTTTAATACTTGATAATTTCAAAAAAATTATATAAGCAATCTATAGCTTTAAAAGCAAAACGCAACTTTGGATATCAGTATTGATTTGGACTAAATTCGGTTTCGACAATTCATGTTATTCAACTTTAGAATTACTTTCAGGAGAACTGATCGAAAGCCTATTGAAAACATTCGTTTTTTTCTCAAAAATATGTGAAGTTGATTTTGGGGCCCCAAAAAATTTCCAAACAATCGGCATAAATCACAATTTGAAAAATATCTATACTACTTCCATCACTATCATTTTGAAATCCATATAGTTATATTCGTTTGACATGCACATGGGCTCCCAAAGTTTTATGCAATGATGCCGAATGATTCTTTTAATTGAAATACTGGTGGTTGTGTCAATGTTGTATTTTTGTTATGTTTTGTCGACATGGGTAAAGTCTCCCCCCCAGTTTTTTCCTGTCGCTTTCATATAATTTATATTTCTCTTTTTCTTTATCTGTCATTATAATTTTATTGATCTTAGTTTCATTTATTCTTTCATTTTCCAATTTCTGGAAATCAGAATTTTGCATCTCTTTTCCTCTTATATTTTTTCACTCGAGCTGCACTTGACTATTGTGTGTAATCCATTTTTAATGGAAAGTGTAAAACGGACATTAGTAACTATATAAAAATATAAACACAAGACTTAAATAGTACCAAATATATATAGATTTAGGACAGGATGAATATTTGGTTGAATTAAAAGTAAAACTAATGGAAAATTGACTTTCAATTTCACCCTGTTTCCAATAGCAAAGGAATAGTAAATTTTTTAGAAACTTGAATTGCTATTTAAACTTGATAGTAAATATTTTATGAATTTAGTAAAAACTAATATTATGAACTATAAAATTGGAATATTTTGATTACATTTATTGTTGCTAAAGGCTAACTGCTATCCCGCTAGTGACACGTCACGTGAGGGACATTATATTTTTTGGTCTTATTCCTAAAGTAAATTACACGCAAAATAAATCGAAATATAAAATAAATGTGATCTTATAAGTACGCTTGAAAAATATACCTTACGGCACGTTTTCCTAGATGTGCATATTTCGAGGCGCAATAATGAAAAACGTCGAAAACTGACTCAAACAATAGAAAACCAATGGACGTGTTTTTCTGGAAGGCGCAAAACCTTTCCATTGGTTTTTATTGTCTGAGTTTCATCTCGACGTTTTACATTGTTGCACCGCGAAATATGCGCGTCTAGGAAAAAGCGCCTTTAAACAGAAAAAAAATCTTTTTAAAGCACATGGTTAAAAATATGATTTTTTGTCACGTACAGTACATTGAAACAGAAGTAATTTAATGTTCTAATGCTAATTTGCTTTAAATTGCTTATGTATAGTTTTTTCATACTTAATTTCATAATATGAGAGTAAGACTTGCCTGTAATACAGAATTTACAAATTTTTATGAGATTTTTTTATCAAAAGTAATAACTAAAATGAAGATAAAAAAATTACCACATGTATATTTAGTCTTAGGTTTTTTTAAATGGGCTATGCTACCTCTTAAGAAAAATGAAACTTTGATTTTTAAAAGACAACTACACTTTGAACTATTAGTTATCATTGAATAGTGAAGAAAATAGTTGAAACCAGTTTTGAAATTCTGGTACTGTGGTTGACCTTCCCGTGAAATAGCCGAATAGTAATTTTAGAAAGACAGTCGTAAAAAAAAATTAAATTACTAAATCCCCCCCCAACACACTTTTTATCATCATGGCTATTGGTGATATTTTCTTCATCATGGCATCATGGCTATAACCGTGTGTATTACGAAACTTCGTTCTAAAAAGTTTGAAACCACTGTTTCGAGTAATAATTATGTAATTAAGAGGTTTATATACACGAAATCCTATAACGTAAGAGTAATTGGTAATTCTTCACCGTGTTAAAAATTCTTTATTGAATGACCACTAGCATTAAACGTAATTCATTTTTTCCGCCGATCCTTGTCATGAGGTTTGTTTCTCTCTGTGTGGAAGGGGCTCAGATATTTCGGGAATCTCTATATGCCACAGCATCATTTCAGCTGGCCTTGTGCTACAGATCGCTAATACATCGAATCGCGTTGTCCATGATATGTTTAACATGATTTAATTATATAATATCGCTTTAATGCTAGGATAGGCTGGCACGTAGCCTCGACACGACAGCGAATAATGAAGTACCACAAAGTAAAACTGCAACGTCTGGTGCCTTATTCCGCCAAATGAAGCCAACACCTAAAATTAAAAGTATTTGGGGCGGTGTGTGCCCCGGACATCACATTTTAACCAAAATTATATATCAAAATAATAAATAATCGTTTATTTACTCACTTTGTGACCGATCTTACTTTTCAGAAAATTTTCGCATTTTGTGAGGCGAGCCAAAGGTTTATGATAAATTTTATTTAACTTGGTATTTCGTTTTATAGGGAGATAAAGGTATTTTCGTTTAGAGATAAGCAATCGCCAAGTAATATCAATTTAGCTGCTTCAGGGGCAGAATCTAACTGATGAAGACATTGAAGAACAGTTTTCGAAAACGTACTCAGTGCATTTGTTTTTATTTTAAGAAAACTGGGGTTTAAAAAACACACATGTTTGCCAAAGTCTCAGGCATACCAATTTTGGCATTTAAGTGTCAAGGAGATAGAAACATGTGTAATTTTGGTTGATAAATCTGAAATACTCTTCGTATTACAATGACTAAAATTTTGAATTTTTTTAAAAACATGCTCAGTCCCATGCCTTAATGGCAACAATATTGGAAATAGACATTATTATATTGAGTTTTTCAATTCGTTTTCCCAAGGTAAAATAAATTTATTATGGTAAATTATTACATTATTATAGAAGGTAAATTTAAAAGGTGATTTTAAAATTTAATTCATTCCAATATTGACAAAAGAAACGTGAAAATAAGGCAAGTTTTATAATTCCGCGTCATGTAAGAAATGATGATAGAAATGATAGAAGAGGACACGTTTTTCTCATTTTTAGAAAAATCCAATGTTGAAGAGAATCGGACTGAACACATTTTGGAAAACTGATGTTCATTTATTTCGCCAAGATCCAAAATTATACACAAGAATTTCAGAATTTCGAATTAGCAGAGTTTTACTATACTGAGACTCAAACAGTATAAAATCTACATTAAGTGTAAACAGTATAAAATCTACATTAAGTGTAAACAGTATAAATCTATATAATTAACAGCATAAAATTTACATTAATATATATATATAATATAAATATTGAATTTCAAATTTCGCATATTGTGTGAAATTCAAGATATAATAATAAAGAAAATATATTTTCCTTATTTACTGATAACAGTAGAATTTCAACTTCAAGAACATTTTCTTCAAATCAGTATCATATATTCAGTTTATTTAAAATGAATATATGGTAATTTAATGCTGATGATGAAAGTGAATCATTTCTTCTTTTTCAAGATACGTGAGCACTCATCAACGAAACTTGATCGTTCGGAGAAGTTTAACTAATGAAAAATGAATTAATATTTGTAAGTGTAATTGTATCGAGTACGTTGTGTATCGGGAAAGATAGACTTAAATAGAGAGGCATTGTTTAAAAAAGTTATTACGCAAAATAACAATGCTTTTTTAAACCAGTTTAATCCTGTCCATAAAAATTTTCCCCGACAGTGCATATCTTAATATTTCAAGAAAATTTTGATGTTAGTGATTATGGACAAAACTAGAACAATCATTGAAAATTGCTTATGCACATTTGTATGAGGGTCCGCATTATCTCTATTACTCCTGTTTGCAATTTGAAGTTGGGGAGGGAATAGTTTGCTCATTGTATTAAAAAGTTATTGTGTAAACTCAATAAATTTCCAATGTGACCAAGTGTTGATGACCACAAACAAAAGTATAAAATATCAAATACTAAATTTACTTCAGTAGTAATGAAATGTAAAATGTAAATAGATGCAGTCTATTGGACATATACGTTCATCATGGGTGTAACTTTCGCTTTTTATCCAATCATTCTTTATTATTTGTTTATAATCATAACTACGTGGATAATCATTTCGACCCCGACCCCCCCACGTACAGGGCCATTATGGTCTATTTTGAACAAGGACCACGGCTATATGCCTTTGATCTGGTGTTTTCGGAACACCCTCTATTTTAACAAAGAACACTCATCTCTGTAAAGGAGATAAGCATAAAGGCATCTGGTCAATTGTTCGCAAACTTCTTGTATTTTTCCGACAGATTCCTGATAGCAAAGTTTTGAAAAATGCATTGAGATAACTGTGAAAAAATACATTGACCGAAAGTGCAAGGCAAAATATTTTGAAGGTAAAGGGGTTCGAGATATCAAGAGTATATTGCATTACGTTAATATATATATATTTATTTATTTATTTATTTATTTACAGAGAGAGAGAGAGAGGTTTCAAATATTTGGAATTGAAGAGAAAAGAATAATGATGAAAAATATAAAGAAGAAATAAATGTGTAATTATCTAAGTTTTATATAAGTATTATATAGCGCGCATTGAGCCGCTGCTATATAATATATAAATTATAGTACAAAATAGAAAATTCATGTATAAGATTAATAGTGTATGTAAAAAAATAGAAAAGGGCAGTTAGGTGAATATAAAATAAAATATTCAAACATATATATATATACATATATAAACATACAAATATATATATACACACATATAAATACGACGTAATATCAGCATATATCTCCGGAACCGTCATCAGCGACCTTTTCTGGGACTTAATGCTTGGCGCCTTTTCTGGAGGCATGTAGCAAAATACAAGTAAATCAAATAAGTGTGATGTATTTAGCCAGATACCCAAGGCCTACGTAGATACAATTGATACATGCAAAATAGAAATATATAGAGGTGTAAAAAGGAATATAAATATACAAACGCTTTTCGAAAATCGTATATGCTCTAATAGTGGAGATAGAGCCAAATATTTAAAAAAAAAATAATAAATCTTTCCGAAAAGCAAAATCAGCATCCTATTTCCCTTACGTAAGTAATTTTTAGTGTTAATGCAGTATTGGCATGTATAGTGAATGGTACTTATGTAATAAAGAAAATTTTCTATAGACTCTACTTGGTTACACATTATAACATTAAAGGATGTAAGCAATCCAGGCTAAGATGGAGACTTGTTTAGTTCCGTATTGATCCTTCCAGTTGAAGCGTCTCTGTACAGGGTTATAGCTTGGCAGTCTTTTGGCGTAGTTGATTGTATGATGGTGGCGTGAAGAACAAACACTTATACATACAAATCCTTTATGCATATGTTAAACTTTTTTGTTTAGCAATATAGATGAGAATTTTCTGAATTTATCTATTGTAGAACGATTTTGGAAATCTGTTATTAATTAAATGAATTGTAAGTTGTTGAAGAATATTAATTATATTATTCATAGTATCACAGATTCTTGATATTCTAGTTCCCATGGTGATAATGATGTTTCCGAAGACGACGTTAGAAATATTAGAGCTGAATTTTTTCAATGTTGCCTTGTAAATGTCGCTTAGGCATTGCGAACATAAAAAATAAGAAATTATAAAGTAATAGTACTATAGAACTATAACACAAAACCGTCTCGGGTGGTCAACGGGGAAACGCTCTAGAGACTAGCCAATATGAAAAGGCCTTGAGAAAGCAGGGGAGAAAGCACAGAGAGAGGAATCGTGGAAAAAAGCGATTGCGCAATCATTCCTCCTTCTGTGTTTTTCCTATTTCTATGGCGACATACGAACGCAACGGTACAGATGCGA
>QLNU02015270.1:22780333-22804928 GCA_006491805.2 Dysdera silvatica
CAGGGTTATATCTTGGCAGCCTTTCGGCGTAGTAAATTGTATGATGGTGGCGTGAAGAAAAAACATTTATACATGCAAATCCTTATGCATATGCTAAACATTTTTTGTTTAGCAACGTAGCGGAGAATTCTCTTAATTTGTCTATTATAGAAAGATTTTGGAAATCCGTTATTAATTAAGAGAATAGTGAATTGTTGAAGACTATTCCTTGTGTCATTTCTAGTATTAAAGAATCTTGATACTCTAGTTGCTATTTTGATAATGGTGTTTCTGAAGACGACGTTGGAAATATTAGAGCTGCATTTAGAGAGGTGGTTAACTTGGAAGGTGAAGTCCATCTTTTTGTCGTAAATGATGCTTGTTAATTTATTCTTATCAGTGATTTTAATATCTATGTTCAGATAGTGAATAGAATTGTTTTGAACGGACGTTTCTGCTAATTTTAATTCACTGGGGTAGATATATTGGAAATTTTCTTCAAACATTTGGTTGTTAAAGGCAATAATGTCATCAATGCATCCCTATGCATTGCATAGGTACTCAGTTTTATTTTTTTTTCGTAATGGTGTAGGAAATAAATTCGCAGCGAGTGATGAGTAGCACGTTCCTTGTAGAATGCCACAAATTTGTTTATATACGTGCTTGCCATTATAGATAAAATTATTGTAGATGCAAAATTTTAGCAAGTTTTGACAGTATTGTTCCTCAATACTTTTCGGGAGGTATTTGCATTTAACGAAGTAGGTGTTTAGAACGTTTTCCAACTTTTCAAATGGTATGCTTGGGAATAAGTTCTCGCAAAAACTTCCATCTGTACCCGAATTTGTAATACCAAAAATAACACAATTAATAGTATTCAACAACTTCCTATTCTCTTAATTAATAACGGATTTCCAAAATCGTTCTACAATAGACAAATTAAGAAAATTCTCCTCTACATTGCTAAAAAAACAGTTTAACATATGCATAAAGGATTTGTATGTATAAGTGTTTGTTCTTCACGCCACCATCATACATACTTCGCCAAAAGGCTACCAAGCTATAACCCTGTACAGAGACGCTTCAGCTGGAGCATTCAATACGAAACTAAACAAGTCGCCATCTTAGCCTGGATTGCTTATATCCTTTAATGTTATAATGTGTAACCAAGTAGAGTCTATAGAAAATTTTCTTTATTACGTAAGTACCATTCACTATACATGCCATTACTGCATTAACACTAAAAATTACTTACGTTAAGGTAATAGGATGCGGACTTAGCTTTTTAGAAAGATTTATTTTATTTATTTTTTTTTGAAAATATTCGGCTCTGTTTCCACTATTTGAGCATAAACCATTTTCGAAAAGCGTTTGTATATTTATATTCTTTTTTACACCTCTACATATTTCTATTTTGCATGTATCAAATGTATCTACGTATGATTTTCTATTATATTGATTTTACGTTTAATTTGCCTATATTGTACATATTAGTGTTTATACTGTAATATTATTTGGATTTGTACGTTCTGTTTTTTGGCGCCTTTGGGCCTTGGGATCTCGCTGAATACATCTGGCTTATCTGATTTACTTGCATTTTGTTACATACCTCCAGAAAAGGCGCCAAGCAGTAAGTCTTAGAAAAGGCCCCTGATGACGGTTTTGGGAGTGTTGGCTTATATTACGTCCTATTTATATGCGTGTGTGTATATATTTGTATGTATATATATGTCTATGTTTGAATATTGTATTTTCTATTAATCTTTTCTCTTACCTTAATCCTATCCAAATTTATTCATCTAATTCGCTCTGATTTTTTTTATATGCACTATTCGTCTTATATATGCATTTGCTATTTTGCACTATATATATATATATATACCCCCAGTTTATGTAATTTTGCCCGACGAGAAGTGTCACTTTATATCTGTATAAAGCGATTTTCTATCCATACGCATTTTGTTTTTATTGTTTACATATTTTGCCCTCAATATATTTTAACCATATCTGCAATTGACTTTTTTTTATATGTTTTCGTGTATTTTACCAACATCCTTGATTGCATGAGTTTATATCCTTCTGAAAATTAAATATTCTCTTTGGACTGATCTCTTTCGTTTTGAAATATAAATTCAGTTGCAAACAACACATATATACAGGTATATAATGACCGATTTTCATAATTGGAAAATTGTTTTTGAGCTTTAATTATATGAATTGAAAGCAAAAGTATTTTATTATTCAATTATTACTAATTTCGTATTTGCTTTTTTCAAAGGTTATATATGCATCTGTATACAGGCAAGGGCGTAGCTACCATATAGCAAAAGTAAGCAGTGTTTAGGGACCCCTCGTGAATTGGGGGCCCTATTTCGGCGGGGACCATAAACAGTTGAATATAAAGGCCCACTGCGCGATTGAGGACACAGATAGACATTTTCCCACCCATACTTTGAAATAATGCGGCGCCGCTTGTCATAAAGACGAAATAGTCAAATCCCACACATGTCTGCTACTGACAGACATGTGTGAGAGACATCCGGCTGGAAATAGCAACATCTTCGAACGACTGAAAAACGATTTCAAATTCGGTAACTGATTCTATTTAGATTTTGGGTATAGTTTAAAATGGAAATTGAATATATTTATATTCTCAGTGTGATGTACCGGAATAATAATTATATTGCAGATAGGCTTTTTAAAACGAAAATATTATTCCAAAAGTAATGCAAAAGATCATTTTTTAGAGAAAAGTATCAAATCATAATCAAATTAGAAACTATTTTTAAAATAATATGTACCATTTCGGTACATATTTATAGATTGTAAAATGCTTTTAAACATCCTTTAGGCGAGCTTTGAATGATGGGATACAAATATCGTATAATTATTTTATCTTTCTTAAAAGTTCTGGTCTTTTCTAAATCTACGATTTTGGCAATTCTTTCCTTTCCTTCTTCAGTATTCTCAGTATTTCTTTCATTTTTGTATCGTTTGATGCTCTCTTTTAACTGACCTTTTCTTCTCCCTTTGGATTTCTAACATTGAATAATAATAATGTTCTGGCATATCTTTCTTTTAGGTTCGGCAGGTTTGCTAGACATAATTGATAATTTATCATTTTTAAATGTGTATATTTGTCTTCGTTTATTCATACTGACCATTGTGGCGTTGATTTCTTCAACGTACATATTCATTCTGGTTTCCGTAACAACGTCCATCAGACAACATTCGTAAACAACGTCCATCATCTTTAATGTGATCCTGTTGTGCCGTCAATTGAGATTCGCGTATACAATGGCAAGTATTGTTTTCCTTTATGGATGTGCGTATTGTGGTGTTTCAATGTCCCTTTGGATCCAAAATGTCGTCGATGTGGATGCTATCCGCTGAAAGTAATTTCACTTCCTTGGTTAACATTTTTCTGACAATCTCTGTAACACATTTTCTGCAGTTTCGAAAAAGCCATTCGTTGTCTGGGAAATCCTCTATCTGTTTGACAATATGTCCAGCCAAATTCATACATTTTATATGGTCTCCGTCTAAATTGCATATCTCGACGTATTTCTGTGTCGCTGCACTGTAATGCGTATATATAGCAACTCCATAAGCACAGATATCACCTATGTGAAGGAAGCATGTTTTCAAAAAAACAGCCCCTTATTTTTAAAATTAATGTTTAAATAATAAGATTATTATAATTGTAATTATATTCGTAAACATGTATATTGCTTGTATTTTTTGCAACAAAATATAATAATCCTCTTGACTTTTAATTATTATGATTAATAAATATCACTATCGTTAAAATTTCCTTCTTTATGTAAAATTTTGTATTTGTGTTGTTATATTATTTCTTTGCATTGTGTTTCTAATACAAATACGTATACACCGTAATTTATAATATAACAATTCGTTTATATATCCTCCATCATCACTTTTTCATTCAGTATATTAATTTTCAAGTTTTTCCTGTAAAATGACTTCTATCAACATTGGTTTCGGTTGATGCGAAGCGTAATTGGAGAAATATGCTTTCCCTCATGTAAAAAATATTCTCGTTTTTCGCGCCTCAAGTTGTGTACCTTCGCTAAGAAACTAGCTTTCTCGCCTTTCTTACTTTTCTCACTTTCACTTTTTGTTATAAACGGATCTTTGTTACTTTCTCCCGATTTTATTATCGTCTAAATGCATGTGCGTCTATCTCCTTCTTCTCTTTTCTTTACTTTACTTTCTCTATTTCCCCCTTTTTTACGTGAATTTTGGGAAAATTTGGAAAGGGTGCAGTGAACCCCTTGTTCACTCCTTTTCTCCTCTGTTCCCTTTTTAGTTATTCGTGATAACATACAATGGTCAATCTGTCTTTGGTCCAGCTTGGACTTTGCTTTCACTTTTTGTCCGAAAACGCTTTGTTATTTGGTAAATTTTCCTCCTGCTAAATTCTTTGCTCTGCGTTGGTCAATTCTAGTGCAAAATTTATGTTGCCTTGACCTAAAAGTCGCTTCCCCTTGGGATAGTTAAAAGTCTTTTCAACCCTTCGGGTAAGAGCATGAATTTACGATTTCGTTTTCGAAAATTCTATGCTGTGGTCAAATTTCCGCTTACTTCGACCACATTTGCACTGGAAATTTCATTTACTAGACACGTTCAGATCTTTTCTATCTCCTAATTTTCCTACTGTAATGCCAATCAAATTATAATTGTTTGTTTTCGTGCTTACTACTCCTTATCAATGTGTTCATAATTTCACTGATTCTATTAAATATGGATTAATGATATATACTGGGGAATATTATTCCATTGGATTACGTGTTCTTTGTGATTAACTTCATCGTTGTAAGTCATTTCCTATACCATTAATCCGTAATTATTGCCTATGTTTATTTTTGATGAAAACTTTCCCGTTATTCATTGTTCTAAAACAACTTCCTCATTCGTAAAGTTTTCTGAAATGTGATATGTTATTTTAACATTTCGTTACACTTCTTTTCATAGATGTATCTTATATATATTATATATATAAAAATTTTATTAAGCTAAACTTTCATTCAACGATTTGTTTAATTAGTTATTTATGTATAAAAATGACAAATGACGTAATAAAAAATAATTTATTATTGGTAATGATAAAGCATTTGTAGCTCCTCATAGAGTTAGCCCTTATCCTATTATTAGAGTAATCTGGAGGTATTTATGAGATACTCTCGAAATACCAATTTATTTAATTACATTCTTAACAAGTTTTTAGTTAATGTATGTAACAGTCGATACAAAGTTTATAGTAACTTGAATAAGCTATCTTATTATTGAAATTGGCATACTTTTAATATCTTTCATTTATGTCATGTCAAAAATATTTTCTTCTTTTCTCTTCTTACAGAAATTGATTCTGATTACGTTATTTTAAATTGAATTAATATTATTATTTTCCCAATGTTTATTTATGCATGATTTGCTTATCGATTTATCCTCAAGATAACATATTTTGTTCATTTTGTAATATTTTAAGGCTGAGTTTATAAACTTTCTGGCAATTTTTCTGTTGAATTATCTAGAAAATTGCGTTGAGAAGGTCTGGTACTATCTAAAAAATATTGGACAGATGAGGTACTTTGTGTTCTATATGTTTCTTCATTTCTCTGAGTGGCAAATCTTTTATTAAATAAAATTAAACACATTAACACAGTTAAAATAAATACGATGGTTTATAGCTATTTCGGAAGCGCGTTTAGGCTTCCTTCTTCAGAACCCTAGTTACACTAATGTGGCACACGTGCTAGAAAAACTATCGATGCCAAATTGCTAGTCCAAAATTAGTTCGGGTAAACCAGTTGTGGGTCCGTAGCCGCGTCTTTTGCTATGGGACGAATGAAGTTTCTCCAAATAGAGGACATGGAATTGAACGGAAGCTGATCGTTAACAGTAGAAGAGGAATGCGAAAGAATATGGAAGGCTTCAAAGAAATTGAGGTCGGCTGGTGAAGAAACTTTCTCTATTAGATGGGCCTTGTCGAAAGAAAATTTGTGGCCAGCTTCCCAGGCGTGTTTGGCCAAAGCAGATTTTTCCAGTTGTTGTTTACGCACGTAGGCTTCATGCTCTTTAAGACGAAATCGAAGGGCCCGACGTGTTTGACCAATATAAACACGATTACACTGGCATGGAATGGAGTAAATTCCAAAATAATTGCAATCAGGAATAATATCCTTGAGTTTGGAATAACCGAGTTTATTGATTGGAGTAAAAGTGACCTTGAAATTAAATTTACGGAGGATGGAAGCAATTTTTGAAGAAATTCGTGGAACGAAAGGAATGCTGATAAAATTACAAGGAGAGGAATCAATCAAGAGTGTACTGCACAGCTTGGGTCTAGTGAGTTTCTTCAAAGCGTCGTCAATAATGGTAGGATTGTAACCACGATCTCGAGCGATGTCAAGAATATGGTTAAGTTCAATCTTGAGTAATTCTTCAGATGATGACAATTTTAGAGTACATGAGACCAAACCTGTAGAACGTGCTTATCGTCTAATTTTGTGGATGGGCGGAAGCAGCATGCGGCGTTTGGCTAACAACAAAATGTTTCCGATATACGCTGGTTTGGAACCCGGACGGCGATCTATGTACCAAAACGTCCAGGAAAGGCAATGAACCGTTGTTTTCTTCTTCCAAAGTGAATTGTATGTGAGGGTTGACGGAATTTAAGGTGGTGAGAATTGTAGAGAGATCTGAACAATCGTTTGGAAGGATAGCGAATGTGTCATCCACATATCTAATCCACAGTTTAAATGGTATGCGATTGAGAATATCCTCTTCGACATAATGCATGTAAATATCACATAAAACGGGTGAAAGAGGATTTCCCATGGCAAGGCCATCAGTTTGCGAAAATAATTGATCACGGAAAGAAAAGCAAGTCTGTGTGATACAGATCTCCGTAAATTTGACTAATTCACGGATTTCAGCATCAGCAAAATGAAATTCTTTCATACGAAAGATAAGAGCTTCAAGAGCTCCCTGAACGGGAACATTTGTGAAAAGGCTTTTGACATCGAACGAGACTATTTTTGAAGAAGCGAAAGAAGAAGAGGAATTTAATTTGGAAATGAATTCAGAAGAATTAAGGACAGTATCATGGTTGTTAGCCAGGAGAGGAGAAAATCTGCGGACGAGAAATTTGGCTAGGGGATGGGTTGCAGTACCGATGTTGGAGACTATGGGCCGCAATGGAATGCCGGGTTTATGAACCTTCGGGAGGCAATACAGTCTTGCGACATTAGCAATAGAAGGAACTACGGATTTGTTAGTTTCGGGATCCAAGATGTTTGATGACCGGACTATTTTACTAACATTAGAGAGTTGAGCGGAAGATGGGTTTTTCTTGAGCACTTTATAAGGACCTTCACTGATGAGGTTGAAGGAGTCGACAACCTCACTAATGAGGTTGTCGACTCCTTCAATGTATTTATCTTGGTTATGGACAAAGAGAAATAGAATAGAGACAGAATGTTTATTTGAGATCTTAGATCGTATATTGTTCGTTGATTTCTTTACAACTGTACGACCTTGTCTGATCTTCGATTTCAATCTCGGATTGATTATTCTGTTCTTGATATATATCTATGCTTGTGGAAACGTCTTTTCTCGTCTCGGATTAGAATGACGAGCCATGGAAAAACCGTATATATCTGTATAATTTCCAAATCCATTTTCATTATAGCTGGATCTCTAATTATTTTTGTCCATATAAGTTTGTGAATCATTTTCATGATTATTTTTGTTTGTTCATTATCTGGTTGACTACATGAATATTCATTGATCTCCATTAAATGAGGCTTTTGGATTTCAGCTTTGACCAAACGACTGATATAAGCTGTCATTTCATTTTCTGTATTTGCTACTCCACGTATGCGATAATTAAAATTCTTAAAACATTTCACCACGCGCCAGTGTCCAGATGCGCTAGAATGTAATTTAGCTTGTGGGCGTGTTTTCATTTTTGGCTCATTCAAAAATACAATATCATCAACTTCGAGAAAACGTTTTCTATACTTTTTTTAGACTTCGCTCTCTGTTCTTTTCATATGAATTTTTTAAATTTCCGGTAACCTCTTTAAAAATTTTGGCGCGTATACGCCTTCTCTCATCAGCCTAATTAATTCTTTAAAGGAAATTTAGCAAATTGTTGTTTTTCGTTATAGTATGAAATTAGAGTTCGGAGATCTTGCCCATACGTTGTAAAATTGGCTGAATGCTCGAACCGAAACTACAGTTAATTGAAAACTGGATTGTGTCAAGATATAAATGCCATTGATTTATATTTGAAACCAAACTTGTAATTCGAATGTAAATTCCCGGATGTGAACGTTCCACTACCCCGTTCGACCACGCGCAGATATGCTGATATTTTCTTATAGCATAATTATGCGTCGCTTCTTTAAATAATTTCGAAACAAAAACAGCACCATTATCTCTTGTCCAAATTCTAGGAACTCCCACCGTAGTAAAAACACTACTCTCTCTAATGTTGCTAAAACTTCAGTAGCTGTAGCGTTCTTTAAAGGTGCTAAAAATATCATTTTAGAAAACAGATCACGTTATGTAAAAATATAAATTGTAAGGAAAATCTAATCCCAAAATAAGTCCGTAAACGTCTGTTGCCATATGTTCAAATAATCCTGGGATTTCATTTTTCTCTTGAAATGGAACATGTCTAGTGTAAGTAAATGCTTCTTTTTTTAAACATACCTAACAACTTTTGATTAAATTGACTGTATCGCTAACTAATCCAAGTCAAACGAAACGTTTTTGCGAACAATGAAAAGAAAAATTTATTCCTTCGTGACATAATAAAATTTCATGTAAGTTTTTTAATACCTCTCTGGCCATTGATATCGGAATTGCTAATTTCTCAGAAATGTCTACACCAGGTTTTCTGTTCTTTTGTGAATCGTAATACTATAAAATTTAATCTTCTCCTAGAAAATAATTGTAGAAGTTTCTATTCTTATGTAAAATGTCTTTATGTTGCAACGCTTGTTATTATTGGTCCAAGCAATCGGTCGTCATTTTGCAACTTTCTTGTCTTTATTTGACATCTGGAATACATAGTCTTTCAATCTCAAATTTCTCTCGGCATCACTAATACTCTCCTCATATTCGTTTTGATCTTCGGATTCACTTCGCAATAAACCGTGATTATTTATTTCTATTTTTCCCCCCTCTTTTGACTTTTCCCCTCATTTTTGTGATATTTTAGAGTGTCATTGCACGTATTCTCACACTTCTCTACCGACTTCTTATTTTGTCTTTTAAGTAATTTCTTTTCTCTTTTAATGAATTCCTTTTCACTCCCTTTTCCCACTTTTTCTTTTGCGTTATCCACATTATATCATATATCACTTTCAAAACTTGTATGAATATAAGTATTCTTTTTGTTTTTAATAGCGGCGTTTACTTATGACTATGTCTTTGTTTTGCTAATTTCCGTCTTTACATTCTTTTTAACTTTTTGCTTAATGTGGTTAATTTTTTTGTTGACTGGATTACAAAATCTATCCGTGACACCAGTGTAAATTTTGTCATCGTTGTCGTTAATAACGCGAGATAAAGTGTCACTTTCAATATTCTCGCCTGCGGAAATATGAATTACTTTAAAGTCAAATTCAGCTAAACTTAATAAAATTTTCAGAGTTCTCTGAGGTGGGTGTTTCTGGCTAAATGCTCGGGCCGCACTTTGATAATCAATCAGTATCCAAAAGGGTGCTCTGAAAAGAAATTCTCTATAGTGATTCACTGATACCCAATAATTCTTTATCAAAAGAACAATACCTAACCTGGTTTTCATTAAAATTTTTTGAGTAAAAAGATATAGGTAGAATTTCATTATTGTCTTCTAGTTGTCCAAGTTAAACTCCGATATCATAGTCTGAACTGTCAGTAATAACGATAAATGGTTTTTAAAATCTGGTTACTTTAATACTGGTTGATTTGTAAGTCGTTGTTTCAGTGTTTGGAAATTTATTTGTGCTCCATCTGTTCAATAATTTTTTTCTCTTTTGTTTTAAGCAAATCAGTAAGATCTTTTGCGATTGTTAAGTAATTGGGTATATACTCTCTAAAGTAATTTGAAATTCCCGAAAAAAATCCTCTTAATGTACGTAAAGTCGTTGGAGTTGGGTAATTTAGTATGTTTTGGACATTTTTAGGATCTGGTATTATTTTGTCACCTTCTGTGATGTGTCCAAGGTAATTTATTTCTATGTGTAGAAAACGACATTTCTTTGGGTTCAAACATAGTAAATATTCATCTAACTTCTTGAAAACTTCTTTTAAAACTTCAAAATGTCGTTCTTTAGATGGGCTATATTCAAAGATATCATCTAAATACCATACGATATTTTTTTGATCAGCGAAACATGCCTTACGGCTCTTTAAAATTGTACTCCGATATTAATTAACACTTGGAGTAAATGCTGGAATCATTTTTGTTTTCCTTCCCATTGAAAAGCTGTTATTAGTTGACTCATTTCTTTTACTAGTGATTGAAAATATACGTTTGAGAAATCTAAGGTGGATAGAAATCGATTCCCTTTTAAATAGCAAAACATATCTCCAACTGGGATATAACTGAATCCGTCCGAATAAATTAATTTATTAACTTTTGAGTAGTCAATGACTAAGCTCGCATATTTTGCTGTTATTAGTCTTTTACCTTTACTGTCACATTCGTCATTTGGTAGTTTTTTTGCCACAAGAAACACTTGTGAATTGTAGAAGCTTTGGCAGTCTCTTATAATCGCTGCTTTTTCCAAAAAGTCAATTTGTTTTGTGATAATATTCTTTACACGTTCTGGGAGAGAATAATTTCTACAATATATTGGAGTATTGTTTTTTCTTATTTTCAAAAGAAACAGTTTTACATTTCTTAGTTTTAAAACTAATTTAGCAATATTTTTCATATTTTAAAATCAATTTCATTAGTTTTTGTCATTTATATTTAGATGGTCTAACTCAAAATGATTTTCGGATCATTCTTCATTAGATTGGCATTGTAACGGTAATTGTGTTACAAGACTATCTGAGAATGGTTGTATTGTCACTACTATCATTCCTTTATTTAAGTAGATTTTTCGCGACTTTGTGTTCACTACCTCAATGGAACATTGACCTATTCGAGAAAGATTATTTATTTCGGTTAAAGCATAAATTCTTCGTTCTTGTAAATTATCGGTAGAACAAATCATTAATTTCTTATCTTTAAATATTTCTTGTATTTTTGGAATGTAAATCCATGAAGGTTTGCCTGGGCTTAATTTCACTTTTTTATTTAACTACAATACTTGAGTTTCTACCTTACAGTTATCATTTTCTAATTCTCCTCGTTTCCAATTAACTATATCGCTTCGTATGGAATTAATTCTTATCCTAAGTCTCCTATCAGAATTCTCTTTCCCACATTTCAAAATTAGGTTAATTTTCCTTAGAAAATTTACTCCTAAAATGATCACATACTGATTACTAAGATTCTCTTCGGTTTCAACAAAAGGATGTTGTGTTGTTCTGCCTTGCAAAGTAATTGGAACAAAATAAGTGTCTCCACTAACTATTTTACTGTACAAGCTCCTTTTAAATTCAAAGAATTGGAATGGGGCCTATAATTAAAATCTTCTTTTATTTTTTTTAAGGCATCAGCACCAATCAAACTAATACTCGCGCCTGAGTCAATCAATCAGAGGATTATAATCTGACCAATAGAAAGATTTACTATAGGAAGATCTGATTCATTATCCTCTATTTCTTCCCATTTATTTTTAACCTATTTTGTTTTTCCTTTATTTTCTCTCCAAGAAATTTTGTTCGCGCTATTAATTTTGCTGCAAATCCCCTTCCTAATTTTATCCCTATATTGCGTCTTTCTATTAAAACTGTCTTTTACATTCTGTTTTTTTATTCCTGTCTTATATAAGCTCTGCTTGTCCCTTCGGTATACTTCGTCTCTTTTGTATTCACCCCTCTTTCCGTCTGTATTTTGTTTGGTGCAGTGGGTTGTAACAATAGTGTTTCTCCCCGCTGCTCCCGACTCTCGTTTTTTGAAAAGGACGGGCATCCGTTAAATCCTCTTCCCGAAGGTTGGTAACCCCCTCTGCCATTAAAGGTTCTCGGTTCGAACCTCTGGTTATGGAAAGCATACATTTGGGGAGGTGTTTCGTATTCTTTCTCTTTCTCACCTCTTTCTTTCTGAAGCAGAAATTGTATGAATGCCCTCTTTTATTACAATAGCTACATACTCTATCTTGTGGGGGGGGGACTCAGAAAACCCATATATGTCTGAGTTTTCTCTTCTGGACATTTCGTATCGGTTTCCCCTAAAATTCTGATTAACACGTTGTCTTGAATATCTACGATACCCATTATTTGCCCCCCATGGTGGACGAAATGATGGGCGTCATTCGTAATAACCCCTGTTTTGAAAAAATTCGTTAGAATAATTCATTTCCCCTTCCTGCTTCTCCTGTTCCTTTGCCTGTCTATCCTCTGTGTATTTCCTTATTTGTTTAACGGACCCTTGAAGACTTTATATTTGTGAAGCAGTATTTCTCTCGTCACAATTCCCAATTTTTAATTTCTTTAGAACCAATCCTGCCATTTCCTCAATTCGTGATTTATTAAGTTGATTATCTGTTTCTATAGTATTAATTGATGTGCCTGAATATAACATTTCGTTTTCTTCGAACCCTTTTGCATAAGCGACAGCTTATTGAAAAGTTTGTGATGTTTTCACCATAACGTAAAATTGCACTTTTTGTTTAATTCCCCACTGAAAAATACTCAAATTATTTTGGTCAGTAAGTATGAGTACGGCAGGTGTTTGTGTTTGGGATGGGTAGACATTTTCAGCTAGCTCGCAGTTTCGTGGACTAAAGGTGCAAATACTTTCTCCTGAACGTTGTTTAGCGTTTGTATAACGCTGAAGGTGGCCAGAATGAAGAAGTTTTCGCTCAAAATACTTTAAAAATGTTTCCTTAAAAATTTGGAAATTTTGTTCCGTTCTTAAATTACGATTCTTTAAAAGAAAGGATTGGGCAAGTTCACACATTTTTTACTAAGACAAATTTGCAGTTTCTCATCTTCACTCCAAAAAGCTAATTTTTGAGCATTATCTAAACATTCGAAAAAGCACTCTCTATATTCAGGCTCTTCTGTTCCACTGATTGTTGGAATTAAGCCTGCGTAACCTGCCAATTGATTGCTCATGTTTACTTGCGTTTGAACATCCATTTAAAATTTATTTAAAATCACAAGTTTTAATATGCTTTAAACCAAACGCAAACTTTTATTAAAATAATTAACTTATTTTAGAGTTGTGCAGTATAAACAGTTTCTTTGCAATTGATACCTATTCATTACCATGTCAATAGTCAGCAATCATACATATAAATCATATTCATTTCTTATTCATTTCCAATTTTAAATAAAATATTAATTAATCGCAACAAAGTTACTACCTCAATCATGAGAGGGAGTAAAAAAAATCATTCATTAAAATCGAAAATTAAAATGCAGATATAAACCTAGAATCGAACAAGACAATTAAGATTTTTATCTCCTAATCTTATTTTGAAACGGAACGGCACCATATCATGTCATGACCATTTGTTTATGTCACGAAATTTTTTATATGATAATGAAATTATTAAGTGGTAAACAAATATTAAAAACTGAAACATTTAGATTAAATATGTGGTTTGGTCGTGATGATCTAGTGGTCTGCTATTTGCGCAGATAGGACAATTAAACTTAGGTTTTACGCGTTGTGTTTATTTATGTTTTGCAAAACCTCAAATATCTACATCAAGAAATAAGTATGTATGATTACATAAAATCAATATGCGGAACTATTGACATGCAAAATAATTGCCTAAGACATTGTTCAACATTTTTATGTTGAACTATGTCTTAGGCAAATTTATTTACAATTTAACAGATATTATGATAAATATAATATAATAATAATCAACTCTAGAATCTTAGTTTCTGGGTAACAGGAACATATAAAGTTATATATTTTAGCACATATTTTATTTGATTCCATTTCTTCGGATACCTTTAATTGGTTTCTCGAATCCATATTTATTTTAAAAATTATCAAACCGTTCGTATATCAATCCATTCTTTACCGCTAGATTAACCGTAAAAGTAAATAAAAAAATAAGTACATATGATTGCATAAAATCAATATGCAGAACTATTGACACGTAAAATAATTGAATAAGACATTGTTCAACATGAAAACTATATTAATTTGCAATTTAACATATGTTATGATAAATACAATGTAAATCATGAAATATGTAATAATAATCAATCCTAGAACCTTAGTTTCTGGGTTACAGAAACATGCAAAATAATATATTTTAGCACACATATATTATTTGATTCCATTTCTTCGAATACCTTTAATTGGTTTATCGAATCCATATTTATTTTAAAACTTATAAAACCATTCGTCATGCAAACATGTATATCAATCGATTCTTTGCCGTTGGATTAATCTTAAAAGGTTCAAAAGGATTCAGTTAGATAAGTAATCATCATTGATAAGTATACTCAATACAATAGTTGTTACTCAATTCTTATCATTAATTTATTGTCACATTTAATCTCATTAATTGAATTTATTTTATCACTAATATCATTTTTTGTCCATGCTTATGTATGATTCCCATAAGTACCGTAATTCAGGATTACGAATACAATATTAATTACTAACATAACGACAATGACATCAATCTAAACTTCTAGTCCTGCATCATGAAATTAATCTATTTGTGCTAGGATAAATCAGGGGTTACTGCTTATGAAAGACATGCTCACCCAATAGTTTTCCATGATTGGTATCCGGGTCTGTGGTGGTGGAATCTCAAGGTGGGGGAAAATCAAGGGGGAGTGTTTTTTCTTTCAGCCCCCTCTCTAACTTCGAAATCTCGTTGTTTCTATTCTTTACTGAAAACAATAATTCTGGGCTGGTTCGAGTGACGTCATTTGAGAGACGTTTTGCTATTGGCTTGGGAGAAAGGTATTATTTTGAAACATATTGCTTTTGCTCCCTGATAAAGTGTCATGTTGATCTGAAATTACGAGTTTGTTGTTGTTCAACTTGGTTCGCAACTTAGAATGGTAAAAAATTGAATCTTTAGAAATAACTTTTTACTTCACAGCTGCAAAAGTTCGTTTGTGACTTTCTTTATAATTTTCCTATTTTTAAGATCACGTTAGCTTCTGCTTTACTTTAGTTCTGAGTTTTTATTTTAAAGTTTTAGGTATTCTGCTATGATTTTATGGATTTGAGTTGCCTTTTTCTTTGTGAAGTCCCGCTCTTTCCTCGCATAAGAATTTTAGATTCTGTTTACAGGGTCAAATCTCTCGTGAAAACGTGAGAAAATCTCCTTTGCCCTCCATTGAAATTAGTAAACAAAAATAATGTGGCATTGATTAAAAATCACTGGATTGTTTTGGTTAACGTTGATTACTTATTGCAGAACTAGCATTAGTACAAAATAGTATTGTTTGACAGTTGATACAGTTATTGAAGATCAAAATAAAAGTGATTTAATTATACAGGTGAGGTTCTATTTATTTGATAATTTGCTTATCTCCTTATATCATGATATGTAAATCCTTGTTGCTTATAACAAAACCGTGTTCCACATAAAATCATAAATTCTAATGCCTTTTACGTTGTGCACGGAAGTCCCTTAATAGCACTTGATGAGGAGTATAGCAATCAATATCAACCTGTTGATGTCTCATCGAAGATTAACCCGTTATCGGTACAGAGACACGAGCGAAATGATTTCAAACTGGATCAATCGTTACAGCTAGCGTTTACGGGAACTCTGGAAACCCATTGTTAGAGCCGTTAGCTCGAGAATCAACTATCTATTATTATGTCACCGACGGAATAACTCCAATTATAATACGGCACATAATAATGCATACCATTCTGGCATGATCATGGCATGAAACATGCCCATGGCGCAGAAATGTTAAAAGAGTAATATCAGTTTTTCATACCAAGAAATGACGAAGGATATTATTGTGTGTTTCCGTAAAATATGTAATTGATTGAAAGAATTTAAAATTCTGAATGATGGAATTCCATTATTCAGTTTGAAAATGCTAGTGACTATTTCTTCAGCAATTTATCACTGTCTATAAAAGCATTAAATAATAAATTTCCTTAAAGTATAAGTCACGTATCTCTATGGGACTTAAATGGTTATTGCATATCTGTATGATTGATAGACATCATATAATTTATTGGGAATTTTAATAAGAATCCGTCTAAATAAGGACGGAAATTTAGTGGACGTCCTCTAATTTTGAGATTTCTAATACCTTTATTACTAAAATAAAGTAGCAATAAATCACTAAATCGTTCGATGGCATTTATTGACCCACAATGAACAGCACTTTCATTTTAAGAAATTATAAAAGATACATGGAATTTGCATAATACAATTCCATTGAAACAACAATTTTCTTCATTGAAATATTTATTCAGTTCCCGTTAACTTTTAGCCATAAAGAGCATTCATCATAGAAGTAGAGTTTTGTGGACCAGTGGGAGTTTGAACACCTTAAATAGTTTACAAATTTAAATATATTTCAATGTAGTAATATGTGCTTACCCCATTGGTAATTTTGTAAACTCTACGTTGCCAGATTTTATCATCCAGTTGTTTTTTTTTTTATTTATTGAGGTAAAATCATTTAAAACGTTGCTGATAAAAGCTAAGTTTTGAAGGAAAATAACAAAGGTCTTTTATCTTTCTTTCTGTGTATCTTTCGTTCTTAAAGAGTAATCTGTTTTCCAACCAAATTTTATTCCAAGGTTGACATGCTTTCTTGCATCCACATTCATTAAATTGCAAGAAAGCTAAGATGCATTATTCATTTCAAGATCGATTTTAAAGCAACTTAATTAAATTCCAGGCGTTTATGTTAAGTTAGCGAATTTAGAATTTTTTTCTCAAAGTACATTAAAATAACAACTTTTGAAGTCAGAAACATCCACAACGGAAGTATAGGTATGTAAATAAATCTTTTTCCATTACTTCGTTTCGTCACTTTCCGTTGATTCTTGACGTAAAAGGCAAAACTGTGAGTAAACATACCATATTCAAACTAATGCCAAAAGCAAGGTGACTACTAATTCATATCCAAGCAAACGGTGTAAAAGGAATCGATAATGTTCGAAATATGCACACGTATATTTTATGCAAATGCAAAACATTATTTTACGATTCACAAGTAATAAAGTTGTAGCCTAAGAGCAGCAGCATTTATTTTAAAAAATCTTATTTTCAATTCCGATAGTTCATGCAATATTTATAATTCAAGGAAAAGAGAAAAATTGTGAAATCGACCGAATTTGGAACAAAAGCACAAAATGAGAAATATAATTTCATTTGCCAAGTTAAAATATATTTACTCTACTATGAAGATAAATGGCTATTGTTTTAAGGTTTATTTTAAAACGTAAATAATCAAGATTCATTTACTAATCAGTGAAAAACTGGAAAGAGTGATATTTTATTAAATTTACAAAATTCTACAGAACATTTTTTGCTACTTCAAATTTTCATATCGTATTTCAAAAATTTAAAATAAAGTAAAATTTTATCATTTGAATTACACTTCCGGTGACAATAAATGTTTTTTTTGGATAGTATTTATTTGATCGACATAAAAACGCGTCAATTTCATTTATTTTTGCATTTTAATAAAAATTTTTTCTTGTGGTTTCAGTCGTGCATTTATAAAATATATTTCTACTTTCATTTTGTTTTGCTAATTTTACATTTCAGACATGTAAAGTCCCAAACTTTAGTTAGATTTTATGTTGAAGTAGATTAATCTATTCGGCCCCCTGTGCCCCATTGTCGACGCCACTGGTAACTGATATTCATCTCTCTCTTGGTTATATTCAGAGAATATTTATCGAAGTTACCTGTCTTGGGACGGAATATTCGATAGCAAGCACTGATGACAGTTTGTAACGAAAAGAAATACGAATATCTAGCAATGATATTTCCATTCATTTGGTGGCCGTCCGACATTATCAATTATTCCTTAAAAGTAACATTTAGTAGAGTGGTCCCCAAACTTTCTTAAGCCGCGACCAACTTTCATAGTAGCCAATCAACTGTTGCAGACCAACCTCATAAGTAGCCAATCGATCCGCGACCAATCCTCTTTATAGTAGCCAATCGATCCGCGACCAACTTTTATAGTAGCCAACGATCCAAGGACCCCTTGCCTGCCGCCGTCACATTATTCGCATAATAAAATCATTTTAACAGAGAAGAAAAACACACAAATAATAAAACTACAAATTGTATTAATTTATATATTTTTATTAATTACGTATATTATATTAATTATATATAATATATTATATATATTACATTAACTATAAATATTAATGTATATTATAAAGTTAACAACTATTCATACATTTCATGATCAATGCTATGTATCACGAAATATTGTATATCGGGTTGAATAAAATTTATTATTATTATTATTATTATTATTATTATTATTATTATTCTTTAAAGTTAACAACTGATTTAGTAAGTAAATAATTAAAGTCAGTAAACTTCGTAAGTGTAAGTTGACTACGCAAATGTCCTAAACAAAAACAAAATCACATATGGTGCCTTTGCTATTCTTCCAATCCAACTGAACCATACATAGTTTGGCGATTTGTTGCTCTTGTCTCCACTTCGCCCCTACTCTCCTCTAAAACAGAAAATGACAACTCAGGCGATATGACAAAATAGAGGATCCGCCGAAAAATATGCTGATGCAATTATACGCCGAAATGGTTTCACCCTAGGGTGTTGTCAGCTGGACGGCAGAAGAAAAAGTTTGGTCGACCGAAGGAGAACAGATGTCGTCACCAAGGTTAAACTGCACTCCTTGTGACAATATTCCTCCCTCTCACCACTTCCCCATAAGCTTTCCGTCTTCTTTGGAAACAATTGGTAAAACAGTTATTTAGTGCTACAACGAAAGTCTAGACACTTCAAGAGTGACACACATCTAAGACACACAAAATCACATGCGAATAAATAGTTTTACTTATTCTCTATTATTCACTATTGAGAATGTTCGAAGACATTTCATTTGATTGAAATAATGTCTAATTAAATGGCCAAAGAAATCACACATTTACTAATGGGAAATAATACACGTTATGTATTCTTTATATAAAACATTAGTTTAGCAGAAAATCTTTAATGAAAAGGGTGAATATATTTTAAACGGAAACTCATGTTTGTAAAAATTGCAACACCATGAAGGAATCATGTGATTGAGCTGAAACTTTCAGGAAATGCAAATTAGGGTATGCTATTCAAATGATTAGAATTTCAGAGTCATCGCGCATGCGTGGGCTGAGCAGCGCCCTCTGAACTACTGATGGATCCGTATAAATAGAGGGCTGTAGCGGGGCGTGTATGGCTATCTGTTAGTGGTAAACGTTACATGAGACGTCACTATGCCTCTACGACGAAAGAGGGCGACATTTCAGCAAGTTACGGAGTTTGAACGGGGACGAATGATCGGCCTTCGTGAAGGAGGGTTTTCTTATCGTGCAATAGCAGCTCGTATGGGGCGTAACAGCAGCACAGTGATGCGAGTGTGGAAGCAGTGGGTTCAAGAGAACCAGACAACTCGGAAATCCGGGAGTGGACGCCGAAAGGTGACGTCAGCACGGGATGATAGACACCTGGTCCGCATGGTGGTGACGGACCGTTTTGCTTCATCTGGACAGTTGGCAGAACGTTGGTGCACTGCTACAGGTGTATCATTGTGTGCTTCATCAATTCGTCGGCGTCTACTGCACCGTGGACTGCGTGCAAGAGTTCCTTTATACAGGATCCTCCTGACGCAAAACCATCGGCGCCTGCGGCTACAATGGGCTCATGGACATAGAGACTGGCGTGCTGATTGGCAACAAGTGGTGTTTTCTGATGAATCCCGCTTTAATTTGGGGTACAGTGATGGCCGCATCCGTGTTAGACGCTATACCGGTGAACGCCACCTTCCGGAGTGCATTATACAACATCATAGTGGACGAACCCCCCAGCGTTATGGTCTGGGGTGCGATTGCGTATCATGGACGATCTCAGCTGCTACGAATTGTGGGTAATCTTAACAGCAACCGGTACATCAATGAAGTTCTGGAGCCCGAAGTTGTTCCCTTCCTTCAAGGCATTCCCGGAGCTGTATTTCAACAGGACAATGCCCGCCCACATATTGCCAGGAATGTTCAAGACTTCTTTTCATCACAACAGATACAGCTTCTTCCTTGGCCTGCCTATTCGCCGGATATGTCGCCGATTGAACATGTGTGGGATTTCGTTGGTCGGCGTCTCGCTCGTGATCCTCGTCCCATAGCTACTACAGATGAACTTTGGGGTTGCATACAAGCAAACTGGAATACTCTTCCTCAGGCACACATTCAACATCTGTTTGATTCCATGCCACGTCGTATAGCATCACTTATTGCAGCGCGTGGTGGCTTCACCAAATACTGATTTTCGACATGTAATATTGTTTATTTGTATCAACACAGGTCGTTTGTACATTAAATTTCATTCAATTCGGACGAGTCCTTCATGGTGTTGCAATTTTTAACAACGTGAGTTTATTTACAAAATATGATATAAAGAATCGATAAATTTAAAATTTAAACAAAACATAGAAATAGGATTAATTGTTCGTTTGAAACTATAACGTAAACGAATAACGTAAAAAATATTTTTCAATTGTCAAGTGCGTAAAAGATAAATTTCTATAAATAAAACTAAACATTAAAAACGTGTAGAAATATATATTCTTGCTTGCTTGCTTCGTTTGTTCGTTTGTATATGTATTGTATGCGAATTGGAGGGCCGGCAATTAGAGGGGCTCGAATCAGGGAGTCTCGAATTAGAGGGTCGCGAATTAGAGGGTCGCGAATTAAAAGACCGCCAATTAGAGGACCAACAATTAGAGGGCCGCGAATTAGTGTTAATTGAACCCCGCTAAATTTAAATATTGACCTTAAGTGATTTTCTTTCACTTGCTTGTTTGTGTTAAAACCAATGAAAAATTATTGTTGCCACTATATTCTGGTGGAATCAATAATAGCTACATGAAGAAATGTCAATTGTGATTAATTCTTTACTTTTCAATTTTAGTTGTCATGGTAACCCGAAAGGCACGAAATGCCGGAGGGCGCTTTTTGTTTATTAGTATTCATTCAAGTTTTGACGGGTACGCACGTAGTTTTTCTATTCCGCTTACTTGACTTGACTTGGGCAGAGGAGAATTGGGAAGAGTGGCTGCCGCAGGCGGGCCTGTAATCCCAGACAGGACTATTCCGCTTAAATTCAAATGTTATTCTTCATTCACCAATGAAGAAATCTTTATAAAAAAGAAAAAAAAACCCTGAAAGAAAAAGTCTTCAATGTTATTGAATACATTTTCAACGTTCTAATATTCAATAACATTGAAGATTTTTCTCTGGGGTTCTTTTATTTCTATTACTCATACTGAAAAATTAACTCAATCAACAATTAACTCAATCCTTATTATAGCGAATCAGTCTAACAATGGTACAATACACCTTGTAAAGTTTTCAGTAGATTGATGCTAAATAATTGATGCTCGTAAAGAAAAGAATGATTTTCCGGCGCCTGGTGGGACCCGAACTCACGACCTCCTGATTGCCGGTCAGGTGCTGTACCTACTAAGCTACAGTCGTCGATCATTTCCTCCTTTACTAGCGTACATAAGGCTTTCTGTGGACAAGTTCGCTATTGGTGTGGCAGTACTGTGACTACTTTGTTTCTCCAAATCAAAAAAGCAAGAATGTCCGCTATGGTGAACTACTGTTAATATTATAAAATCAACAATTTTTTTTTCGAGTCCCACCAAGGACAGTAAAATCATTCTTTTCTTTACGAGTAATTTAACATCTATTGTTGCCACATCATCGGCTAATACAAAAAAAAACACGTTGATTTTCAGTAGATTCATATGAAATAAATACACATGCATAGCAACGTGCATTTCGATCAATTTAATACCAGTCTCTTTGCAATTTGGTTTAAATAGTAGTCTATGTACTACACCATTCTGCGAAATAACTGGCAACAATATATATACGTTCGTAAAGAGATTATATATTGTCCTTCGTAGCTCAGTGGGTAGAGCCTCCGCCCGGCAAGTGGAAGGTCGTGGGTTCAGGTCCCACCGAAGGCAGAAATATTTATTTTCTTTCGAACGTTTCACCATCTAATCACGCCATACCATCGGCGTTGGTATCACTACGCCAATAAACGTTGATTGATTGACATTGTTGTTTGATTTTCAGTAAATTGTTGTAAATTTATTGGTTTATATAATTTCATATTTCCATTGTTACCTTGCTTTCAACAAAGAAACGAAATTGCTTTGTTTTTGTCTCCTGATATTGTAGTTTTCATATTGTTGAAATAAATAGCGACAATTTATAAACTTATTTGCATAAGTTGTGTTTTAAAACTAACATTCGAATAACTATAGTGAGGAAAATAATCGCTAGCCTCAAGTCAAGTATGCAAGCGTACAGAAAAGATCATGAATTATACAACGCTTTATTGCAAAATCACAAAGTAAATAATGGCATTATTAAAAAATCATTCTTTTATTTGAGAGTAATTTAACATCTAAATAATGGCATTACTTGAGGATATGTGCTAATAAGTTATTTAAGAAATAAGAAACTGAAAATTGCTTTTTCTGGTGCTCTTTTATTTTTTATTATTTTATTTTTTATAATTACTTGGAGATTTCAATATCAATGCATTAACATTATGATTAGAATCTTATATACACCATGAATTAGTATGTTAGTGATGTCCAAAATATACTCTGGTGAAACTGGTTAGCCAAATAATATTAATGAATTATTCCGTGGCCATACTGTTTTGAACCTACATTTGATTAACCTGAATTTACTTTGTCAGTATTAATACTCTTATAGATACAAATGACTTGGTCATTCACGGAGCTAACTAGGTCTATAGCCTGGTGCAGACCACTACGTCCCTTCGATTTAACAGGAACATTTGAAGGGTTAAAAAGTTCAAAAATTATTTGATCGTAATAAAAAATTAATTTCAAGTATAGATAATGAAAATCTGTCATGGTCATGGGTTGAGATGTGAATGAATGAATGGATGGACGGACGGACGGATGAAAGAAAGAAAGGAAGGAAGGGAGGGAGGGAGGGAGGGAGGGAAGAAAGAAAGAAAGAAAGAAAGAAAGCTAAAAGTAAATAAGAAAAAATTACTAGAAAAATTATGCAGTGATAAAAAATGGAGAAAATTTTAGGATAAATTTGGAAAACATACGAAAAAGTAACATTCTGAAGGAAGTAAATACCCACTAATGTCACAGTTCATGACCTCATAGTTGATGTGATGGTTATCATCGTCAATAATTAACATCCTAGTTTCACAAACCTCCTCATTGTTTTAGGAATTCCTGCTCTTTTCATCAGGTGAATTAATTTCAATTTTAACCTGTTCTTTGTTATATTTCAGTATTTCATGAATAGTGTTCTGTATTCGGACAGCGATATGATGCGATATGAGGACAATGAGAGTCAATGCTCCACCATCCAACCTACAATAGCTCCATCCATTCCTTCATGCCGATTATGCGGTGACCAATATATAATTGATTACAGTAAACCATTTGCTTCAAACTCCATAATGACAGTAGCCGAATGCTACAAGTGTTCGCAATGCCCTTACATGAAAAGAACAATATTGCTGCATCTACGATACCAAAACAATATATACAAGTACCATAAAAAAAGATCAATCGTACATGAGGTGAGTAATCTTATAAACTGGTAAGAAACTATTTGACTATAAGTGCGCGAATATAACAAAGGTTTGCTTCCAATACAAATCAAACTAGTAGGAGTCGAATCATTGATCGAAATCTTAGTTTTGTATAAAATGCAGTTAGCTTATTACAAAAGGCAGATGAAATGACACTCAAGAAAGCAGAAAAATAATACTCATGAAATCAGATGAATAATAAATACTCATGAGAAATGCCAACAACGAAAAGTATTAGGCAGCTTTCCAAACATGATCTAGTTTTCTCTACAGTTCCTATTTGTTAACAGCCTTATAATATAACAGTTTTTTGGTCTGAAGTGAGTCAGCAAATGTTTTTAGTTTTCGAAAAAGAACATAAATCATATATCTAAATTTTCTAATTATAATTTTTTTAATGCAACAGACTGTCTCTTTAACACCGATATTTTTAGATGGCAATAAGAAATCATTGTGAGGACAGTACCTTTCGTTTAAGCTCCTTAGTTAGACGGTTTTTACAAGAGGGGCACAGAAAACTACAGGGGGCTTAAAATTCTTACATATTTTGATGTATTTTATTAATATATTTAATAATATCAAATGTAATAAGCATTAGAAGCAAATAAAATACAATTTTTATGGTGCAGTTATTTAAAATCGTTAAAACGATAGCATTGCTGATGGCA
>QLNU02015270.1:22813816-22840532 GCA_006491805.2 Dysdera silvatica
GAAAGATACTTTTGACTCTGAACCATCGGCGCATTCGGTTACAAAAGGCGGGTGAATATAGACAATGGCATGCATATTGGCACTAGATCGTGTTTTCCGACGAGTTCCGTTACAGTCTGGACTATGATGATGCTTACGCTATGGAATGATGATGAATTGATGATAAAATGAACGATTTAATATGATGATGCCGTCGTTAGACGTTATTGTAATGAGCGCCATTTCTGGTATATGTTTTAGAGAGCTATATTGCCCAAACGATCAGTGCAGTGGTATGGGGTGCTGTTGGCTGTGATAGGCGATCCAAATTACTAACAATACTAAACTACAAACTGTTACTAATTGCAAGTACTTTCAACAACAACCATTACATCAGGGAGGTTTTAAAGGCCCAAGTTGTACCCTTCATTCAATACGCTCCTGCTGCTATATGTCATAATTTCACGAGATTGAGCAGAAACCCACACCAATACATCTTTATTTATAACATAGCCTACAAAGAGATTTTGGTGACATACAAAACAACAGAAGCGCACGCGAAGAAGAAAAAGACCAAAGCTAGTATCATGGCGTCGCTCACATGCGTCGCTCACATGATCAAACCAGAGAAAGAGTCCACTATATTAATAGGGGCAAAGTGCAGTTGACAGTGAACACAGGTACTATAACAAACATATACGTATTTCAACACTATATTTCAACATGACAATGCTCGACCGCATGTTTCTCGAAATGTCCAAGCCTTCTTCACAGCACAGGAGATATTACTTCTTCCTTAACCTGCTCATTTACTGGACATGTCGCCGATTGAACAAGAGTGAAATATGGTCATTTTTCGACTGGACCATTACTGTTCTTCATCAGTTACTACCAATGAACTGTGAACTCGCATCGAAAAACTGAACAGGCAGTACCTTAAAAATACATCCAAGCTGTATTTAATTTGATCCCCAGACGTTTAGAGGCTCTTATTGCCGCTAGAAGAAGCTTCATTAAATATTGATTTTCTGCCCGTAATGATGTTGTATTTGTCTGTAAAATTAATCATGTCTTCAAAACACCTTTCATCATACGTGGTATAACTTTCATTTCGATCTGAGGATTCCTTCTTGGTGTTGCAATTTTCATAAACATGGGTGATGATATAGATTTATTCTATAGATTCATTAGCTACCTTATATAAAAATGAAATAGCATTTAAAAAATTATCAATATTATTCTAGTTTATTGATACTGATTGACAACCCTCTCACCTCAATCTATTAACTCTCCTTGCCAGCATTCAGTATGAACCCTATGTGACATTTGCGTCATTTTCGCAAGCAATGAATTAGCCAGTGCCTTCTGACGATTAACCCCGTGTTTCTAACGAAGCACCTCCACTAGCTAATTGCTCCCACTGGTTCAAGAGCTTTCAAGTTATGTCTGTTGCTCTTTGCTCCTGTAGTTTACTGGTTCTTCGATCTGTCATCTCCACAAGCTTATCTCATTATCTCAGAGCTGAGATCGGTTCTTCGGCTTCTTAAAGATATTCAATTATAGTTCTTCTGGTCTTCTCCATCCTCGGGGGAACTTTACTTGGTCTAAAGACACTGGTCAGGTCTCTGTTCTGGATCTCAACCTGGTTTAATTAGCTGTTTTCATAATTCGCTTTACTAATGATAGCGCTCCATCACCCTGATTATGCCAAAACTCTGATTAAATCTCCTTCAAGATCAATAAATCTTTTAAAAGAAGGTCCAGATGATTAGAGACACGGTGAATTATTGTATAAATTAGAGTTTTAAATTGTAAATAAATATATTCAATAATGAATACTTAATTGTATCCTACAATACGGCTTCTTTAAGTACTAAGAAAGAAGTTCAAATTAAATTTTGAAAGAAATGCGAACGTAGAAAAAGCAAAATATTTAAACAAAATAAGTACATAGTATATTTTTTTGCACTTCTAATTATTAACCTTTTTATCATGGGAAGGTAAACTAGCTTTATTTTTAAATATTCTTTATTTTTAAAATTGTAACATTTTTCACTGTTGTGCAAAAACTTTCAAATTTACACACTATCTCTTTAATTAGAATAAATGCAACGAGTTTTTTTTTGCATAAAAACTGTTTATAAAGAACTTCCTTTCAAAAATATTTGAAGGAAAAACATCGAGTTAAATTTACTTGCTAATTATTGAGTTATTAATGGAAACTTTAAGAATAAATTAAATCAATTAACTGAGCAGTATTTAAATAATTTGACGAAAGCGTTCCCATTCTTTCAACTTTTCGATTAACGCTTGCATTTTCTCCAAAATATACACATTTACGAATAACGATAGTGATACTTATATACAAATGGTTAAACACTTATAAAATATCAAATAAAAATGTCCCCCAAGTTTTCAGACACGTCAGCAGCAGTCCTTCAGGTTTGATGGTTACTTTTATACAATAGTGATAATTTGTAATCCTTCAGGAAGAGATTAAAGTCAGGAAAAATTTATATAGCTACTACTAATTCAGTTCAAAAATGTAAGAATGGAGCCCACAGAAGATACGCCACTTAGCGCACAATAGGAATTTAGGGTAAATATTGGCCTAGGAGAAAATTACTACCATTCTTTTCATAAATGTTCCTGTTTCGTAATAGGGTTCCTGTTTAGTAATAGGGTGTATCGGCTTTTTAGGAGAAAATGTCTGCAATCGTTTGATTTTTCGATGAACTGTACACCAACGCGACAATGGTGACCCGGATGTGATAACATCCGCCTGTCAAACGTTTCTGGAGTCGTGGGACGGTAGTGTTATCATTGGTCGCCATGTGCCCAAGTAATTTGAATTCACCACCCAAACTCATAAAAACAAATTATCTATTACCCATCCTATCTCAGACGGTGTTATCCGATCATATACCTTACCAGTAAAAGTTCTAGGCATCTTGTATAACTAACGAGGGAATCTTACGAAAATTCACTGTCCGATTTTTTTTTAAATTAGACACATGGAAGAAATCGTGAAACGAAGAGTAAAGGCGTAACAATTTTTTTTTACTCATGTCTGAGGGCAAAGACATGGCCCTTTGAAATTCCTCAAATTTTAGAAAAATTCAGTAGATTGTACTGAAATTTCACATATCGTTGCCATATGTGCAGCAAACACGCGTGTATGCCTAATTATTAGATGGAAAAGCACTAGCATACGCAGGATTGGATTCGGGTAATGGCTAAACTTGGATTTTTTTGGGGGCGACAAGTCCTGAATACGTTAATGACCTTTATGTTTTCAATGTTAGCTTTTTTCATTTCGCCAGATGCAGTGGCCCCATCTTCCCCCCACCTTGTTGACAAGGGAACTACATTTTAATGGGCAATTTTTTAATTATAGGAGCAATGGTGAAAAAGAGTTTTCCTATAGTTGGAAAGCATATATTCTTGAAAATGTCAGGAGACTGGCGCTTTTGGCGCGTCAATACGCCCAAAACAAAAAGACACAAGCCCAGTTTCGGTGAGCTATAAATAACAGGAAAATTTAACATCTAACAACCATTATTCAATCAGTATCGGATTTTCATTAACTTACGTTTGTTTTATACCGAAGTGCGAGCTACTAATATTTCCATTTATTAATACCAAGATTTTTTTCTATTTTGCGCAACAATATATACATAAGTGGTATATATATATACTTAATTGGGAACTTCCGATAACGAACTCTGTGTGGCGTTTCATGCCTAAGTCTAACCAAATACAAATGTTAGAAGTCAATATTATTTAACATTTTGTTCATGAAGTTGTGTCATTCATATTCATGAAATGTGTCTGTGCGTGTTTTTTGACGTATTGACGCGCCAAAAGCGCCAATCTCCTGGCATTTGCTAAAACTCTTTTACACCATTGCTATCATAATTAAAAAATTGGCTATTGAAATGTTCAACAGTTCTCTTGTCAACAAGGTCGTACCGAGAGTTGGGGGATGATTGGGGCCACTGTCACCTCCGGATTGAAAAAGCAAAAAGTAAAGGCCATTTAAGGGGTTTAGGACCCCTCCCCCACCAAAAAAAATTCAAAGTTCAGCTCCCTCTCCGAATTCCAATCTTGAGTATACTAGGAGTGCCATCTAGTAATTATACATACGAACGTGTTTTCTTTTCACATGGCAAAGACATGTGAAATTTCAGTATAATCTATTGAATTTTACTAAAATTTTTGGAAATTCAAAGGGCCATATCTTTGCTGTCAGACATGAATTGGAAAAAATGCTTGCGCTATTATTCTTCAGTAAATGACCTCTTTCATATTTGTAATTTTCAAAAAAATCGAACGATGAATTCTTGCAAGGATCTCTCATAAGTTATCCTTCAGGAATTTTTTTTTTTTTAATTTTAGATTATTTTCAAAGTAGTTGTTTCCACAAAATTACAAGAAATATCTATATCACAACACGCCACATTATATCCCATGTCAGACTTCATGAAAAAAAAAACTAACTGCCAAATAAAAGATGTTTAAATAAAATAAAATATGTATCAGTTATAATAATAATGAATTTGAGGTTACTTATATATTATTTTAATATGAGAATAAATTTCTCTCAGTATGGTTGAGCTACCACTTCGCGTGATTTTCTCCTATGTCCTCAATATTACTGTGTTACTATAATATTTCAAATAGGAATTCACCCTTAAAACAAACTTCGCTATGGAGGTAAGGCTTAGAGGTAGGTAGAAGAGATTTCTTCAATTGAATTTATTAAATAAATTGAAAGGATCTCGAAAACAAGTTTGATTTGCATTCCGTTCGTATTTTGAATATATTTTGGATTACTAAGCCAAACGTCAACAGATTTTTTCTCAAAACAAGAATTCGTCCTTCATAACAAAATTCTGTGCAACAACAAGTGATTTACATTTTGCTTAAAAAAAAATTTTGGGGAATCTGAATATCTGAGAAAAAAAAGTTTGCTTTACAATTCTTATGGATTACAAAATAAAAATTACGCTTCTCAGGAATATTCAGTTGCTATCCTGAAGCGTATTTTCATTATTTGTTATCGATGGAAAAATATAATAATAAATCAAAAGCACAAAAAATAAAAATAATACAAGCTTAGGAAGAAGTGTATAATTCTGTTTGAAAAACTAGTTATTGCGTAGTGCAAACAACAGGAACTCTTCTTACTGAAATTTCTCTGAAATGCAGTGTATCTCCATTTTTCCATTTATTCATTTTCGCGAACATAGAATTTCATTTTCTTTGATGTTTGCTTCACCATTTGCAGAAAATTAAATCATACTGAATATTTTGCAAACTTCTTTTCGATTCTTTTGTTTATTAATTTCTTTTAATTCACTTATTGTTAGACCCGTTCTGATGTTTCAAAGGAGTTCTTTTTACTTTTCAAGCATGAAAAATATTTAAAACGCCATCACTCTTAGTTCTATTGTTGTAAGATGTTATATAATAATTCCTATATTTAAACTTCGATAAAGCAGCAAGCATTCTTTTATATGATTGGACATTAAGCAAAATGAATATCAAAAGTAGTGGTTAATCTAATCATTAGAAAATAAAGTGCAGCTGTATTAAAATACAAAAATATACTAAACTATTAAATTATATTAAAGGATCCACATACAAATTTTCGATTCGCAGCTCCCAAAGCTTCCCAAATCTTCAGTCTTCACGTCTTCAGTCTTCAGTCTTCACTTTCCCAAATCTTCAGTCTTCGTGTCTTTAAATCAAGGCTGGGCTCATCAATTTGATTATGGGATATCCCATTGTACGCGAAATTTTTATATCAATTCTGATTTCTACGCACGAATACGAATAAAATCTTATTCGTTCTTCTTACAGAATACGAACAATCCCTTGCCCTTGCTACTAGAAAGAGCCCCGTTATTAGCATTGCTACTGCTGTCTTCACATTTCCCAACTAAATTGTTTGTAAAATCTCCCGATGTATAAAATAACAAGGAATAAAGCATTATTATTATTTTTTAGATTAAAATTAGTTTTGTTAAGGTTAAATTTTGATAAATAAATTGAATAAAAGAAAATAGAGCAGTTGGCTCCGAAATATCGTTTTTTATTCTTACAGCAGTGTCGAAACAGTATGGAATTTCCTGTCGAAACTTTATTTTTGTTTGCTAAATAATTTAATACAACTTTAACTGAAATTCTACTTACAGCTACAAGTTAATGAAGAAAAATTATTGTTAAATCGAAGAAAATGTAGCACTGACCTCAATGTAACTCCATCCGGACCAATAAAATCAATCATTAAATCGAGGATATCAGGCATCGTTAAATCCAAATTAAACTGTATTTAAAATATATTTCTAGGGTAGATATTGAGTACATCATGTTTTTACAGACGCTTGTGTCTTCATCTGCTCTATAAAGATAAGGGAAATTATAGTTTTCGTATATATTTTATACCTGTGTAAATTTATAAATTTTCGATGCAAAATTTGCTATAAGAAATCTACTCATTAATCTTAAATATATTAGTTTAAAGAAATAGCTAATATTATTAAATATATTAATACAATACATCAAAACATTGATGAATTTTAAGCCCACCTATAGATTTCTGTGACTCCTGGACTTCAAGAACCATCTTATAACAAACGTCTTACTACGAGCTGAAAATAGATGCAAAGACATCTATGAACATGAAGGCAAAATTTATATTTTTCTTATTTACATCTATTCAATAAAGTCACTCAGAAAATTTGGCCCACATGAGTAAAGGTTTGCAATATTTCCGCTGAATTGTTAAATTTTTATTTAACACTTAGTAATTGCTGTATGTTACATTTCTATATTTATTCAGAGAAAAATTAATATATTTTACATTACCAGTTTACATGATTTGTTTTTATTGCCTGTTTAACTATTAGAAAATAACATGAAAATTGGCTTGCTCTTTAATAAGTAGTATTTAATAGCTTGGAAGGTATTTTCCTTTCAAACTACATTGCTCTCTTTCGCAGAGGGCAGTATTTTTTATGCAAACTCAAAACTAACGGTTAGAAAATTTTAAACTAACTAAAGTCTATTATCATGAATCCCTATTATGCGTGGTGTAAACAAATGCCTAAAACAAACGGGTTGTATCCTATAAATCTCACATCAAAACCGTCTTTTTGTTGTTATAACCTCGTCCAGAAAATCCATACAGAACTACACTTGATTTTTCTACTTCCAACGCAAGGATTATATGTTTACGACAACCATTTACTTTTATGAGACTGGAAACATTTTTTTCAAGCCCTGAGATAAGACTTCATTGTGTTTTCTTTCCATAAATAATGAAACTTTAGAGGATGAACCAAAAGATAAACGATGATCAAAAAAGCTATTTTGACCCTCCGAGGAGAGTTCTTGGGGTAGCTGGTTGGCTTCTAAAGTGAGTCCGAATTTTTAGAGAAATACAAAACTTGAATATAGTATACTTTCACAAATTCCATCTTTATTGTTTCTGAATAACAAAAAAAATATATTTCTGCAATTTTTGAAGCTTTAGCAATATGAGAATTGACCCTTAAGAATTGATTTTAACAAATATGCTGAAATGAAAAGCCAAAATGCATTTTAAAAGCTATGGGTACCCACACTTACACTGTATAAAAAACTTATACAGTGGACGTTCGATTTTGCGAAATGTACGAAGAAAGAGAACACGGATTGTAAAATCGGAAGTTCGTAAATGGGAATTAACATCAGTTCTGATGGATGCTTTTCAGAACCAACGCAACTGTTCTTAAAAACGTGTAGTTCGAAAGTTGGATAAAACGCGTTGGATAAGACGCGTTGGAACCAATGCAATTGTTCTAAAAAACATTTAATTCGAAAGTTGAGTTCGATATCACTACATAACAAAGGAGAATGAAAAAAGATTACTTGTTAATTAAAAAATGTAATGTCATACATTCACATTGCTTTAACGCTCTTCCAATAGTTAATATTTCTAACAGAATTAACTCCTCTGAAATAAAGGAATAAATAAATGGATCAATAAATAATGAATTAAAAAATTAATGGATGAATGAATGAATGAATGAATGAATAAATAAATAAATAAATAAATGGCATCCCAAATATAGAATATGCTCTCGCTTATCTTACAATTTCTTTTGATAAAGAAGCGCCTCATTATCGACAATGTCATATTACTGTGAGAGCCTAGAAATTCAGTTTAATTATTTATTGCATTTCTCGCTGTTTCACGTCACTTGGACGCGTAACTCTGCCCTTCTTGCGCCGGAGGCGGTAGACGGATTATAAAGAACCGGATTTAAAAGCGTTCATAATATGTATAGTAAATTTCAAGATAAACACGTATAGATTTCTTTATATTAAAAATAAAACACCTTTTCAGAAAATATTCATTATAAAAGAACTTGAAAACACCTCTACTCAATCCAATCAACTGGCGCAGCATAGTCCAAATGCATTTGGGCGCATCAAAATGGGCGCAGCATAGCCCATATGCGCTTGGGCGCATCAAAATGGGCACACCATAGCCCATATACACTTGGGCGCATCAAAATGGGCACAGCATAGCCCATATACACTTGGGCGCATCAAAATGGGCACAGCATAGCCCATATACACTTGGGCGCATCAAAATGGGCGCAGCATAGCCCAGATGCTCTTGCGTCATGAAAAATCAACCAAAGAAACATCAATCGTTTGTATCAGGAAAGAAGTGGTCATACCATATTTCCAATCGTTTCAGTAAGATAAACGTTTACTGGAAACATACCCTTACTATGTATGCACAATTTTTAGTACATATGTACATATGTTTAATGTTAAATACTCATACAACTTGATACTGAATAGACATTCGCGATAATTAGTATTACTCTGTATGACAAATGAAAATATGGAAGCGATCTCAATTAAGAAAATACCGTAAACAGTATACAATTACTGGAGGAAAAGGCACCTATTATCACTTTATATGATGTGATATTTTGTCGCTTTGACTTTTAGAGAATAATGGAATTTTTCCTACTTTTTAATTGGTAGTAATTGATAACTCGGAGGATATCTTCTAACAGGAATTCCATGCACTCGCGTTGACTAAACATTCATGGGAAGCAGGACACAAATTCTTATTTCCAAGGCGAGATTGATAAAAAAAAAAATCCAGCAGTGGACTTAATTTTTTAGAGATCTTTAGCATCCTTTCCAATGTCGAGGGCACTTAATTTTTTAGAGATCTTTAGCATCCTTTCCAATGTCGAGGGCACAGATGAAGACCAGATACCAGTGAGTATTATTTCTCCTGTTTGGGGAACCTCCTTCACTGCACAAGAAGAGACGCTGCCACAGACACATAGATTTCTTCCATCCCCCGATCGACGATGAACTTTGACCATCGTCGCGTGTAAACATCATACGGTTCTGATGGTGGTGGCAAGTGGCCATTTAAATAGCTATTCATGCATTAAAACATTTTAATTTCCATAAGTTGTGATTATTGTATATATTAATCCGTTCTTAATTACATAAGTGGAAATTATGCGTCAAATACAAAATTAGTGCACACTAATTTTTATATTTAATTTAGTCTTATGTACTGCATATCTACAGTATATTAATTTTTATTCGTATATCTCTTTTTTTTTCAAATCGTATATCATTTTTTCGATGTCATACTGTGACGGCTAATTTTGCTTATCTCGGAAAATATTGCGGATACTAACATATTCTCTTATTTTTAAAGCCACAATAATATGTGATTATCAAAATAAATTTCAATTTAAAAGTCTAAGTGCAATAAAACAATTAACACTCTTAGGAACAAAAACTAAACAAGTGACTGTAATTTCAGTTTTTGAGTCCTAGCTCTAAAAGTTACATCAGTAAGAACGTAGTTTTGAACACTGAAAACTTATTTAAATATCTGATGAAATTTCATACCTACTGATATACTGATGAAATTTCATACCTACTGATATACTGATGAAATTTCACCTACTGAATAATGACTTACATACCATGAAATTTGTCTCCACTGATATACTGATGATCACATACTGATGAAATTGCTACCCAACATATACTATTGATGACTTATATACTGATGAAATTCCCTCACCACTGATTATACCATTATACCGAAAATCTACTGATATACTGATGACTTAGCTATACTGATGAAATTCTCACTTACTGATATACTGATGACTTAATATACCATTGAAATTTCTTTAAAACCTACTGATATACTGATGAAATTTCATACCTACTGATATACTGATGAAATTTCATACCTACTGATATACTGATGAAATTTCATACCTACTGATATACTGATAACTTACATACTGATGAAATTTCATACCTACATTTCTTTTATTTATAATTTTACCTTCGCCAGAAATAGTGCATTTGTATGTCACATTATGCTTCGAAACCCACATACATTTTTCTTTTTTTTTTAATGGTGTTTTATTTTTCAAAGTATGTAATAAGCTAATATAAATAAAATGTACTCGACCCCAAATATATTTTGTTACTAAATAAAACAAACAAAAATGCTCCGAGGTGTCTTCGAATCAATCAGTTTTCATTATCGTTGAATAATAAAAATAATGATATCTTCATTTATTTTACACGTTTACATACAAAATTGCATTGAGGACCTTTAGTGATTTCGTGTTTATATGATGCAGTACAGTTTTATTTATTATAACAAATTAGATAATAATTATAAAGAGAGAAAAGTTAAGCAATTAATGTGGAAAGTTTGGGATTCAAAGTAGAGAAAAGAAAATATGTGTGGAAAATAACCTGGTATTCTTTTCTGTATTCCAGTCTTAGAGATCTTATTTTATTTAGATCTCAGGAACGCTGTATCCGCGCTGATATTTTCCTGGAACTTTTCGTTTTATATTCTAATATGATTTATATACGATATACTTGTTTTAAGTAACCCTAGTTGTCATATGGTGCAAACTTAGTTTGACGGTACAAATGAAGAATAAATAAAAGGAATTATTATCATTGTATACAAAGGGGCAAGTCCATATAAAATGCCATGCATTGACAGAACCAGCTGTAAATAGAGTTTATATGCCTCTAACGTAAATATTTTTATGCGCTAATTAACAAAGCGATTTGTGAGTTTAGAATCTAAATATTCCAAAATTCTTTAGGAAGATAAACAAGGATGAGGTGGAACTCATTTATAATGAATATGAAATGGCCGTTACTCTTACTCGCTATATCTAGGATTGCAGTAAAACCGTGTTACTCTTAATATAGCCCTGCGGTGGCGCAGTGTGGTAACGCGTTCTCCTATTGCGCGGCTAATCCGGGTTCGACTCCCAGCAGTGCAAAAAGAACGCTTACTCAGAGATCTCATAAAGATCGCACTGCTCACTGTAGTCCGGGGTTTGGTTCCCTAGGCCTTAAGAGGTTCGGATTCCTCGGAAAACAGTAGGTCCCGGCGCAGCATGACCACTGTAGTCTTTGAGCCGTAAAACCAAAAAGAAAGAAAGAAAGAAAGACTCTTAATATAATATAAAAGGGACTAAAAATACTAACAGAACAGCGAAAACGGGTAGCATACATCATTCACGTATATTATATAATATATCATATATATAAATATTAGAATTTTACATATGTTCCCATCAGTATTTATTTAAAAAAAATCTTAATTTCTTACACATTCTCGGGCGGATACTTTGTAAAACGGGGTGGTGGGGTAACTATTTGCAGTATAACTTGGCTTACTCAAATTAAGGGAAGGTTTACTGGACGCTTTGACAGATATTCTCTAACAAAAAAAGGTTTTGTGAATGTAACCACATATATTCTTTATTTCCTCGCAATATAACGGAACCCTTTATTACCAAATTCAACTTTATAAATATTGTAAGCAGAAGACGAGCGTCGAAAGAATTACATACAGCGTATCACTGTATTCCGGACAACAGTAAAGCAGCAGGAATGAAGTCTTGCATTTTTAAAACGGTTGGCAATATTTCCAAACAGTATATTCCCATATCAAAATTTGATAGGGAGGCAGCCAAATGCACGTTACGAAGTTGCCAACGGAAAATACTAACAGTACCCAAAACACATTGAACAATACTCAAATATTCTCAACACGTTCTTCATTTATTATTCTAGTGCGATTCCTGAAATTGTTTCAGGCGTCGATTCGGCAATATATTATTCTTAGTCCCACATAGAAATTTTAAGATCCATTTTCAGGACGAGCTTAAGGTAAAAGGAGATGTCTCCCCATCCTTGCTTACTGCAGCATATCAAATGGAATTGCTTTGTACAGCAACTTCCCGTTCATAATTTACAATCCATTGAAGATCTGCTTGCGTCCATTAGTGTAATAGAAATGCGTAACCAGATCCATTAATCATCCTTAATCAGAATGATTATGTATTCATAAATGAGCGCCATCTATAGTTTAAAGGAACAATAAATTTATATTGATATTTGCCTATTTGTTTATTTTAGTCTCGTGGAAAGACATCGTTCTGTAAAACGTTTCCTACTCAGATATATTGCAAAAGAATCAATACAAACATGACACATATTTAGTACAAATTAACATATGTTCATTATTGAAAGTATGTATCGTAATATTGAAATTCATATTTAAGTTAATGCCTTCTATTGCTCTATTATTGAATGTATAACTAAGTTGACACGGTAAGCAGAAATTATTTAGCCAACTCTGGTTTATTTTTTCCAAAATAATATTTCCATTCTTTAATAATTTTCACCTTAGCTTGAAGTGTGAGATCTTTTATTTGGGCAGCCATTTTTCAACGTCAGTAAGACCAACTTAAACAAAAACATTTCTTAAGACCAACGGAGGATTAAGATTTTTATGGGTCCTAAGCCGGAAAGATTAAAGGTGCCCCATCTAACTGTAATAATTTTTGTGCAAAAGAAAATACAATAGACTCTAGCTAATTTCGATCTGGATAATCCGGCTTTACTGGAAAGGAAGTAGAATTACGCTTCCAGGTGACGTCACGAGTGAGGATATTTCCGTGTGTGACGTAACGAATGATGGATTTAGTAAATGCTATGAAGCAGAGGACTTTCGATTGGTATGATGAATGAGAATCCAAATATGGATATATACATTATTTCGGGAGCAAAATTAAGATTAAAAATAATGCTTAAACAAATGAAGTCAGGTCTCTTCCGGGCCCCAAAAGTGCGAGTCCTAGACTCGGGACTACTTGGCCTAAACGTTAGTTGGAAATATATTATTTATATAAAGCATATGCCCTAATCGCAAAATATCGGCTTTAATTAGACTGGCCTACGGCGAGATTTTAATTACATTATTTCTGTGAAGAGTTTTCGGGAAATATAAAATACAGTTTTTTAAGGAAATAATCGTTAATTATCAAAACGTTATTGCAAGAAACTACTGTATTTAAATGCCTATATGTCGCCCCCGTGTATATGCCGATACTTCAAAAAGAAAAAAAGCAGACGTTCAGATTGAACCCAATGCTCTTGTTCAACATATTATTAGCATCAAACACGTTTGATAAGTGGTTGTAAAATTAGTAATGGTCTGTGATTAACTTCGATTTAATAATTATAATACAGTTACAATAGAAGTCATAAACGTAACACGGTTAATTAAGAAATACAAATGCGACTTTACTATATTTATATCCTTGATTTCTGCATATTTAATTAATCTACGCAATTCTACGTCCAATAACTTTGCATAAGCGCTTACTTACTTTCTGCGCCTTAGAACTTCTTTACATTTCTTACATTTCGCAAAATAATTTACTATTTTTTAATTCTTCGGTAACAAATACTTTCTATTTTATGTTGCTAGTCATAGAAAAAAATTTCATGCATAAGTATTATGCGCTTATTTATGTACAAGCGTTAAATCAATATACATATTAGATCATTTCTGTATTGAAGTAAATCTACGACATCTGCAGGACTAATTACACCATTTCTTCCTTTTTTATTTAAATTAGCTTGCAATAAATTTTATACGGTATTACTTGATCTCTAACTTTTAATTAAAATTTTATTAGCGTAAAAATAAAACATTATTATTAATTAACAACAACTATTTCCCTCTATACGTAAATTAAAATTATAATTCCTATTCATTTTCCACAAGTAAATATGCAAGGTTTTGAACTTCTTTAACACGTTGGTGCAACTATACTCCCATTAATAAATAGCTTTTAATTTTTGTTAAAATAATTTGAGCTCTAACGACAGCATTTATTTCAAATTTTTGACACCATTTCGCAACTTAAGGACAGAAAGGACACATTTTTTTTTTCAAGTTCAACTTACTTTTCATTTTATAATTAATTTTCTGACGAAATCCGCAATAAAATTTAGTAAAAGGATGACACTCAGGTAAAGAAAGTTCAAGTAAAAAAAAAATCTCAAAGCTTACCATAAAACTTCAATCTCAAAGAATTGAAGCGTAAGGAAAAGAAATTATCGAGTGTTCAGCCGAAGTCTTCTGAAAGAAGGAAAATGCTTGTATGGCACTTCAAAATTCATTATTTGCATTGCTAAAGAAAAGCAAAAAAGCACAAAATTGCCTTCATCGTTAAAAGCAAAAATAGACCCCCTATTGTCAATCTTTTATTGTAAGTCACTCACTGTAAAATAATAAAGAAAACGTTTGCTTTGAATATCGTTTGATATTGATATTTATTCATTTATTGTTATGATAAAAGTATACAGAATTCATCTTGTATTTGACGGCTGAGGCTATTCTTTAATATCAGATCTTTTTCAAGTGCCATATCAAGTGAATATCATAGGTATGTCTATAAGATGTGGGAAGTTATAAGTAATATATTATTAAGGATCGACAAATATTGTAGCCATTGGCGACTATATTTTAATGGTTATCGAATAGAAAATCTCCTTTTCCTCTTAAGGTTCTATGGTTTCTTAATGAGGCGGGCGATTATCGGTTTTGCCTGGCGAGTGAAGTTCTCCGCGGGTTGTTGAGCTCTGGTTATTGTTATTGAATTATTTATTTTATTATATACCATCAAGAAAAATATTTTAATGATTAATAGGCTACATATTTCAATTTATGTGTATCCCTCTTAGAGTTTTCCATTAATTTGTTTATTTATCCCTCTTGGTTATTTATCTCAAGCAAAATAGATTATAGTTAAATTATGAATTTAGTTAAAATGAATAGATAGTTAAAATTATCTCAACACCCTTGATTGATTTATCTCAGCTTATTGATTTAATTTCTTGTGAGATCATGTATCGATTAAAGGCTTTTGGTACATATAGATTTACTCGAGTTGATACTAATTTAGGGATGACCAACTTAAACTATATTGGACCAAAAACATGGAATTTACTCCCCAATTCTTTGACTTCGATATCTTTATTATTTACGTTCAAAGACCAACTCCTACAATTGTTGTTCTCTGACTTACTTCTTTTTATTCGAACTACAGACTGCCTTTACTTACCTAAAATTGGGTAACGTTCGTACAATTGGTTTAAATATTATAATTATTTTTATAAAGGTGCATCCGACTTCTCAGACCATGTTGTGGTCTTTTTTAGATGTTTCCCTCATCAGCATATTTTATTTTCTATAATTGCAGTACTATTCTTGTTTATTTAATAGGTCAGTTTCGATTTCTTTCAATAATGCATAGTAATAGTTACCATACTTTGATAATTTTTTTATTGTGTGTATGTTGATGTAAAATAAAGATATTGACATGAAATACATATTATTTTTTTTTGATTATTCATATATCTATCAATATTGCATATGAGTTGTTTCTTTATATCCCCATGAAATTTTGTCTGAGAACTTCAAAATTTCTGTTAATGTTATTATATTATGCCTTTTTTACATTTATTCTACTTTATATTTCTCTTTTCCGTGTTGGATATTTTCTTCCTATTCTTTTTCTATTCTTTTCAATTTCTACTTTACTTTAATGAAATCAGAATACTTCGATATATATATATATATATCGGATATTAAAGAATTTGTCTGCCACTCCAAATCTGTTCAAAATATATAATCATACAATTTATCACATTGCATGATTATACATTGTACTACGAATTATACTACTCACATTGTACGAATAAACTCGTTTTATTATTTATTATTAGTTTTGATGTTACATTCTTCGTGTTCTTGCTTCGCTCTAGAGTTTATCCATTGATTCTGACATCAATAATACTAATACAATAAGAAGGGTCTGTACAGAAGTGCCCCAAGACATCAGCTGCTGGATACTAAATCCAGATTATCGCTATTATTTAATATTGTTGTAATTAACCTAAATTACTAGTTAGATATTACGTTATTTGTTTGATTAATTTATTTAATATATTTGTAGTAATACCGCCACGGTTTGGTCTGCACAAATGTATGGGTTCTTAAGCAGTTCCAGAGTTTGATGTATGATTTTGAGGTATTGATTACAGTTCCAGTGCAGACATTCACTCGAAATGGTGGATAAAGATTTTGGTTTGAATGTTATTACTACTGTTGTATCTTCTAGAGCACAATAAGTACCTGCTCACGATCTTGTATATTGTTCGCGAATGTTGGCCAACACCCAGTTACTTGGTTTCCTGATAGATAAATTAATTTGTAGCAGCTAGTACACTTTTATATGTTAAGTTAAAAGTAAATCACCGTTAGAAGCAATTGACTTTAACCCTAGTTGTTACAATATATGCGATTTATATTGGCTTCGTGACACTTCACAAAATAAAATTTGCGATATGGGAATCCAGATTCTTCGGAATAGTTTACAATTTATGATTCGTCAGCGAGTTCTGACATTTTTCTTGAAAATTTTTGAACGTTTCAAAATTTTGCTAAGGGAGTTGTTTCTTTATATCCCCATGAAATTTTGTCTGAGAACTTCAAAATTTCTGTTAATGTTATTATATTATGCCTTTTTTACATTTATTCTACTTTATATTTCTCTTTTCCGTGTTGGATATTTTCTTCCTATTCTTTTTCTATTCTTTTCAATTTCTACTTTACTTTAATGAAATCAGAATACTTCGATATATATATATATATATCGGATATTAAAGAATTTGTCTGCCACTCCAAATCTGTTCAAAATATATAATCATACAATTTATCACATTGCATGATTATACATTGTACTACGAATTATACTACTCACATTGTACGAATAAACTCGTTTTATTATTTATTATTAGTTTTGATGTTACATTCTTCGTATTCTTGCTTCGTTCTAGAGTTTATCCATTGATTCTGACATCAATAATACTGATACAATAAGAAGGGTCTGTACAGAAGTGCCCCAAGACATCAGCTGCTGGATACTAAATCCAGATTATCGCTATTATTTAATATTGTTGTAATTAACCTAAATTACTAGTTAGATATTACGTTATTTGTTTGGTTAATTTATTTAATATATTTGTAGTAATACCGCCCCGGTTTAGTCTGCACAAATGTATGGGTTCTTAAGCAGTTCCAGAGTTTGACTTATGATTTTGAGGTATTGATTACAGTTCCAGTGCAGACATTCACTCGAAATGGTGGATAAAGATTTTGGCTTGAATGTTATTACTACTGTTGTATCTTCTAGAGCACAATAAGTACCTGCTCACGATCTTGTATATTGTTCGCGAATGTTGACCAACACCCAGTTACTTGGTTTCCTGATAGATAAATTAATTTGTAGCAGCTAGTACACTTTCATATGTTAAGTTAAAAGTAAATCACCGTTAGGAGCAATTGACTTTAACCCCAGTTGTTACAATATATGCGATTTATATTGGCTTCGTGACACTTCACAAAATAAAATTTGCGATATGGGAATCCAGATTCTTCGGAATACTTTACAATTTATGATTCGTCAGCGAGTTCTGACATTTTTCTTGAAAATTTTTGGACGTTTCAAAATTTTGCTAAGGGATACGATCACTTTAATTAAAAATATTTAAATGCAGGAACTGTTGGAAGTTATAAGCTTGCCATGCTCGATATCTCAACGTTTATCATAAAATCGGCTAAAATATCCTAAAAGCATTCTAAGGAAGCAATAGTCAGATTTTAAGTTTTCTAAATATTTAAAAATAAATGAAAATACCCGCTCTCAAATCATGCTGAAAAAAAAAAAAAGATAAATTTGAAGTGTTTCCATTTTGTAACAACGAATGCTTTTAGCTCCTTGACTCTCCGACGTTTTCCCTAAAATAATTTCTCAAATTCCCGAGAAATAGACGCATCTCAAACGGAAGCAATCAAAACGCAAAACTGATTTTAAAAATTCCAAGGCGCCATCACAAATCATCTTCCCATAATGCCAAGTCCGCTTCATCGTCTCTTTCTTGATTTTGTTCTGGGTGAATGTTATCATCGCCGAAATTGAAGAGGCGCCTTTTCTAGATTTTTCCCGATATTACGAAGAGATCTCTTTCAGAAAGCAATTTCCATAACTGCCAGAAATAGATGTGCTGAACTGGAAGTCTTACGAGCACTCGATATGAGTTTTTACTTTTGACGTCACTTTTGAAAGAAACGGTTTTCTAAATCACTAAATTGGCAATACCGGAGCTGCACCGATTTATTGATAAAGGGAAAAACTGGAATGGCAGTAAATACTTTTCCATGACGAAGTTACTTCTGGATATTTGAAAAACTCCAATATTTTACTCCGGTTTTTAAACTTGCGCTTTTATTATCTTTTCCTCTTTCCTCATTTAAAATTTTAGAAGATGTGGTTCTACATGCGCAAACTGTTACGTCAAATTTTGAATTGCAAACAACTTTTGGGTTGAAACCCTTTGAAGTTTTCATTTTTAAAAACTTGGGAAACCTTTTTCAAAAGACTTAAATCGGTGATGATATGAAAAACCTTCAGACGTAAATTGGTAAAGACGAAAAGCCAAGCTTTTCAGAATGAGAACTTAATATCGTAACACAATTCTCAATCCTAAAATTCTTGACAGTTTTAAAAAAATGCACTTCGTATTTTTTCATTCTTTAAAAATTCTCAGAGTTGAAACTGACTGCTAACAATGGGAGCTCCCAGATAGCGACCTAAGCCTCTCCGACTTACATTTACTCTCCAGCTGAAATGCACATTAGAGAAGTTATCAAAATTTCTAACAATATAGCCCATATATTGGCCTCAAGGTGCCACTTTCCCGTGTGCTCTGTAAACTTCAACTTCATCGGACGATGGACTTTTAATCATTTGAGAATATGTACTAAAGAAAAATAATACAGAAACCATTTTCTATTAAAGGGGACAATAAAAATTTAAATATTTAATAGCAAAACTACAAGGCTGAAGAAAAATCCATTATTTTCGCATTTATTTTTGTATGATTTATTTATATCTTTTCTTTACGACAAAGGTGACAAATTTTCACTCGCCATCGGTTTGAAAAAATTATTGAACCCCAACTTAATTTAAATCCTCGCTGCGGCCTTGATAAAATATAATTTAAAAACTTTTATTTTTCATGCACACCTCGAAAACATGTGTGACCCTGCAAGAACTAAGTACTTCTGTGTATAACATCTTTGGACACAAAGAGTTTCAACTCTTGTTATGGTTGAATTTACGCTGACATTTTTCTTACTTTTTTTGTATAGTAGGAATACAATTATAATGCTGCTGAGAATCCTTAATTTTCCGATATATACGAAATTGTCGCTAAGGAAATAAACCCCCGCTCTATGTATCAGTAAAAACATGGCAAGTTATTTGAAATATCGGGAATAAACACGAATTTTTTTACCTGATAGACAAACACGTTGTTTCTACGACACAACAGTAAGCGCAATTTTCAATTTGTCTCATTTTAAAGATTGCAAAATAAGACATTTTATATATTTAAAACATAATTTTTTTAAATGTTTTGCACAAAAGATAATATGCAAGAATGTGAAAAATTTTCAGAAAAGTTTACCTCAAAAAATCTTTAGTTCTTCTCTTTAGCCCTCCTTGCATTCTGACATATTTATACACAATTCATTTTTAGAATTGATGATTGTGAGCCAGAAATAAGACAAGAGTTGAAACAAGAAAAACGTAAACAAAATACATTTGTCATTCCGACTTGTGTTTGAGTTTGCTTTTTCCCATCGTCAATTTCTGAAAAAGCATTGTATATGGACAAATCGTAATACGAGGGGAATGAAACTGCACAAGTAAAACTTTCTGAAATTACATGCACAATTTATAAATTTCAAATGAGTCGTGCATTTTTTACTCAAATCATACAACATTTGAATCCAGTTTACACGAATCTCATATTTCATAACAATTACGTAATAATCTCTTTAAATATGCATAAAATTTTTTATTTAATTAAGCATTCATAAATTAAATTTAAAACTTCTGATGCGGCAATATTAAAAGGCAAAATTACGAAATCGCCCTCCTTTTTTTCAATACATTGCACCAATTTTGATCCGTTGTTCTTTTGCAAACATGATTTGTTCGAGTTTGCTTTATATCTAAGTACTGTATTAAAGGGCCGAAACTTTGTTTTAAAATTGATTAGCTAGTTGTTTCAGACAGAGAAGCCGGTAAAGAACACATTGGCTTGACATTATCCAAACCGACACAAAATTTAATATTGCGCAATTGAAGGAGCTAAACAGAAATGCATGGAGGCAGTTGTCATATGAAGTCTCTAATGGTCGGACATAACTGACTGGATAGCAACAACAACAACAACAAGTTAGTAGTGCATAATTCAAATGTATATTTAGCAGACTTCTGGCATTACATCTTAAAGAAAGAAGAGCCGGAGAATCCTTTAAACAGTGTATTCTGCTTTTTCCAGATCTAGAATGACAATAGCCAAATGCAATGCACACTCAGAAACGTTTATAACAACCAACTGCATATTGCGAAGGACTAGATTATATGGACTTCTATTATTTATATATTAAAACACATCACACGTAATGGCTCTCCGTGTACCGTTTATAACGTCCCTACTTTTTATAACGAGAAGTTTTTATGTATAGAAGATACAGTACCTGTTGCCACGACTCGATAGCCCAGATCAAATCAAAATCAAGTGGCTGTTCGATTTCTTGGCATACGCAAATCACTCTGTTTCGGTTCAAAAAGTTTGCACATTCGTTATATGCGTTTGAATTGTTGTGGAAATGTATTACATCATTAAGAAAAATGTCGCTTATAGCGCATATCGATTGAAACAATCAATTTTGAGAGATGTATTGGTAGTCGTTAAATCTATTTACATTGCATCTTATATAATATGTTACAAAAAAGGGAAATGGGAATTATAATCAAAAGTTTAAATCGATAGTTCTGAAATTTTTTCCCTATGGAAACCTTTTCTTGCTACATATCTACACACGGGACCCTCCATGGATATTAGTTAAGGAAACCCGTAAAAGGGGCTGTTATTTATCAATGATAGGACATAAATATAAAAAATAAACCATCAGCTGCGGATAATGCTTAAAGTGGTAGAAAATAATTTTCAATTTTTGTATGGTATTGCTAGTTATCTCGATCTACATAGTGGCTATGGAAAGAAAAATTTTTGAATTCGTAAATTTTCTTGAAAATTTCGGCAATTCTTCACAAATTGCTTGCTGAAATTTTATCGTGGAATCCTGAGATTTCGCGAAACGCGCTTTGAGAAAAACTGGTCCATAAATGATAAGACGGAGCACTTAATTTGTGAATTAGTAGGAATAATTCAAATTTATTTGAGTACTCCCTAATGAATTATCATCAGTGATAATCTTCTCATTTGGGCAATGTATTAAAATACAAATAAACCTAAACTTTTTCTTAAAGAACTGCAATTCCTGTTGATCCTCTGAAATAGAAAAATCAATTCTCATTAACTCCTCGATGTTTGGAGATTTAGGGCAGATTAGGTGGAAGACCCTACGAAATGTTCAATCTGCAACAAAAGTCTGAAACTAATCCTGAAAGAGAGAGAGAGAGAGAAATCGCTTTTATACACAAATTTTGAGAAACCTATAACAAAGTGTTAAGACTTTGAAGAAGAAATGAAATTTAACAGAGAAGGACTTCAGATTTCTTCTGGGTCAACAAAAAATAATGATGAATAATTGTTAAATTTTAAGCCACTCATGATTTATACTAGTTTTACGTTTTCCACATTTTCCTGTTAACAAAAGGAAGATTTTCAAAATGTAAGAAATCATCATCAATAAAAATCATCAACATCAATGTGAGAAAGAGCATCAATAAGGAGTTTGTCAAATATTGATTTTATAATTTTTAAAATATCATGAATTTTTTTTCAAATTTAGAAATTTTACAAGGATACATAATTTAATTACTTCTACATTTTAACTGTGCAGTTCAAAGATAATCAACAAATCATATGATGATTGATAAATAATCAATATCGGATATTAATTAAATAATAATCGATATCGGATGTTAATTAAATAATAATCGATATCATATATCAAATAGAAGATAACCGGTATCAGATATTAATTGACAATAACCAGTATCTGATATTAATTAGATGATAATCGATAAATCATTTGATACAGGGCCGATGACCGAAAATAATATTGAAATACAATTTTAAAAACAACGTGCATTTATCTACTCTAATTAAAATTAAAGTCATGCTTATTTAACTTAATTTAAATATCAAGCCCCTGGATCGGTGGTTAATAAAATGTGATATACTGAGTACTTGATACAGAGCCCTAGCCAGGCTTGAGCCATAGGAGGCCGTGCCCCCTGGAAATGTAGTCAGGCCCCTGGAAAATATTGTTCTCAAAAAAAAAATTACAAAATTTTATTTTAAATTTTTTGTTTGTACGAAATCGTGCATGACAATGGAAATTGTTTTTCGACGCTACAAATACATTTATAATAGCTCTCTACAGCAGATCTTGTCATATAATATTTTCTTTACATAGGTTTGAGTATTCAACATTTTATATTAATGATAGGTTAAACTATAGAGAGGTATGCCAAAATTATTTCTTAATGCAAAATTTGCGTTAATGAATTCATTTATTAACATTAAATATATTAGTCTGCTTATATATTTAGTATTATTAAATATATTAATAAAATACATCAAAACATTTACGAATTTTAAGCCCCCTCTTTAGCTATCTGAGTCTATCTGTAACTTTCAGAGCCCCACGTAATAAGCGTCACAGCTAGAGCCAAACTTGATACACTACAGAAACATTCACAAGTACTCCACAAGATATTTAAAAAAGAATAGATAGATAGATGAGAGAGAGAGAGAGATGAGATAAACAAACACATCATTGCATTAAAAGGAGAGGATGGCACCGTAACAAGAAATAGGGAAGAAATACTTAGAAGAGTTGAAGAATTCTACAAAAATCTATACGAAAGTAACAGTGGATTAAACGAAGACTCTGAGATAGTCGAAGGAACAGCTCCTAAAATCTTAAAAGAAGAAGTTTCATTTGCAATAAAAAGTATGAAGAAAGGAAGAGCCCCTGGTGATGATGGTATTACATTAGATATCCTAAAAGAAGCTGGAGAATATGTAGAAGACATACTTGCAAAATTCTTTACCAAATGTCTTAACAGCGGTAACATACCAAACCAATGGGATTCTGCAACAGTAATTCTTTTGCATAAAAAAGGTGATAAAGAGGATTTGAAAAATTACCGACCAATTAGCTTGTTACCTGCTATTTATAAAATCTTCACAAAAGTGCTAACACATCGCCTGCAGAAAAAATTAGATGCAGCTCAACCAAGAGAACAAGCTGGATTTCGAAGTGGATTCAGTACAGTGGACCATATTCAAGTATTAAGAGAATTAATTGAAAGAACACATGAATATGAACTTCCATTGTGTGTGGCATTTATTGACTATGAGAAGGCCTTTGACTCTATTAAAACATCAGCAGTCATCAACTCTTTAAGATCAGCAGACATCGAGGATGTGTACATTGACATGGTGAAACGTGTGTATAAAAATGCAAGTGCAAAATTTCGGTTACATAAAGATACCAAAACTATCAAAATTGGTAAAGGTGTGAGGCAGGGAGATACCATTTCTCCAAAACTTTTTACTTCAGCTTTACAGATGATTTTTCAGCAGATAAATTGGAATAACAAGGGAATAAAAATAAATGGTGAATATTTAAATCATTTGCGGTTTGCTGATGACATTGTTATTTTTTCAACGAACCCATCAGAACTCCAAGACATGGTACAGGAGCTCTCAACTAGAAGTAAAGAAGTTGGACTCAAGATGAACCTACAAAAAACTAAAATCATGTTCAATAATTTCGTAGAGGAAACAAAAGTACAAGTTGACAACATTGAGCTAGAAATTGCTGATTCATATATTTACCTTGGCCAGCTGATTTCAATGGATGGTAACATTATGAAAGAACTCAACAGACGTATTAAACTTGGCTGGAGTGCATTTGGAAGAAACAGTTTTATCCTGAAGGGGAAATTGCCTTTATGTCTAAAAAGAAAGGTCTTCAACCAGTGTGTATTGCCAGTCCTCTCTTATGGATCAGAGACATGGAGTCTAACAGTTGGAGCAATACGAAAGTTACAGACAACGCAAAGGAGCATGGAGAGGTGCATGCTTGGAATAACTAGGAGAGATCGAAAAAGAAACACTTGGGTGAGAGAGCAAACTAGAGTAGAGGACATCATTGTTAAAGTAAAAGGGCTGAAATGGCGATGGGCTGGGCATATTGCAAGAAGAACTGATCAACGATGGACAACAGAAATTCTGAACTGGATTCCAAGAGACCACCGAAGACCTAGAAAACGTCCTCAAACTAGATGGGTGGATGAAATAAGAAAACAGGTTGGGGTGACATGGAAGCGAATTGCTCAGGATAGACTTGTGTGGAAAGCATTTGGAGAGACCTTCATCCAGCAGTGGATAGATAATGGTTGAATATGATGATGATGATATATATATATATATATATATAAGGCCTCATCAGTGAGAAAGAAAAACAAAATTTAGATAAAAATTTGAGCTACATAGAAATTTAAAAATAATATGTGCCTTGCTGTATAATAAAATGTCTACTATCAATTTAAAAGCTGTAGTTAAGTAAGAGCATAAAAAAAATTCAAATATGTGTCTTTGGCATAAGTGCCACCGTAGTGCTTCGACTCAAGTATGTGCCACAACTCAAGGAATTAGGAAGCTCTGCTCTAGAGCATGGAACGGTACATTTATAATTTTTTTAAGTCAAATGGTAATTCATTTAATTATACACCGCGAGTTAAAACTGACGCTCTGTTGAAAAAAGCTGCTTGTTCATAATTAAAAATATCAAATGATGTATTTTATGATTTTTTTTTTCAAATTCCCAAAAGCAATTGTTAATTTTGCATCCAAGTGAAATACCTTCTCGAAGGTCTAAAAAATATTTTTTGGTTTGCGGATGCTTATAAATACATTTTTTTTTTTTGTTAAACAATTTTTTTCAGAACCTTTTAAAGTTCGGGGAAAAAAGCTCATATTATGTTTTAAAAACATTCAAATTTCGTAAAAATAGTTTAGGCGTTTTCTTTCTTTATTTTCTAATCCGATATATTTCAAAATAAATGGAATTATGTCAGCACATAAAAATCAAAAATACTATAATATGTGTATTATTTAGACTTCTTTAAAGATAGAATAAAATTTCTACATTATTATATCATTAATGCAATTCAGAATAATAAAAGCTAATCTGAACAACAATTGACATACACCACATTTAGCTAATATTATTCATTATCTTTGCATAATATATTTTCATATACTTTCGCTCAAAATATGTGATTTCATGAACCATATTTTGAAATCTGAATTAATATTTTAAACTTGAAATGTAGGAATGTTAAATATGACAATGTCCGATCAAACGGCCTTCCCGTCAAATTTAAATTTGTTTAGCTTTTATTACAAATCTTTCAATAAAATATAGCGAAAACTTAATATCTAACGTTACAAAGATATATATCTTAGCAATAGATAGAAAAGTATCTTTAAAAATACAAATCTGCTTAAAATATAATTCTTTGGATTTTATATGAAGGTTTAAGAAAACCCTGTTTATGGAACACTTTTTCAGGACAATTAGCTGGAGACTACAGGCCTGCACAAAAGTTTAGACACAACACAAATTTGAGTATAACAAAATACTATTAAAACTGAAGAAGTAGGAACTTTAATATTACGAAGTATGAACACATGTAATATGCAAATTAAAAATTTGAGAACAGAAATCACATCAGTAGCGAACTTGCTGCAATATATAACTTAAAATAAGTAAAATATGTGGCACAAAAGTTTAGGCACAAACATAAATTTTAGCACTTGCATAAGGAAATGAACAATTTTAATAATCAATGTAGCCACCATTACTTCGTATTAGATTAAATACGCGGTCGTTCATTGAAAGCACAAGATTTTGAAAGGTTTCTGGTTCAAAATTAAACCACGCTTCTTCTATAGCCTTTTTAAGTTCTAAAACGGACGGATATTGCTTTCCATTGGCATACACAACATTCGTTAGTATGCCCCATACATTTTTGATGGGATTACAGACAGGACTAAGAGCAGGCCAATCGAGAACTGTAATAGTTTTAGCGCTCATCCATTCTTTGTTGACCTGGATGTGTGGATGGACGCATTATCTTTTTGGAAAACCCAGTTTCGTCCACAT
>QLNU02015270.1:22840632-22862342 GCA_006491805.2 Dysdera silvatica
CTGACTTCAATATTTGTTCGTTTCTGGGCCGACAGTAGTACATGGTGACGGGTTCGCCAAGCTTGGCGCTAACGCGCATTTGACTCCCGATGGAGCCGAAAACAAAAAGTGATTACCGCCTAACTGCTCACTGTAGTTCAAAGTCTTTTCTAGGTATTTTGCCGTCCTAGGCAAGAACTGAAAAATGCCGCCACCACCCTTTTACTACCATTACTCTTTCGACTAGATCTCCCTCTCTACCACCACCAACACCCAGCGGTAGAACAATGTAAATCTTCTATTATACTTTTAATCATTAAACCCGTTAATTATATTTATATTTTAAACTTATATTAGTTATTTTGTAATATTAGAATATTGTGAATAGTAAAACAATTGCTACATGTTATAATCGTTTAATTTCAACATTTTATATTTTTGAAAACTGAAATATTAAAGGAGTAATATTACAAAACACAACGTTGTATTATCAGAGCTAGAAGGCTTAAATGTATTAGATATAAAAGAACTTGTGTGCAAAATTAAACAATGAAACATGTCAAATATTTTTACATTCGTCAAAGTAAAGACTTATTAAGTAATTGTTTCGTATGCTTTTGAAAACAATTATATGTTTTAATTTTTCCTCTTTTTCATTTTTTCTCCTCATTTGCTCAATTTTTTCTTTGTTTGATTTAAAATTAAAATTTTTACGCCATTTTGCCGCTCTTTGCGGTCGTCTACGCAAACCTAATGGTAGAAACCAACCTGCTGCAGTCTAGAGGTTAATTGCCTAACCTTAAAAGGTTCGGGTTCCTCGAAACACTATGAGTCCCTGTGAACTGGTTTTTCATGCGCGAAAAACCAGTTATGAAATGATGCCCTTCCCTCTACTGCAATGAACCAACTTATTTGTGACGTCAACTCCCGTGAATTCTAATGGCACTGGTGGACAATTTTCCGCTAAAATATAACACTATAGGCCTTTACAAACTTAGAGCTTCCATGGTCACCACCTCATACGAGATTCGAAAAGGCCCCACATTCGGGAATATTTGCGGAAAGACGAATTTGAAATGATCACCAGGGTCGCCAAATTAAAAATTTGAAAACAACACCAAGATCTCCGTTATGTCTCTAGTTACGCTTGGCAAGATTAATCGGCGAAATACGTTGGCCAACAGGCGACAAAATATGTCAGCCAACAGGCGGTAAAATCATAAATCCGCCTTTGGGCAACGCCAAAGGTCACACTGTGACAAAACCTATTAGCAGTGAATTAACTATCTTCTCATTATTAGGCCATAATTTACGTTTACATAAGCCACCGACTTCAATGTTGAGATCATACATTTGTAAGCGAGTAAAATGTGTTGGTAAATTTATAGGATCACGATGTTAATGTTAAGGTTAATGTTAGTTAACGTTAATGTTGCACAAAAACATGGATAGTTAGTAACGGTTCTGAATTGATGACGTACGAATGAAAATTTTTTTAATAAAAATAGAAAAAATAGAAAATAATAAATAATAAAAAATAGGATATATTAGAATATATATTAGTAAATATTACAAAACGTAACAGAAAACATAAAAATACGGAAATAAATTTCTGTGGCAATCCACATTTTTGTTTCAGCAATAGTTCATTCATCGTATATAGTTCATTTATAGCTTTCGTTCCCTAAGCCAAAAATTGTCTACTTCGACAGCATTTTCAATCCAATCGCTTATGTAGTGAGATGTTATAAACTTTCTGATATTCAGAAATATAACCTTTTCTGTTTGTATTTGAATTATACCGAAGAGAATTTTCAAGATCAAAGGACTAAAATTTTTTGAAATCAGAAACGATATGCTTCGCGGACGTAATTCAAAGAACGAGATTTATTATAAATAATATAATAGTATTATTTTCAAATTAAGAATCAAACGTCCAACATGATCAGTTATTTCGACAGATAATCCGTATAAATAACATAAAAACGCATCGTCAAAGACGAGCGTTTTGGAGAAGATTTCTCAGTATATTCTGACTTTTATGACATGGAAATGTTTCCCCTGGGTTCTTCTAACCGCGAAACGTTTTTCGATACGTTTATTTGTTTAGCGCTTTCGTCCTATCACATATATAGCGTTTGAAGAGAAAAAGTTTCTCAACGAAATGCATTTCCCTTGGAAGAAGCTAAACCCTTGGAGATTAGAAAATATTTTGAAATAAAATAACAATGAATTTATTGCCCGTTTGAGAAACGTATAAACGTAAACATTTGAAATCATTGAAGATATACATTATGCCTTCCTAGAAGAAATCCGAAAATATTACGGACATGCGAAAATAGGAAGAAATTTTTTAAAAAAAATTTAATTTACTTATAGAAAATTTCACTTTTTTAAGTTTCCTTATCTGATAAGGAACCAACCCCACAAATAATAAATAGAACACCATAAAGTCATCGTCCTTATTTGTCCATGATGCTAATGGAAAGGCTGGCCGTCGGAAGGACAACACTGTAATCCCAGACAGGTTTTAAAGTCAAGAGATCTTGACTGCCAATGGGCGAAGGGGAGATTGTAGATTCGTACAATCTCCCCTTCGCCCATTGGCTATCAAGATCTGTTGATAGCCAATGAGCGAAGGAGAGATTGTAGATTCGTACTGGCGTACAGAGACGCACTGCTCGAAAACTAATCCACGACCAATGTGCCCGAAGAGCAGATGAAATAGATGGATGGCACGGAAGAAACTCCCGGGCCGGCCCATGCTCCTACCGGAGACAGCTTGACACCGTAGAACACATGGGGAGAGGGGGGGCGTCGCAAGGCGTCAGAGAGCGGGCACGAGCCGGCCCTGCAAACAGAACGCACGGAACGCCATCCATCCCATTAAAAGTTTAGCCGATGTTCCACCCGCGGGCAAACGAAAGTTTCTATAAAGCTATCTACGCCGCGCACGGGCGGAGACTGTGGCCAGACAGCCCGGAACGGAACAAAGAACGCCCGCACGACCCCGGAGGCAAGGAATGGTTCGCGAGGAAAAACGGAGCCCGGTCCCATAAAAACGGGCACAAACATCAATTCACCGCAATCCAGTGACCTAGTCAATGTCCCATACATTCCGACAAAGTCAAGCCCCACTATAAGCGACATAGTCGTACGAGCAGGAACCAAAGCCCGCCAGACCCGGACCCTAGCAAAAAGATGTCCGCACGCCACCAGAGCTGAAACCGAACTCAAAAGCATAAAATGCTCGAAGAAAACATCGCATGGCAGCCAATTGAAAGACAACTGGAAGGTTATCTAGTTATTATCCAATACTGTTTATGATAATAGGTAAGATACAGAAAGTACGACGAGGATTGCTGCGAAAATTGTCGTAACTTGTGCACTATACGAATTAAACCTTTTTGTTGAATATATTTTCAGCGTTAAAAAAATAGTAATTTGTTGCAGAAGTTGCGAAAGTGGATCCTCCATTTCTGACACGGTTGCTTAAGTTAAGTTGGAGCACCACCCTTAAAAACTTTTACTAAAGCCTCTTAAACAAAAGGAGTTTAGGAGTTAGTGAGCTGAAATAATGGGGCGCCTTCATACTTGACGAACCATGAAATAAATTGCTGGAGGGTGCCTTGATTAAGAGTTCCTATTAAAGTCATTAGAGAAAATTAGATACAGCATATAATGTTCTGGTGATTGAATAATATAATTAATCTTACATAAAATGATAGAACACGCCTTGTTTTAGTAAACTCTTCCGTACTACATAAACCAAAACATAATTTAAGTGGCTTATGGATGATATAGATGAAGAGGTTGCCAACATTGAATTTTGCGTCCGAATTAAGATATAGAGTAAATGTCTTAGTCCAAATACCAATCCCGTATTTTAAAAATGTGATTAGTTCAAAGTTCTTCTTCATGTTTTAATTTAAAATAACAAATATGATCAATATATGGTCAGTAAGTACTGCATTTTGTAATTCAAAGCACCAACTTATTTCCTAAAGTTTATTATAAACAAATTTATTTCTGGCCTAAATAAAGCAAGTTCAGATTAATTCATCTGCAAGTAAATATTCAAATAAGAAATAATCAACAATAACTTATAACACAATAACAGTAGCATGGCACTAAAAAAATAAATAGCGTCGTTTATTATGGCGTAAGTAGCAGACAGATATTGGATAAGTAAACTTAAATTCACCATATTATAATTGATGTAATATCTAACCACTTTTCTGTCTAGAATTTAAACTGGCTGGTTTATCCACAAAAACTCTTCAATAATAGGACCAGGCCTGTAGTCAGGATGAAGAGGCAACTGGAGCAAGGCAAAGGGTATATGGGGCACAAAGCACCCGGGGAGTGTTTTCTCTATATATAAATAGCTCGATGGGGCACATGGAGCAATGGGGCCATGCCCCCTGCTGACTGACTTAGATATAGGCTTGACAGACCTGTAGCCAGAATGAAGGGGCAACTGGGGCAAGACAAGTGGCATATGGGGCACAAAGCACCCAGGGATTGTTCTATATTTACATAAATAGCTCGATGGGGCACATGAGGCAACTGGGGCGTGCCCCTGCTGACCTCGGCTTAGCTACAGGCTTAACAGACCTGTAGTCAGGATGAAGGGGCAAGACAAATGGCATATGAGGCATAGGGCATCCGGGAATTTTTCTATATGTATAAATAGTTCTATGGGGCAACTGGGATAAACACATGGGGTAATTGGGCCACGCCCCCTTCTTGCCCCGGCTTGGCTACATGCTTGGCGTATCAACAGAAAATTTTAAATATTTTCTAGTTAGTTTTTAAACTTTGTGCCGCTAATCTGGAAAATATAATCTTGTAAAAAAACTACTTTTTATCAAAATCCAGAGAAAAACATCTCCCTTTCATTATCTTATACGCACCGACACATTTTCTCTAACAAGAAATCTTTGCAAATTTCATGAGATGAAATATTTATTACAACCTATAATTTGTGGGGTGAGAAGAGTATTTGCGGTATCATAGCTGATGATATTGAGTCTCTGAGCTCGGAGGATAAAATTCAATAGCTTTTATTGTGGACAATAATAAGGATTCACTGGTCGTGTTCGAAGCTTTATTTTGGAAAATGCTTCAGACGAAGCCCAGTGATATAGATATTTTTTTTTTTGGAATAAGCTAATTATATTTTACAAAAATATGTCAATTGACTGTCTATTTATAAATAAAAAATTAACAAAGGTATTTTATAAAACTTGTTGTTTTTTAAATGCATTTAAAACAGAAAGTGATGCTATTTTTCATATGAGAATTGTGGAAACTTACGTTACGCTTTTAATCAAACACTTTTAATGTTTTGCATGACGCCATGTGGTGTTTTACGGGTTTGAACCTGAGACCTTTTGGACGAATCCAAACTCTGCAAACCAAATCCTTCTATTTTTATTAATATGATTTTATTTTTTCCATTTATTTTTTAACCCCCGGTACGATTCAATTTTGTATGTACACACATATGAATGTGTGATTTTAGCTCTGTGGCACGTCTTATAACGCCCTGTGGACTTTCCATTGACGCTAATATTAAACCAAATTGTTATACTAACATGTTGAAAATTAAAACTTGAAATCCTGTTTTTTATCTTACTCCAAAAGGCGGAACATTTTCCATTCCTCTTAGCCCGATAGAAACAAGAGTTGGTAGTCCACAGGAAGGAAGGGATGATATTAAAGTTATTGGATAATTACTCACTCTTCCAGACGATCTGCTTTCATAACTGCATTAGAATCACCAAGTGGGCAGATTGGACCGTCTCAAATTCCAATTTTATTAAGATGTGCTGGTAGATAATCATGGTTTGTTACCATACTAAAATTTCCCATGCATTCTTTTCTCGAATACCATTTTCAATCCTAAAACTTTTTGTTTAACGCTTTAATGATATTTCATAAAGGTCTAGTGTTAAACGGTAGCTAATTTACACAAAAATTTCAATAATATTACCGAAACATCTATGTTCATTTTAATCATCAAGTATTCATTGACAAGCCATTTACTTGAATTTATTAAGTGACCCTGTCGCCTATAGATGGTATTAGCCCAAGGCGACATTGAATATTTTCGTCATTTTCGCTAGCAATGGACAAGCCAGTTCCTTCTGTTAAAAATACCCGTGTTCTTAGCGAAGCACCTTCATTAGCTAATCGTTCTCGTGGGTCCAATAGCTTTCAAGTCACGTCTATTGAACGTTGTTCCTGTCATTTACCAATGCTCCAATCTATCATCTCCACAAGTTTATTTCATTAACGCTCAAAGCCACTAAAGGTTCTCGCTCGTCCTGAGAATAGTCAATTATAGTTCTTATAGTCTTCTTCATACTCGGGGGAAATCTTCCTTGGTCCGAAGACCCTAATAATCTCGCTGCTGAAAATGAACCTGATTTAATTAACTGTTCCTATAATTGGCTTTGTTAATGACATCACTTAATTGCTTGGATGTTGCCGAAGGGCTGTTTAATCCCCTTTTTTTTACGTCAATGGGGAGTTTTGAAGACCCCAAACGTGACAACTAAAGACTTACGGTATTATTTTTTAAATTGGAGCTTTGTATTCAATTCGCGGAATCAAATTTGTCCCACGTTTGACCACTTCGAGAGCACTATTAACTTTTATCCCTTATAAGCTACTTTCTCTAAAAAATAAATTAAACATCAGCTTGTTCTCATCAGTACTCATGAACAGAACATGAATAAAGTAAAATTGCTAAACACAGTTATTTGTGATCTTACGGTGGACCAATAGCAACGTGTGAATATAGCTTACGGTTGAATCGGGTTCGACAACCAATGGTGCGAATAGAGGAAAAAACACTTACCCGGAGAAACCACTCACTTTTCATTGTAGTCTAGGAATCTGTTCCCTAGGACTTAAGAGGTTCGGGTTCCCTGGGAAAATGCAGGTTCGTTTCTCTATTGTGGCGTAGTGGTGAGGCATTCATTTATCTTGTCTTTAACCCGGGTTTAATTCCCTATGATATTGAAAAACACAGAACACGACCTTTTGCTGCCCTCTCTAGCTCGGAGCTTGGTTCCCATGGCATCGAAAATTCGGATTTCTCGTAAAACTATAGATTCTAGCGCAGCATGGCCTTTGATATTCTTTCGCCGTTAAATCTCAAACATCTAACTACAGTAAAACTTCTGAATTGCGACCACCTTGGAAGTTGGAGTATCTATCCTCTATACGAAGGTGTCAGCTCTACAGGAAGGTTTGAATATAACAAACACGGGAGATATAAAGTGCCTACTATTTGGAAGTGGCGGTGAAGGGAGTTTTACTGTATATTTCTTTCACTGTGATAGAATAAACTATTCTTATTTTGTAAGTATTATTTTGTATGTATTATTAACGATCCTTTTTTATTGAGTAAAACAACGTAAATTATATCCACATTTCTTTTTATTGAGCAAAACAATGTAAATTAGGTACTCATTCTTTTTTATTGAGCAAAACAAAGTAAATTAGATGCTCATTTTTAATGGAAATAAATGTCACGCGTTGTCTTATAAAAAATTTCGATGTCAGACAATAAAAATGTATCTTAAAAAGCCTTTTAAATAAAAAATAATAACAGTGAATGCGTCATGGTTACTTACAAGCTCGTTAATTAGATTTCCCGGCTAAATAAAATACCTTAATTTTTTAACTAATGGTTAATTAATTTATTTATAACTCCTGAGTATCCCAAATAAAAAATTAAAATAACGTATGCATATTTTTTCTAAAATGGCTTCATATTTAGACAATTGCATCATACCACGCAATATTTTTTCACTGTTTAAATACGTAATTTTTTAGCCTATGAAAAAATAAGTTTCATTACGTTGATTTTCATTTATAGTTTTTTAAATCATGAAATTTCACGATTAATAAATTTAAAATTTATATCAATAAATTTAAAAAATACATTTTTTCCTGAGCAAACAGGATATTCAGTCATAAGCGTACTACCACAAATTTATTAACTACCATTGTTTATTACAAGAATAAAGAATAATTTTAGTTCAAACTTAGAACTGCAACTCGAATCTGTTAATAACGTAGTTATTAAAAGTAGCTGGTTTCGGCAAAATTTTCAAAGTTTTCGAGAATAAGTTATATATTAAACGAGAAGGTAACGGGTACCTACTATTAATGGGTTGTAATGACGATAACTAGAGTTAATGATCTTTTAATGGATAGCCCATATTATTATGCCATATCTGTACTCCTCATGCAAATGTGGTAAAGTCTGGCGTTGGAAGAGAGCTGGGTGGTAGAGAATGGAGAATGAGGCGTATCGGTATTGAGCTATTTGGTGTTAAACACGCAAATTTGGCGTAAAAATTAGCATGCGAATAACTCGCCATTACATAAATATTTATGGTTCGACGTCTCTGAGTTTCTACTACTGAATTAAGTCACCGTTTGGCAAGTTAACTGCTTGCAATCGCTTGGCAATATGGCAGTTGCCCACTAAGATGTAGATTGTTGAATATCCGTTACCACCCGGATATGAGGCCGACGATTGAGCAGTTGGAAATGCGTTATCTACTACGAAATATATTCGAATGGAACTACGAATGGTATCCAGTGTTTTCGTTTTGTTTTTTATTTCATACCAATCCGTAATTCGGAGTTTGATAAGCTGGGCGACAGGGGTAAAAATTTCTCGGAGACTTGTAGACCTTGACCCAACATGACACAAGACAGTGTTTCTTAACCGCCAAACCTTGGCATCAACTATTCCGAGCCGTGAGAAGTTATCCTGGAATTTGTCGTTTTAGATTTCTGAACATTTTTCACAAATAATTATTTTATAAGCATTCTGGAAAAGAAAAAAAAAATAGTAAAAATATGTTGCGAGTAAATTCGTTGGGACTGGACCGTCGCCTTATAGAAAGCGGTTTTACCGGGACACGGTCCCGTAAAGGTTAAGAACATCTGATCTAAAGTACCCTTGTTCTTCCAACAAACAAACAAATTAGATATACAGCACATTGCCGAAGACTTTCACGGCGTCTATTAATATACATTATAGAGCTTTGCGGGATATTCTGCCTCGTCTGTTTATTAAAAACACCTAATAAACAGACGCGGCGGAATATCCCGCAAAGCTCTATGATGTATAGAGATATAGAGTGCCAAAATTTGATGGCTAAGCGGAAAAAAAGAGATTTCGGTTGAGTTAAAAATACATTGTGCCATCTTATCTCACGGAGATGTACGAGGTAAAGTTAGAGGATGGTCGAAGCGAGTGAATCTCGCAAAATGTTATTTCTGGTTATTATTAAACTATTTGTTTGATGTACTAAGCAAGCTTCGTGTGTGAAAAGAGTTGTTTTCCTGGAAAAACTCAATTACGTCCGCCCGATACGGATACTGTGTAAACTGCCGCATACTGCGGAGTGTAAATAATGGAAATGTTTTGAAGAGGAAAAGGCTCAATGGAGGCAATTCCAGAAGCTCCCAAATGTTCTCTGCTGTAGATGTGAGCGGAAATATTTTGTATTTCCCACATAGGCATCACCAAAAAAATCATATTATTTTCTACTCTATGTTGCAGAGACGATCGTAAAAATCTGATTAATATCTTATTAATATTAATATTATATTAGATATTAAAATCAATTTAATACAGTGAGTTAATAGAAACGTTGTTATGCTAACTTTAATAAGTTCTACATAGTACTCATTAATTTTTTTTACACCTAGTTTAGTAGAATTTAATTATTCGAGAGAATGTACGAAACCGAGATGCCAAATAATGGAATAAATGAATAACTATATGTACATGAGGATTAAAAGCATTATGGTCCTAGATATTTAAAATATAGACATAATCTTTTAACTATATGGTTCTTTTATATTGTTCATGTTTTCGCTATATAGCACAATATACAGTACAAAACATGAAGAAAGGAAATAAAGAATTCAAAAAGACATATTTTGCATATATTTCCTCTATTGTAAGTAGAGCATATGTATTGATGCTCTACTTACAATACATATGCTCTACTTACAATAGAGCATATGTATTGATGAAAAAGCTTTTAAAAATTCCTTTTTTGTGATAATCTTCTGAAAATTCTGATAAATACGCAGCAAGAAAACCATCTCCAGAATTTCTTTTCTTCATTTTTCTTTCTTTCTTTCCAAGTTGTTTTTTTCTGTTTATAAAAGGGCTAGGTAAGCATTTTTTACATATCTTGGTCTAGTTCAAACATAAAGTTTTGTATCTAAGGTACAATATCTAAATTCTTACTTCAACGTATTTATTCCGGGAAAGTGAGTTTAATGGAAAGGTTTTTATACAAAATATAACAGAAAAAGAATAATAATCCATTAAACCTGCAATATGTTGGATGGTTGATTGTGAACCTGCGAAACAATTCCATAAGGTTAATTTGTCAATTTGACAAGTTCTTACGGTTATTTTATGCCTTGCCAATAAGTTTCTTTTGGGTAAATTGTGAACTGAATATTGTATATTTGATAAGCTAGTGAGCATATGCGTTATCAAGCGGTATCTGATGTTTTTTGTCAGTCTTTCGCATATAAGTATCTAAAGAATATATTTTAATGATAAAATCTTTCTACTTGACAACACATATTACAATTCCACTTAAACGGTAAACGGTGATGTGTGACGTGGCTAATGAAATATGGCCCGTAATTGACCATATTGTTATGGTGATAACAGGGTTGTAAAGTTTTAACTTAATTAGTTATAATTTGGGATTAGAAATTTAGAATGAAAGAATAAAAATGAAGTTAAAAGTATTTATAATTAATTAAGTTTGTAAATTTAAGGTTAATATTTTTATTGAATATTTGAACTATTTGGGAACATTACAACCCCATTACCATTATGTTTAATATTTGTTTTGCTCATCGAGATCAGTAAATAGGTCGTTTATGAAAAGTGAAGCTTAAGTATGTTGCATGATTGTGTTTTAATTACTTTAATTTAGAATCCACAATTAAAAGTAAAAAAAAAACAGAAATTCACAATAAAAACAAGCAAGAACGTTATTTAAAATTTAAACCGTGCCTTTTATTTAAACATTGGGGCCAGTAATGAATTTTTCATGATTACATATTAGTACAAATTACATATATTCAAAATTTCCCTTTTGAACAGGGACAACATTCATATTTTCATACTTCTTTTCTTAACAAAACCGATTTCCTTTAATCATATCTTTCGTAGGTTTATATCTTTTTTTTTTATATATATATTTTTGTTTACAATTGAAAACTTCCTATTACTTTAAATTATGAAACCAAATTCAATTATTAATTAGGTCATTTATACTGGGGTATAAAAACCACCAGTAAATAAAACTTAATCATATTAGAATTTTAGTGGGAAGGAGACACTATTAAAATGAAGAGGAAATAAAGAAAAAGGAGATTACATTTTTATTTAAGGTGAAACTGTCAACCCGAAGACCCTATGAAGCGAAGAAAATGGACAGGTGATGGCCTGTATTTTGAAGTTTCAAGCAGCAAACTCTCTCTGCCGATTTTCGATGGCTCTTCACATTTCGCCATCTTGTGACTTGGTGTGCTGGTTAAGGACCGCCAGAATCTTTGGTCGCCAATTATTAGCCAACTTCAACTTGGCTCATGTTAACGTTGGCTGACATGGCGTCCGCCATGTTAAAGAAAGGTGGCCACTCTGTCAGCCCAGAACCCTACCGTGACCTGATTTTTGCAGATGTCCATATGTGTTGTCCACGAGGTCTAATTTTAGCTTGAAGTTTAAACTTTTCGATGCATTCGTTTAACTTTCATCCTTTAAAAGGCGCCAACGTTGAACAAAAATTAAACATCTTGCAGAGAGAAATTATAAAGTTTTGGATGCCCCGATAGGCCAAAATTATTTTATTTCTGTGTTAAATGTGGGCTTTTAAAAACTAAATATAATATGTAGAACAAAAACAAAAAGGTGGGTTAGTATGTTATGGGGGTCCTGCTTTTAAAAAAAAAAGAAATTTAATTATAGATATATTATTTATATATATATATATATCATCATCATCATCATATTCAACCATTATCTATCCACTGCTGGATGAAGGTCTCTCCAAATGCTTTCCACACAAGTCTATCCTGAGCAATTCGCTTCCACGTCACCCCAACCTGTTTTCTTATTTCATCCACCCATCTAGTTTGAGGACGTTTTCTAGGTCTTCGGTGGTCTCTTGGAATCCAGTTCAGAATTTCTGTTGTCCATCGTTGATCAGTTCTTCTTGCAATATGCCCAGCCCATCGCCATTTCAGTCCTTTTACTTTAACAATGATGTCCTCTACTCTAGTTTGCTCTCTCACCCAAGTGTTTCTTTTTCGATCTCTCCTAGTTATTCCAAGCATGCACCTCTCCATGCTCCTTTGCGTTGTCTGTAACTTTCGTATTGCTCCAACTGTTAGACTCCATGTCTCTGATCCATAAGAGAGGACTGGCAATACACACTGGTTGAAGACCTTTCTTTTTAGACACAAAGGCAATTTCCCCTTCAGGATAAAACTGTTTCTTCCAAATGCACTCCAGCCAAGTTTAATACGTCTGTTGAGTTCTTTCATAATGTTGCCATCCATTGAAATCAGCTGGCCAAGGTAAATATATGAATCAGCAATTTCTAGCTCAATGTTGTCAACTTGTATTTTTGTTTCCTCTACAAAATTATTGAACATGATCTTAGTTTTTTGTAGGTTCATCTTGAGTCCAACTTCTTTACTTCTAGTTGAGAGCTCCTGTACCATGTCTTGGAGTTCTAATGGGTTCGTTGAAAAAATAACAATGTCATCAGCAAACCGCAGATGATTTAAATATTCACCATTTATTTTTATTCCCTTGTTATTCCAATTTATCAGCTGAAAAATCATCTGTAAAGCTGAAGTAAAAAGTTTTGGAGAAATGGTATCTCCCTGCCTCACCCCTTTGCCAAGTTTGATAGTTTTGGTATCTTTATGTAACCGAAATTTTGCACTTGCATTTTTATACACACGTTTCACCATGTCAATGTACACATCCTCAATGTCTGTTGATCTTAAAGAGTTGATGACTGCTGATGTTTTAATAGAGTCAAAGGCCTTCTCATAGTCAATAAATGCAACACACAATGGAAGTTCATATTCATGTGTTCTTTCAATTAATTCTCTTAATACTTGAATATGGTATATATATATATAGCATTTTTAACGGATTATATTTTCCCTCATAAAAATCAAATTAATTTAAAATTCAAGCATTTGATAATTGAATAAGCATTTTCTACCAGCATTTTCATTAATCACATAATTAAATATAATGTTCCTTAAAAATATTGAGGTAATTTCAAAGTTCTCTTATTTTGTTATATGTCATGCTGGATCCTGGTTGAAGAAACTAATTTGATTGATTTGTATATCGTTGAGATGAGGGAAGCACTAACCGTTTTGGCACTGACACCTTTTAACTTTGTGGCATTTCTTTTAATGACTGGAATCTGTGGAAACGTCTTCTTGTTTCTTAATCTGTCTTAGTGCTTCTTAACCTTTTTTTTTTTGGCATTGCTACCAAAAAGGACTTACAAAGCGGAAGGTTTCACCCTGTGTAGAACTCCACCTCATCAATGGAACATGGTAAACACAGTGAACAGTTATCTTGAGGTACAGTTTCATCTGGAATAATCAAATAAAGAGCGGCAGAATAGCGGAAAAAACATTTACAACATCAAAACATATAATATTTATATAGTGAGAGAGAGTGTGTTTTTTTATTATTTATCTATTTATATGCTCCTTGGTGTTTAGATATAATTTATTAATTTTAAAAAGGAGAATTTTCAAATTTCGTCCTAACAATATTCTCCAAGATATCGCACATTCATCATACCAAAGTACATAAGCTGCCCCTAAGTACATAAGTCTTATAGGGATGAAAAATATCATTCGTTTATTTAATATATTAAATATAATTTAATATGTTTAATAAATATCAACCGTGGAGCATGAAAGCAGTCAAGTTATAACGGTTCATTTCTACGTTTTCCGTTTTGTGTAGTTATCGTTACAAATCCATACTTATTTTAGGGAGAATCTTGCTAGAAAGCACATAGTAAAACCGAACGAATATAAACACTGACATATTCATTTTAAATTTTTAGGAATGAGATTTATTTACGAATAAGAATTTAAACAGTCTTTCCTCTCAACAAGTCCATTAACTTGAGGCGCGCTCCGGGACTCCCACCACGTTACTACGATCTGAAGCACTGAAAACCAGAACCCAACACTACAAACAAGTTTCAAACAATAGATATATATTGCACAAGCTTCAAACTACAGATACTTATTGCACAAGTTAATCTCTAACGTTCTCCTGACTACTAGTCTACACAGCCTTAATACTTATTCACTCAATCCTTACCGCTTATTCATTCAATCCTTACTACTTATTCACCCAATCCTTACTACTTATTCATTCAATCCTTATTACCTATTCATTCAATCCTTACTACTTATTCACCCAATCCTTACTACTTATTCACTCAATCCTTACTACTTATTCACTTAATCCTTACTACTTATTCACACTTTCATGCAAAACTACAAATAAACAGATTAAACGATTTAATCCCGATCTCCAGCTGGCTGTCTATGTGCATCTGCCGAACAACTGGAATACTGAAATATTAGTCTTGATATCAGTTTTCTCCCAGGATGGAACAGTTGCTACCAGTTGTGCTAAACAAGTCCGATTCCAAGCACCATCCATCTCTGTTATCAACGCCTAGCAGTTACTTCAATTAACTTTAAACAAGAATTCACAAGCTACTTCCACCTGTTAATACAGTTTTCCATGTCTCCAACTTCCTGACCTTGCGTCACACAGCCAAGTTCTCGCTGTGTGACGCAAGGTCAGGACGTTGGAGACACACAGAAAGCTCTCGCTCATTCAGTTCGAGCTTAATCAAGCTCTGTCGTCCAATTCGGTCAGGCTCCTTCGTTTATTGAATGCATTTTTTCTGCATCTGATTCTTATGCTAAAATATTAAAAAATGTATAAATTTACAACCAAATCTCAGTATGTTTCGATATATGCACTATTAGTCGTTCAACAAAATTCAAGACGTTTCATCAACCTCGTGTCACGTTTCCTGAGACATATTCGGAATTACGGTTGCAATTCCAGATGTGATCCGATGCCTTAAGTGGCTGAGATCAGTAATGTTTTCATTGTATAATATATAATGTTCTTTATGTATTCCCAGAATAGATGTCTGGGCTTCGTAGAGACCAAGCTACTGGGCCACCCAATCACAAGCGGGGGAGAACTTCTCATTTAAGGCTTCCCGCACAGATAATGAGAAATGGAGAATGGGGGGGAAGCATCATCCAGTATGAAGTAACTCTTATTGCCAGTTGCTTACTCTAAATCTGTAATTATTGGAAGCATATGAACTTGCAGAGAATCAAAATAAACGTCTCCAGTAATGACGTTCTCAGTGAAAAAAGAAGGGCCAACGACATGATCATGCAGTAAGCCACACCAAACATTCACTTTTGGGGAACCACGAACGTGCTGATGAAGTTTGGTAGATTGCTGTGATTCCCAAATTCGACAATTATACCGATTACTAAATTTAAATTCTTTCACTAGGCCTACATTCCAATGCAAGAATCATGTGGATACGTTTACTAGCTTTTGAGTGATAAGGTTTTGTATTCCCGTCATTCTTTTTCGATGACGCTGTATGTCCCAGATAGCAAAGGTCATCCTTGGGACATTATAAGGACGTTCTGGACATCCTCAGGACGCTTCTAAGACGATCTTTACTACTGGAGATGTAGGAGAATCTCATTATGACTCTTACTTGGGTCAAAAAATTAATCGCCTTACTTAAAACTCCTAAAAGGGATAATTCTATGGGGCTTTACTTCACCAAATGGTACATATTTTCATCCTTCAAACTTCGCACACTATCCAACTATAACTGACATATGCAGAAGGTTGATGGGAGGTTGTAACTCTCAATTGCGATGATACTTACGAATATATGCTATAGCCCTGTAACCTCCCATCATAAGCCTGTTACTCCCCGCTGCCCCCCTTATCAACATTCTGCGTACGACTATGCCAACTATACTTTGTTGCTGCAGTTTCTTCGTGAGCCATAAATTGAAGGATTCACAGAAAACGGAAGAGTATTTGCAAATCGAAACACACAAAACTAACATATGGAATCTAATATTCAACTCGTGATTGAAAAATTGTGTTTAATATAAAACAATAGCGATATAATATATAAAATACCTTTGCATCGGAATCTCTCGGGGCATAATTTAATAGGATTTATCTATAAATATATATACTATTTAAATGAAGATTTTTTTTCACTTTCTAAGAAGGTAATTCTTAACAGTTGAAAATTCTTTAGTGTAAAAACATAAAATAAATTTTGAATCAAACAGAAAGAAGTAGCATTTCTTTCGAGATATATTTTAATAGACATTCCTTTGCCAAATTCTCGTATATATTAAATACTGAATATATATACAGTAGTGGACAAAATTGTGGAAACCTTTTGAAAAAAGTTTATTTTAGAGGTTTGATGGCTAATAACACCACTTTTTTTTGTACCAATACTATAAAATTATATATCATTAGAAAGGTAATTTAATAAAGATTGTAATGCAATAACATTTGTTCAATTATCTGTATTCTATCAAAAGTTATAGCCAAATAACCAGAAAAAAGAAGCACAGCTTGCTTACATTTATATGAAGTAGCTTTCCTTCATTTGAATGTGGCCAATGAGCATGAGTGTTTACAGAGCCAATCAGGTGTCATCTTGTTTTGGCAATGAGCCAATCATGTTTTCTCTTGTTTTGGCAATGAGCCAACAGGTTACAGGACATTTATCAGTGTGTTCTGTAATTGCTATCAAGTTGGTTGTTTTTTTTTTGTGCTCTTTGATTTAGTGTGCTTGTAAAACGTAATAAAATTAAAGAAATGGCGCAAAGAGTTGACTGGTCACCTAGGAAGCGATGTAAAATAGTAATATTAAGTGAACAAGGCTACAGTTATGAAGAAATTAGAAGAAATATTGGGGGAAACTTAACTAAAGGTGGCATTTCTAAATTTTTGAAGAAGTATAAGGAGACTCAGTCATTACAAAACCAGACTGGTAAAGGCAGAAAAAGGTGCACAACAGCAAGTGATGATAGAAGAATTAAAAGACAGTGCCTAGGTGACAGGAAAAAATCATCTCTGTGTATACAAGGTGAAATGGCGCAATGCAATGTGAAGTTAAGTGCAAGGACTGTTCGGCGCAGACTGCATGAATGTGGTCTAAATGCAAGAATTCCACGAAAAAAGCCATTTTTGTCTGTCAAACAGAGGTTGAAAAGATTAAACTGGGCTAAAACCCATGTTAACTGGACAACGGAACAATGGGACAGTGTAATTTGGAGTGATGAGACCAAAATCTCACTGTTTGGTAGTGATGGCGTAAAATACGTATGGAGAAGAATTGGAGAAGATTTCCATCCTGAGTGCATTACACCTACCGTGAAACACCCAGTTAGTGTTATGATTTGGGGTTGTATAACATCAAGAGGTGTGGGCAGAATTTGCGTGATCAATGGGAATATAAATGCCCAAAGATACATAAATGAAATACTTGAGCCCAAGCTGCAGCCTTCTGCATGTGATCTTTTCCAAGATAATGAAGCATTTATATTTCAACAGGATTCAGCTCCATGTCATGTTGCTCGTGTGTGCAAAAAATGGTTTCAAGATCATCATATTCAACTGCTGGAATGGCCTGGAAATAGCCCAGACCTTAACCCCATCGAAAATCTATGGAGCCGGCTAAAGAAGCTTGTTAGTCGGAAGCAACCCAGCAATAAAACACAATTAACAGAAGCAATAATTCAATCTTGGTTTCATATTATAACAGCTGCAGAACTAAAGAACTTGGTTCACTCCATGGGAAAGCGTTGTAAGGCCGTAATTAAGGCTAAAGGTTACCCAACTAAGTATTAACTGGTATGGTGAACATTTTTGTATATCTCATTTTTTCTATGTATATCACCTTTCTTCTTTATGAATGCTGTTCTATTAAAATACGATTCATAAATGTTATTGCATTACAATCTTGATTAAATTACCTTTCCAATGATATATAATTTTATAGTATTGGTACAAAAAAAAGTGGTGTTATTAGCCATCAAACCTCTAAAATAATCTTTTTTCAAAGGGTTTCCACAATTTTGTCCACTACTGTATAATGTGTGTGTGTGTTATATTCAACGGTCTTAACGACATAAAGCAGAATATAACAAAAAGATGAAATAAAAAAAATAAATTCACTGATCATTTTTTTAATGGTTCTTTAATTCTTTAAGCCAGAACTAAAATTTAGCTTTTGGCTTCTAGAAGTAAAGTTCAAATGTCCAAATAGAGATTTTCATTGAAAATCGATGAACTTTTTTTTTTAAAAGTTATGGAAAAGAAATGGAGTGCTTTAACAGCAAGTATCACGACTTCAAAAATCAGTTGCTGTACTTTATCCGAAGAAGTATCGATATCGGGTTTTCGTTAGAAGTTTTTAGATATATATAGACTCTGCACTAGATCATTTCTTTCACTTGATTTTTGATGAAATATCCCCAAAAGATGATGATGCTCAATAATTAACAGAAAACATCAATTTCTTTTTGCCAATCATATCACTTATTTTCGAACGAAAACAAAATGAAAGTAATTGAAAACTTTTGTTTGTTTTTTTGTTGATAGTTTATCGACCCAATAAGCAATATTTGAAACTTTGTGGGAAGTGTCAAAAGGTAGAGAGAATAAATCAATTTACAACAAAAACATGAAACAGGCAGTTGCAGAGGAATTCGCATTGTCATATTACTGAAATATAAGTTATTGCAAATGCTGCAACCTTGCTTTTTTTTACAATTCATATACAATCAAATGGAAATAGATAACTGAAAAATGATTTTCTGAAAGAAATTTTTCAACATTAGCAGGTTTTTATTTCCTTTGAGGTGAAATTCTTTGTAGAATTCTGAAAAGAATTTCTTTCCAATTTTATAATATTATTTGCAAAATAAAAAACTTTCTCTTTCTTAATTTTTGATGGTTATTTTAATTTTCAATTTTCTTTTATTCATTTTTGGGTCAGGTAATATATTTTTGTTGACGAAATATTAATATGATAACAAAGAAGAGGTATAGAAAATAAAGCAAAACAACAAATGAACTCATGAATTCTCACGAAAGCAAATTTATCTTTCCTCCTATTCATAAAAATTCAATAAAAAACTCAAAAATGTTCGCTCACATGCAACAAATTGGCAGCTCTTCAATCAAAATGTTGAATGTTATACTTTTTAATAATTACTTATTTCAGTGTTGTAATCATGTGAGAGGCAGGACAAAACACATCTACTTTATCGTTATCACTACAAACTCATAATTATCAATAAACATAATTATTATAACTCGTAATTATCACCTTGTTAGGTAAAAAGGTTAGTGAATGTATGCTAACTGTTTAGTAATTATTATTTAATAGCTTGAGAGCATTTTTGTTTATTAAATTGCATTTACTGCTTTTCAAACATTTTAACAGTTTTTAACGATCTCCATTCAGGTCAGATGTTTTTAAACCAAATAAAGTATAACGTTATGCAACTCCATTATTCATAATGTAAACGAATGGCTAAAGTGGATCGTTTGTAGGCTATAATGTTGGCATCAGAAGCATTTTCTTTGCATTTATAATCATGCCTAAAAACTCCATAACACACTGGACTTTATGCTATCTATTCTCAACTCCATACTTGCATGTTTACGGCAGCCATTTGCCTTTATTAGGCAGAAACCATTTTTTCAAACTCTGCGATAAGAGACCTTTGTATTTCTTTTCATAAATAATGAAAGTTTAGAGAACCCATGGAAAGATAAACTATGATCGAAGAAGCCACTTTGACTCTCTGCGGATATATCGTAAAATACCAAGTTAGTTTTTAAAGTAAGGCGAATTTTTAGACGAGCAGGGACTTGAATATTGTATATCTTTCAAAAATGATATATCCGTGAACTCTAAATAATACTAAAGGAAACTTTCCTTGATCCTTGAAACTTTAGAAATGTATCAATCTTAACTTTTAGAGTTCGCTTTAGCAGACAGTGTGAAAAGGAAATGCAATTTGTTTAAATAACCTGATATTTTTTTAATCCGAATAGTGATATTCTTTTAATCCAAATAGTGATATTTTTTAATCCAATTTTGAAATACATGATTAGCACAGAGAAGCCTTCGCAGTGGTGTTTTTAATTCTGAAAGAATATTTATTTGAGAACTGTATCCGGATATAGCCATATTGGCTCAAGTTAAAGCTATGTACGTAGGCATCCTAACATCTTTTTAAAAAAAAATGATAATACATAGGGGACGTATATGCATGTATATTTCATTAATTCGCGAAATTCCCTGCACTTAATTGGTTTATATTTTGTTCACATCCATGAAATCATTCCAAAAACTGTATGTGCGTAAAACTAAAGAAAATATATAAATAATAACAACCTAATAGAAGTTGCATTCAAATTCATAAGCGTGTAAGGTAAAATATACTAATGAGATTTATAGCAAATGTAATGAAATATGTTCTGCTAGTTAAGTATTTCAATCTCATGTTGCATAAGTTAAATAACTTCAAGGACGTAGCTACACGCTTTGTGGAGAGAAGGGGGGCAGGGGGCTCTGAAGGTTACAAGAGGGCGCAAAAGGTCACAGGAGGCTTAGAATTCGTTAATGCTTCGATGTATTTTATTCATATATTTAATATTAAATATCTCAGGAAACTAATATATTTAATATTAATAAATAAATTTATTAACATAAATTTTGCATGAAAAACTTCGGAGGTATATGAAAATTTACAACTTCCCTTATCTTTACTGTAGAGTAGATGAAAACTCACGTCTCTATAAAAGGTATGATGTATACAAGATCTACCGTGAAAATCTGTTTCGAATGCGTTTTAACACTAAGTTCCATTATCGTGTACAATTTGATGCAAACAAAATTTTAAAAAATTCTGCAATAATTTATTTCGATGTGACGGTCCGCCCCTGCGGACATCGTAATAGATTATTGTACATACTGCGGTCGATAGAGCGGCATCTATTCGACCGAAGCAAACCCATTAGTTTATGCTAAACGGCGTATCCTTTATAACGACTCTTTTTCGATGTCAGATGGCTCGTTACTTATCGTTTTTTAGAAGATATGACCTCAACAGTTGGGTGTTTTTTTGTTTGTTTTTTTAAGTTTTCATTAGCAACAGGAAATGCTCCTCTTTTGCGGAGATCGATTATCGTATAGCTTTTGTAAACTCCGTTTCCTGGAGTACCGCTGGCATCATGTGTCACCCATATGGAATATTAGAGAGAACCCAGCCTGAAGGTTAGCTTTTCTTTTATTGGAAGCGGGTTGCAAATATGGGTCTTTTTCCGGACATTTCACTGCTTAGTCTTCTTCTTCTTCTTTTTGCAAGGGTTTCATTGGGAAGGGTGGCCGCCGGAGGCGGCGCTGTAATCCCAGACAGGACGCTTGAACAGCGTAATCAGCCGCCGAAGCGGCTGAGGGGGAGATGGATTGCCGATCAACACGGCATTCATAGAT
>QLNU02015270.1:22867303-22877364 GCA_006491805.2 Dysdera silvatica
CTTCGCAGTGGTGTTTTTAATTCTGAAAGAATATTTATTTGAGAACTGTATCCGGATATAGCCATATTGGCTCAAGTTAAAGCTATGTACGTAGGCATCCTAACATCTTTTTAAAAAAAAATGATAATACATAGGGGACGTATATGCATGTATATTTCATTAATTCGCGAAATTCCCTGCACTTAATTGGTTTATATTTTGTTCACATCCATGAAATCATTCCAAAAACTGTATGTGCGTAAAACTAAAGAAAATATATAAATAATAACAACCTAATAGAAGTTGCATTCAAATTCATAAGCGTGTAAGGTAAAATATACTAATGAGATTTATAGCAAATGTAATGAAATATGTTCTGCTAGTTAAGTATTTCAATCTCATGTTGCATAAGTTAAATAACTTCAAGGACGTAGCTACACGCTTTGTGGAGAGAAGGGGGGCAGGGGGCTCTGAAGGTTACAAGAGGGCGCAAAAGGTCACAGGAGGCTTAGAATTCGTTAATGCTTCGATGTATTTTATTCATATATTTAATATTAAATATATAATATATTACATATTAAATATATATATATTTCAATTTAATATATATATTTAATTTAATATATATATATTGTTATTATATATATATTTAATTTAATATATATATATTTAATATTAATAAATAAATTATTTAACAAAAATTTTGCATGAAAAACTTCGGAGGTATATGAAAATTTAACTTCCGTATCTTTTACTGTAGAGTAGATGAAAACTCACGTCTCTATAAAAAGTATGATGTACAGGCCTGCACAAAAGTTTAGACACAGAGGCAAATTATAAATAAAAGCGAGAATTTGCATTGAACTTCGCCGATATTGTATCTAAATAATCCTAGAACCAATAATAAATTGTGCAACTTAAAAGATTACCAAAAGTACTGAAACAAAATATCCCAACACCGTAATATTGGAATCTGCATGCCACAAATGTTTAGGCACATATGTCAGATTTATGCAAATTAACGGCGCGAAGTTCCCAAGTGATCGAAGGGGCGTTTCCCAGAGTTGTTATATAAGGCCTGAAATAATTTAGAATGCTTAGAACGATGCCGAAGTCAAAGCAATTTACGAATGACGAGATTTTGAAGATTTGGAGGCTGAAAACTAAAGGTAAATCTGTTACTCAAATTTCTGTTGCATTGAACCGTTCAAAGCGAGGCATTTATCGAGTGTTATCCCGGGGTGATCAGTATCAACCAAAATCACGATCTGGGAGGCCTCGAGTGACCAGCATTCGGGATGATAGACAAATACGAAGATTGGCTTCAAATGAAAGCCTGTCTGCAAATCAAATAAAAAACACGTTAGCAATGCGAGTGTCAAGAGAAACCATACGTAGAAGGATTGTAGAATGCAGGCATTTGAGATATGCAAAAATGCGCCGCAAGCCCTGCTTGCAATTACATCATAAACAAGCACGACTACAATGGGCAAGGCAGCACATATCATACAGTGACGAATGGCTGCAGGTGTTATTTAGTGATGAAAAAAAGTGGAACTTAGATGGTCCCGATGGCCTTTCGCACTACTGGCACGATCTTCGAAAACGCCCCTTAAGTCGGTTCAGCAGACGTCAAGGAGGAGGTTCAGTCATGGTTTGGGGAGCCTTTAGCTTCAATGGACAGACTTCTTTGGCGTTTTTGAATGGAAAACAAGATTCCAAGGCATACCAGGCAACTCTTGAAAGTCACCTATTACCTTTTGGCGAACTTTTATGTGGACGAAACTGGGTTTTCCAACAAGATAATGCGTCCATCCACACATCCAGGTCAACAAAAGAATGGATGAGCGCTAAAAATATTACAGTTCTCGATTGGCCTGCTCTTAGTCCTGACTGTAATCCCATCGAAAATGTATGGGGCATACTAACGAATGTTGTGTATGCCAATGGAAAGCAATATCCGTCCGTTTTAGAACTTAAAAAGGCTATAGAAGAAGCGTGGTTTAATTTTGAACCAGAAACCTTTCAATGAATGAACGACGTCGTATTTAATCTAATACGAAGTAATGGTGGCTACATTGATTATTAAAATTGTTCATTTCCTTATGCAAGTGCTAAAATTTATGTTTGTGCCTAAACTTTTGTGCCACATATTTTACTTATTTTAAGTTATATATTGCAGCAAGTTCGCTACTGATGTGATTTCTGTTCTCAAATTTTTAATTTGCATATTACATGTGTTCATACTTCGTAATATTAAAGTTCCTACTTCTTCAGTTTTAATAGTATTTTGTTATACTCAAATTTGTGTTGTGTCTAAACTTTTGTGCAGGCCTGTATACATGAACTACCGCGAAAATCTGTTTCGAATGCGTTTTAACACTAAGTTCCATTATCGTGTACAATTTGATGCAAACAAAATTTTAAAAAATTCTGCAATAATTTATTTCGATGTGACGGTCCGCCCCTGCGGACATCGTAATAGATTATTGTACATACTGCGGTCGATAGAGCGGCATCTGTTCGACGGAAGCAAACCCATTAGTTTATGCTAAACGGCGTATCCTTTATAACGACTCTTTTTCGATGTCAGATGGCTCGTTACTTATCGTTTTTTAGAAGATATGACCTCAACAGTTGGGTGTTTTTTTTTGTTTTGTTTTTTTAAGTTTTCATTAGCAACAGGAAATGTTCCTCTTTTGCGGAGATCGATTATCTTATAGCTTTTGTAAACTCCGTTTCCTAGAGTACCGCTGGCATCATGTGTCACCCATATGGAATATTAGAGAGAACCCAGCCTGAAGGTTAGCTTTTATTTTCTTGGAAGCGGGTTGCAAATAAGGGTCTTTTTCCGGACATTTCACTGCTTGGTCTTCTTCTTCTTCTTTTTGCAAGGGTTTCATTGGGAAGGGTGGCCGCCGGGGGCGGCGCTGTAATCCCAGACAGGACGCTTGAACAGCGTAATCAGCCGCCGAGGCGGCTGAGGGGGAGATGGATTGCCGATCAACACGGCATTCATAGATGCACGTTCACGTAAAGTCGTCATTCAACGCACACCGAAACCAGCAGCCGTTGGAACCGTCACGGGGAACGGCCACGGCCCAGGCAGCAGGACCGGAGACACCCCCATGGGCCAGCCGAGTAACCTACAGGAACCGGCCAAGACCGGAAAGGAAGGTGTTTAGCACAGCCACGGAGGCAGCGCGAAGGCGGGGGGATCCGGTGGGATCCAGGAGGTCGGACAGACCTGGTGGCGAGGCGAGGCCTAAACGGCGGCGGGCGAGAAGGAGCTCCTCCCTGAGGTAGCCGTAGGCCGGACACCGCAAAAGAATGTGTTCCAGTGTTTCGTCAGCACCTTCCTGACACTGGAGACACACAGGCGACGGGAGTTGCCTAATGCGGTGGAGGTACTTGTTGGTGAATGCACAGCCAATTCTGAAACGATGCAGCCTGGTCTGTGCCCCCCTTGGGAGACAATCGGAAAGAAAGTATGGCGACTTTCGCACCTCGAACATTGATCGGAAGTGCCCCGTAATGTCTCTTATCAAGAGGTTCACCATGTCACTTCGATAGGTGTCCTTCAGACTCCTGATACGGCAGGAAAGGGAGGGGTTGTGCGGGGAGGGTCTGTTACTGCAGGAACCGTTTACGTCCTCTAGGGCTCGACGCGCCCAAGTGTCCGCAATTTCGTTACCACGAATGCCGGTGTGGCCTGGAATCCAACAGTATGTCACAGACCTCCCCTCATCCGCACATCTAGCCGCCGCGACCACAATGTACTAGACAATGGGGCAGAACGGCCAAACAGCAGGATCGGCCTGGAGGCCAAGCAATGCAGCCTGAGAGTCACAGAAAACGGTAGCATCGGATGCTTGGTCTTAGTCCCCACGCAATAATTTGGTTTAGCCAATCAGCTAGCTTAAAAGAAAATTCAAGAAGCTCATATTTGAGAGAGAGCGAGGGAACGATTGAGATGAGAAGTGAACTTGTCTTGCTAATATCGGAACAGAAGTTTTAGTTAATAATGTGAAGTAATCGTGTTGTAGTGAGATGTCATAGAAGAGGTTGAGCCGTACTCTATTTACGCACACGGTGATGTTGAAGGAGGCCCCAACGCCCATACATACGTCCATTTTAAATTTATTTCTCTCAAAGACGAGGGTTTAAACAAAAGGTTTCTTTGTTTGGATTTTTATGGCGCAAGAGCATCTTGCGCCATAAAAACAATATACAACAAACTCCATAATAACAAACGGGGTTGAGTTTTTAAATTCCGTAAGTTTAGAATATTGATAAGCCGTCGATAAGAGTAATAACGAATTGTGTAAAGGTATAAATGTTGTTAAGTATAAGAGTGTTGTATTTTAATGAAGTAGACTAATTACCATTAATTGCCGTAGTGTGTAATTAATTGACGTAAATAGTTTTAATAAACATTTGATGTTGTTAATTTATTTATGAATTCCAATCTTATTCGTATTTAACATGTGGATTTTAATTGGGAAGTAGCCACGAACTGGGTATTGTAATTTCACACTGTACTACCAAATAACATTATACGCATTTATTTTGGCCACAACAAACCACCTCAAAAGCACATGTAAATTCAAATTAACAAGATATAGAGTACAACAATTTGAATACTTATCTGAAGTAATTTGCGGAAAGTGTAACAACTATGGTGAGCTCGTTACCATATCTGCAGTGCATACCCATATAGTGTCAGGTATATGATAAAATTGTTTAATCAAAATTATTAATAACTTTCCAGTTTAGCTGTGTGTTCAGGAAACGTAAGTGTGGGTACACAAAGAAAGGGTGTCCAAACATCATTTACAACCTTTGGTGCCGATTCGTACCAAAATTAAACAAAAGAAGGATACTAAAATGTCAAATTTTATGGGGGGGCCATATTTTCCCAGGTTGTAAAGTTCAGGGGAGGAGTTATCAAGAAACCGCAGGTCGCCCCTCGAGAAGGGTAGCCTATTTATTGCCCGCGAGAGAGAGGCATCTTTACGTAACAGCCAATATATTGGGTAGAGGATCGAGTCTCCTGTTTGATTGGGGAATTGGTTGTGATTGACGTGCGGGTTATTTTTAAGATGGAGAGGATGAAGAAGAGGAAAGAAAGGGGAGTCGGGGGGGTTAGCATCCGAAAGAGAGAGAGAGAGAAAAAGAGACGTCCCACTTGAAGGTGAGACGACTCATCGTATATTTCTACCTGCCGGGCAATAGAAGGCACGGCTTCGAAACCTCACAAGTTTCAGGTCAGCAACAGCCCATGTGTGTTAATAAATTCGACGCGCCAAATCTTGCTCCATTCACACCCGAGTTCAAAATATGCCGCTGTATCCGATCAGAAGCTCTGCATCGAAAACGTTTGAACTCTCGTATTGCTACAAGTTCGTTTAGTAGTGGCGCAGCACGTTCAGCTTATTCATAGATAATTCAATTACGCAACTACACCGACGGAACTCTCGTATGGCTACCAGTCCTTTGAGTAGTGGCGTAGCAACGCCCAGATGTCTCAGAGATAATTCTACTTCGCATCGACAACCTGTGAACTCTCTTGGCTCGATGAAATACAAGAAATGGCGCAGCGACATCCCGGTAGCCAGTCTACAGTGTACCCCACTCGGCATCAGCCTCACTGACAGCTTCATACACACCACTCACGCCGGAAGTCATCCCAGCCTTGAACTGAAGCAACTTCAGACGTCGACCAACGCATACCTTTACGTTAGTCACTTTCCATTTTCCTCATTAACTAGGGTGTGTACCATTTTACTGCGTTATTTTACTAGTAAGGAGGTTTAATTATAGCAAGGCGATAAAGTAAATAGTTTTATTAATAAGTTCATTTCTGCCCATACTATTTCGTATTGTTGGAATTGTACCCAGAATTTTACTTTACAAAATAGGTTAACGTTTGAGCTCTGATCGTTACCTAATGTAACACAAACCGCAAATATTTTGATATTTAGAGCGCATACTTATTGTCAGAGATCCAACAGAAAAAGAATACTCCCGAGTTTCATGAGATTATTCCGGAAATTGTAGTGCATATGTAGTTTGGTATATTAGAAATCATTAAATTGTTAATTTGGTTTAATTAGCGTAGTATTTATTTAACCCTATAGCGATTCACTGCGAAATTTAGATAATTTTTGGTTTAACCAGCAATTAGAAAAGTGCAGTGTATCAAGCAGAGTGTGTACAAGGAAAGTGTAGCAGGTGCCAATAAGCGTGGTAGCTTAGTGTGTAAACCACTTTGAGCAACTTGATTAATTAGCCACAGTAAACGGCTGATTGATATAAATGTTGACAAACATGTACTGCTGAAGTAGACGTCAGTCATTCACGTTATCCTTATAATTAACACTTATAATAATTGCTATTTATATATTGGTACTAATTGCCAGGTATATAATTAGTACCATAATCATTTGGGGAACACACATCCAGCTCTTTATGCAACTTAGAGAAAGAGTGGGAAGCTAGCATCACTTCCGATGGAGAATAAAGCTTACCCTATTCAACCCTATTACTCCGTCCTACCCTGAGTTCACCTATACTTATTGGCGTACGCAGGGGGTGTTGATGGGGGTTGTAACCCCCATTGCAATGAAATTTTGTATATTTAACATAGGAATATGTGAGTTGTAGCTCTATAACCACCACCCCCCAATTGAGCCTATAACCCTCCACTTACGAACTTTCTGCGTATGCCCATACTGGTGGAACGTTTTATGATATTGTTTGTACGTAACATAGAAAAAGCTTTGAAATAGTTGAAATGCTATGATAACATAAAATATAAGAAAGTGGCTTTTTATTTCTGAAAACACCAAACTCCCACAAATTTTTAAGATTCAATATTTAAGGATATACTTGAACCGAAATTTATATAAGACGCAACAAAGTACAGGCAAGAACGTCTGCAATTATTTAACATTGGGCTCTAATTACGTAGTTCTTTCCATTAGAATAATTTTCTTTGCGAGTGGATTTCTCTCCAATACGAATTTTAAACGACATGATGTTTTATTATGGGACAAACTAACTTTATTTTGGATGCCCTAAAGAAACATTTTCAAAGCAAGCTAGTTTTTGTTAGTCATGTCTACAAAACATAAAGTCAATATAGTTTTTTGTTTTGTACACAAGAAATAATAAATATTCTGGAAATGTTGACCGAGCAAACGTCACTGTGTTTCCAGGAGAAGGAGGGACATAAAGTTCAAGAGATTAGGAAAGAAAGGAGAGGTAGAATTTCCATCTGGGGATCAGAACTCTTAACGAGATGTGGTCGAAAAACCCAAGTTGGGTTCTGATGAACAACGTCCAGTGTGGAGCATCATCTCTAATTCCCACTGACAGCGTAACACGTTGGAAATTTCTGGAAGGCCAAAAATTGCGGAGGGAGTTTAGCCAAGGACGAAGCAGTGTCCTCCGAAATGCCAAACCCCGAGCTTCCCCGATGTTGTCTTTATTGAGAAAGAAAAGGTGATAATATGAAGTAGGCGACAAATTGTAAGTACAGTAATAGTTAATCCAAGAGAGCGAAGGTGATAACGGAAGAGGAGTCCGGGAAAAAATGTAACGCCCATCACCAGAGAGAAAATGGAAGGCAACTTGAAATACAAAGCATATAGTGCATGGGGAGGTGTGATTCACATATAGGTCCTTAAAATATATATATAAAAAAATGTTCATTTCGATTTGGAAAAACATTTAAACTAAAATAAACTGTAATTTTCACAAAAGATAAGAAATATATATTTAGTTACATGATTTAGGTTTCCTGAGTATGTAAGTTTTTCATGATCCAGAATTTCTTTATATTGAATATTAAACAATTTCCCATATTAATACATGTACAGTAAGTACACTATCTGAGGCGTCTCCAAAGAGGGATTTTGTGGGGGTAAATGTAAAATACACTAGGACCCACTAATAGCGAATCCGCGTTTATCGCATTTCCAGATATAATGAGGAAATTATAGATTTTGTTTGGTATAATGATTAAACGCAATACAATTTGGCCGCTTTTGGCGAGCAAATATTTTCTTGACACCGGATTTAAAGAGAATTTTAAAAATTAAAATAGGAAATCAAACATTTTGTAAAAATTAATGGTCATATGTGGTTGGTCGTTATAATTAGAACTCGTTATCACCGATTTCCACAGCATTTTTATGAAACTGGGAGGGGAAATTTCCCTAATTTCCTCCCCCGTGGATCCGTTACCGATACTATGCAAAACAGACATAAGAAAATGGAAACAACAAGCATAATAGAGAATGTTAAAAGGGAAAGACTTGAATGGTGGGGCATATCCCGAGAAGAGAGGAGAACCATCTACTAAAAAATGTGGGAAAGATAAAGCAAATCAGCAAAAGAAGTAGAATAGGAAAATCAAGGCTAATAATAGAAGTAAATGCTTAAAGTGTATGACCAGCCCTAATCTGCCGCATTGCGATGCCTTAGACTAGAAAGCATAGAAGCGCTGTCCACGAGTACGGAACTTGCGGAAGAATCATTTGAAAAGGATAAGATAATAAATATCTCCTTGGAACATTTCCCCAGACACATCATAATTACAAGCCCCAATGACAAACTCATAACTTTTTGTTTGTCCAAAAATATGATTTCAGGATAAGAAGTTCTTTATTCCAAGTTCGTAATAACAATGTAAATATAATCAACAATGGGAATGGTACATGGCAGTGGTATAACTACAGTGGATGACCTTAATATGGGTACAAATTACATCCCAAGAGATAAGTTATGCTAGGAATATATTATACTTGCCTTCACATCCCTATTCCTAATTTTTCATTTCATCTGGACATTTTGGACAATGAAACCAAGTTCAGGAAAAAGATGGACATTATCGCATATTGCTTGCAAAGCAACGATGACGAAACTGTGCGTCAAAATGTCGCATTCAGTTACACCATAACGTAATGCTAAATTTATCACAGTCAAATTCGCTTTTTTAGTGTGTCTCTATCTATGAAATATAAACATATAAATAAATATTTTAAGAATTTAACTGGAATTAGTATATATTGTCGTTTGTTATATGTTTCCATTTAACAAATTACATTAAACATGATACTCCTTAATACCAAGGGAACCTTTTTCACTTTGAGAGGAGACCTATGGGAGTTGATTGTGTTTCAGTTCCTTATGAAGAATATGGAATTATTTTTCTGCGTTAAAATCATATGAAATTTTTGTATCAACATATATTAATGAAGTCCAAAAATTATGCTTTTTACGCAGGGTTTGATATTTCTAGTCACACTGTATGTCAGCAAAATACTTTTGAAGGCGATGACATTACGAAGGATTACCGTATCTAATGAATAAATAAAAGATTTGTCTGTCAGTTAACTCAAAAGCAGATACAAAATACATATGAAAAATCAACTAACTATTCATGATGAATGTTTGGCTCCGATTTAGATGAGTTGTTCAGATTTATTTCAACTAAGCTACTTATTCCATTATCGCAACCCTTCATGTTTCTTTTACACTTTTTTTTCAAGATATCAATTCATAAGAAAAAGAAACACGGCAGAAGCCTGTATACATGAGTATGAAATGTTTCAATATATGAGTATGAATGAATGAAATGTATCAATACATGAATATGAAATGTATAAATATATGAGTATGAATGAATGAAATGTATCAATACATGAATATGAAATGTATAAATATATATGAGTAGAAGTGTATCAATATATGAGTATAAATAAATGAAATGTATCAATATATATGAGTAGAAATGTATCAGTATATGAGTATGAAATGTATCAATATATGAGTATGAAATGTATCAATATATAAGGAGTAGAAATGTATCAGTAAAATGAGTATGAAAATGCATCAATATATGAGTATGAAATGTATCAGTATATGAGTATGAAATGTATCAATATATGAGTATGAAATGTATCAATATATTGGGTATAAATAAATGAAATGTATCAATATATATAAGTAGAAATGTATCAATATATATAAGTAGAAATGTATCAATATATATAAGTAGAAATGTATCAATATAT
>QLNU02015270.1:22885612-22916482 GCA_006491805.2 Dysdera silvatica
AGATTTAACTACTGTTGATAAATTTAACTATTTACACTCTTTGGTAAGTGAGGTACCAGCTAATGACATTAGTGGGTTTTCTCTCTCTCACGGATGATAATTATACTGAGGCCATTGAATTATTAAAACAACGTTTTGGATGGAAGAATTCAGTAATTAATGCCCACATGAGCAAGCTGTTAAGTTTAGAACCAATTAGAAACCCAAACCACATACTTGCACCGCGAAAGTTATATGATAACATTGAGATGCAAATTGAATGGGCTTGAAGCATGGCATGTACTTACAGAACTTTACTTACTCCGATCATACTAAAATTATTGCCCAACCAATTAATTTTGGATTTTAATAGAGATAGAAAATAGCAAGAAAATTTTGAGGTTGAGAAATTGATAGATTTTTTACGCCGGGAAACTGAGAGCAGAGAAGCTGCCAACCAGATTCAGGTTCAACCACCTGGTTTATAGCTTAAAGAGAAAATATTTAAGAAGCCGATCTCCACTGCGGCTGCTTTAACAACAGGCTCTACATGTTTTAACACTCGCCAAGTTAGACTTAATACTAGAGGTGTAGTTTGTGTTTATTGCGGAAAACCCCATAATAGTACAGATTGTGAATTTGCACAAACTTTGTCACTAGAAAACAGGAAGCACCTTTTGTTACAAAATGAAGCGTGAGATCGTTGTTTGAAACGAAATATTTCTTCTCAATACAAATCTAAGGTTAAATATCCAAATTGTAATCGATATCATGATTTTCTTCTATGTATGAAATAAACCTTACTATCAGAGCATGAGCGTGTTGACTTGCCTACAACACAAAATGAGTACCTATCTAATGTAATGGCGGCCCGTCATGTATTGCTTCAAACTCTACGTGTTACCATTATTAACGGAGAAAGGAAATGGAATGCTCGCGCCATCCTGGATTCGGCATCTCAAAGGTCGTACATTTTAAAAAGGTACCACCAATAAATTAAAATATGGCTCGCTTCGAAAGGAGAATCGTCGACATTCCCTGCTTAGAGTTACTTATTCGGACGTTACAACATGATGTCTTTCGAGTTCATCTGTCGAACTTATCTGGAACGTACAGATGTAACTTCGAAGTACTAGGTCAAGAAAGGACCTGCGAAATCATGCCAATTGTTGCTCGAGGAATTCGAATGAAAGAGCGTTTGGACAATGGCATCAACTTAAGTGAACATCAAGGGAGACCAATAGAAATACTGTTTGCCGCTGATGTATCCGGAAATTCGATGATCAGTGGTTACAAAAGATTACCGTCGGGCTTGGTAGCGATAGAAACAAAACTAGGTTGGACTGTTATGGGACGTAACAAACAGGAAGGTTTGGGAAATAATTATGGTCCAATGGTTTCTTCTGTGTTGTCGAAAGACATTCCGGTAACGAAACTATGGAATGTAGATATTCTGGGAATAAAGAATTCGGCACGAAAACAGATCAAAGAAGAAAAAGAGGAAGCTGCAAAGGAATATTTTGTGAAAACATTAAAGAGACTTCCAAATGGTTGCTACGAAGTATCTCTTCCCTGGGTGGAAGGTCATCGGCAACTTCTGAATAATAGATGGTTAGCAGAAAGAATATTAAAGTCCACGATAAAAACCCTTCGAGCGAAAGATTTGCTAAAGAATCATGAAGAGGTCTTTTCGGAATGTCAGGGGGAAGGAGTTATAGAACCTGTTAACGTTTGTGATATAAAAGAATCCAATTGTTTTTATCTTCTACATCATGCCGTTGTAAAGGAACAATCCACGACAAAGATTCGCCCTGTGTTTGATGCCTCTGTCAAGCAGAAAAACTGTCCGGTGTTGAATGACTGCCTTGGAAAAGGTCCGAGTTTATTGGAATTGATCCTGAGCATTTTGAATAGATTTAGATGGAGAAAATTTGGTGTCATAACTGACATCAGAAAAGCATTTCTTCAAATCGGGATCAATGAAAAGGACAGAAATTATCTGATACTTCTATGGTGTGAAGATAAAAGGACCGAGGCACTGAAAATCTATCGCCACACAAGGGTAGTGTTTGGAATTAACGCTAGTCCTTTTCTATTCGATGCTACTATTTCTTGTCATTTGGAACAAGTTCCTACTCGTCATAGGGAATTAGCCAAGAAATTAAAAAATTCCTTTTACGTGGACAATTGCGTTATAAGTCTGGATACAAAAAACCAGATGGAAGATTTTATTATATTCTCGAAAGAAATAATGTCAGCTGCTCGATTCGAGCTGAGAGGGTGGAAGCTCAATGAGGATAAACGTCCGACTTATAAGCCTACGAATATTACTGACACGCACATGGAAAAGGTGGAGAGGTTTGAAGAAAATGTTTCCGTTTTAGGTCTAGAATGGAATATATTTGAAGACACACTACCCACTGCTGCAGACTCCCGGAATCCACCCGTGCTAATGGAAACTTAGGCGTGAAAGAACTGAAGGACGCAGAAATACTCATTTGGAAGATGGTACAAAGAAATGTCTTCCAGTTAACTATGGATGAGCGTATTCAACATTTACATCCGTTCACTGACCCCTCAGGGATTATTCGGATAAAGACTCGACTCTTAATGAGACAAGATTTTGAAAATTTTAAATGTCCAATTGTTCTCCCTTCTGATCATGCTGTTGTCATGAGCCTGATTATGCATAAGCATAAATTATCAAACTGCGGAGTCCAAACTTTGATGTCGATATTCAGAGATTCCTGGATCTTGAAATGTCGTAAGTCAATTCGCAAAGTCCTACACAAATGTGTACTCTGCAAACGATTCGATTCCAAACATCCTGAAGCTCAGGCCGCTCCCTTACCTGAAGTTAGAATAAGTGATGCTTCAGCTCTTGAAGTGTGCGGAGTAGACCTAGCTGGTCTTTTGGTTTTGAAGGATGAGACAAAATCGTGGGTTGTCTTATTCACCTGTGCTATTTATTGCGCTGTTCATTTAGAGCTCGTCTCTTCTTTGTCTACCGAAAAATTTCTGTAGCATTACGACGTTTTATTTCTCGCCGAGAAAGACCTTCGATCATTTACACGGATAATAGTACCAATTTCGTTCGGGCAAATCTTGGGCTCATGAAAATTAATTGGAACAGAATTGTTGAGGTTACTTCTGTGAAAAGAATCAGTTGGAAATTTATTCCTCCAGGTTCACCTTGGTGGGGTGGATTTTGAGGACGAAATGTGTGGTAGGTTTGATGAAGAACTTTCTGAGAAAAGTCTTAGGCAGAGCTTCATTAAAACAAGAAAGAAATTTCTACAATTCTTTGAGCTGGTGATTGTGAAGACGTCATCAATTCAAGACCGATCACTTATATATCTGAGGACTTTGAATTAGAGTCTCCGACACCTGCAACGCTTCTCAGGGACATCAAAGAAAGTGGAGTTCCTGATTTGGATCACATTGATGCTACCAACTTGAAAAAGAGAATTTTATGTCGAATGAAAATTAGCCAAGACTTACGAAGACTATTCCGCTCAGAATATCTTGGACAACTGAAAAAATATGCAAAAAGGTCAGCGAATTATCATCACTTTCCTTTGGAGGAAGTGTTAGTAGTGTGTAATAGTGTTAATCGAATTCAACACGAAGAGAGTGAACTAGGAAAAGTGATTCAATTATTTCCTGGAAAAGATGGTATTATACGTCTTGTGAAAACGCGCACTCCCCTTGGAGACGTACTTCGACCTGTTTGGAGACGTATCCGCTTGAAGTGACCCACCCTACAGACGAGGACATAAGAAAATCTCATGATATCTAAAGAGATGTCCTTGTAAAGAGCATTCCGATCGATCTTCTAGTGGTTGTAGTTTCAGTTTTCCAAGATGCCTGACGCCTGGAGTTTACTTAACCCTGTGGACTGAAATGTCTCTCCGATACCAGTACATGTTCCTCTTCATTTAGATATTTATAACTTTTCTCTTTTGAATTTCAGTGTGCCAAAAACTTAAAGGGAGAGTATGTCAAGAAAATAACGTAACGTTTTTATTTTACAATTCCCGAACTCAAATTATCATAAAATACGTGTCTGCGAGCTGTAAAAAAAAAGTTTTGCTTTTATTCTTAACTTTGAGCTCGGGGAAATTTTAGTTTGGTCGACTTGTTCATTGAGAATTCCTGTTGAAGAATTGAGTACATTGAGAATTTTTCTGTTCGACGTGTTCTTGAACAAAACTTTTGTATATATTTTCTTGAACTCATTAAATCAAATTTAAAGATCAGAAGGGATTGAATATTATTTCTTGTATAGATGAAGAGACATCAAAAGCAGGAGAATTAAACAATAGGATCATCAGCCATCGAGATCATATTCAAAGAAAGGTGAGTGAATATATATATATCTACAGATAAAATCTTAGGTTCTATATCTCGAAAGTTATGCTAAAAGGTAACAGCCGTCGACCCCATTTCATCGGCCATGGACACTTTACTATACCCATACCTAACTTTTACAGCTCTACGAGCCTTCGTTCAAAAGTTATTTGCGAAACACCAGACTTTAGAGAGCACCCTGTTTAATATTTATACGTAATTGAAACTTCCTATGATCGACGGAATTGAACGTCGAAGACAGCATAATCCTAGCTGTAGATTATAAAGCGGTCTAGTGTTTAGAAAAGTTCGGCAAATTCCGTAAAGCGGTATTGTGTACGCTCTTTTAATTTCTCCTGTTCGAGATACGACGGTCAGTCAAAAAGATGGTATCTTTTTGATGGGAAACCACGTAAAAACGTTGTATGGCGTGCTCGTCAGCCATATTGAATTACGTTGTTCTTTAAATCATTTTGTGTGGATATTAACGTATTATTATAGGAGAATATTAGTTTGCCAAATATATTCTGTGTATTTGTACAAAGTAAGCATGGGTAGAGAAAAAAAAAGCCAGACGACGTTTTATGGGTTTAGGCGCCATAGCCAGGCTAAAATAAACAGTGAAAATCCCATAAAACGTCAAAATTAATTAAGGGCTTGTAAATTCTAGCTTATAAACTCAAAAACCGCAGGCCGCCTCCCGTAAAGAAACCTATCAGAGATCAGCAGTATAGTTTGTATATATAGCAACAGGCAAATGTACTGGCAAAACGAATAATCCTGTGAGTGGATTGTGTAATTTAATGTGATTGACATGCAGGTCGTGCTGGGGATAGAAAGAGAAGAAAATAGAAGAGAAGAGCGGGAGCAGCGTACGGAAAAGGACGTCTCAACTTAACGTTGAACTTGGAGTTCTGTCAGAGCCTTGAGGGCAAGCAAAGTTGCAGGTGGGAAGACTCACAACCTTCCTACTTGAAAGTATCGCACGGGCTCCACTTGGAAAGTTTTTATTAAAGCTCCAAAAATTCTGGATTCGCACACGAGCTACAAAATCATACGCCACAGCTGCGTAGAGTTATATTCATTGCCACTGCAGAGTGGAATCCTCTTCCTTACTCACTTAAATCTATTTATTTATTTGCCCAATATAAAGAACTTCCCTGCGGACATCTATTGAGAGAGAGAATTATGATATCACCACTTCTTTCTTAAATTATATGTTCCATACCTATATTAACCTGCTCTTTCACTTTATTTATTTATTACTTCTACTTATTATATGCAATTCTGGGCAGCAGGGTCTTCATCAGACACGATAGTCTTTACCCTTTGCTGCCCAGACAGACCAACTGAACTAATAAGTTGTAAATTAATATCACCTCATGTAAATAGTTAAATATATTGAATATATTATAAAAAATAACAGCATGCATCTGAACAAAGGAAACTGGTAAAAACACCATAAGGCAATATCATTTTTATTCACACATTTACAAAACTATAATTTTAGAATCAAAGGTTACATCGAAACAAACACCTACAAATATGATATAGAAATGGAATGTCAAGCAACAATGGTGATCCGAAAACAATCCACAATACATATTAAATCAAGGTTGTCTATGAGAGAACAACCTATTTTTAAGTATACAGGAAAAGACTATCGTTTAAACTGTTTAATATGAATAATGCAGTAAGAAATTGAAAATACATTAATACCCTTAAATAAAACTATGCAAGTGTAAAGTACCCTTTTTTTTTTTACATTGCAAAGAAAGAATTCAGCTTCATGCATTTATTTACCCAACACAATTTTATATATACCATGCATAAAATAATCTGTTATTTTACAAGATATTATTACCTTGCAAAGCCGCAAGGGCATATTTTTGTGAGTTTTGTGTGGAATTAAGCTGGACAATATTTTTCCTGCACCCACTCTCATCTACTCAAATTAGGGTTGTATTTATAGACAAGAAAGAGGGACACCGTACCAGCCCCAAAATCTTACATATGAAGAAAAGAAGAACCGTTCCCACGTCTTGGTAGCACAGTCAATTAAGGCACTTCAGTTCATATGGAGGATTCACGGCCAAACTCTGGGTCGGCACACCATCTCATTTCTTCTCTATAAATACAGTTCTGGCATGAGTCTATATGAGTGAGTGCAGGAAAAACATTGTCAATAATCAGTTACGAACCGAAAGGGTCCATTATAATAAATTGTTACGCATTTAATTTGAAAATAAACAGAACCACTATTAGTAGGTCGAAACTATAAAAAAAATAGGCGTGAAAAGTAAACCAAAATTTAATCTCACCACAGTGATCTCTCTTCATTATCGTACTTATACATATAGTTTCCGGTAATACATATCACAAGACAATAATCACGTTAAATGATATCATCATGGACACATACAATACTGTAACAAATATCGACTACTTTAGACTAATAAGATAAGGAGAAAATGGTGCAGTTATAAAATTGACGATTGCTTAAAAAAACACAAATTGATGAACAAAAAGTGCTAAGTGATATGCAACAATAGAGCAATTAGCAACTATTGCAGCCGGTCATTGTAAATATACCACAACTTCACATTTAAATAATTAGTCATTAAGTAATTTAATAACATTAATAAACCACTATTCACAAAATCTTATTTCTTTGTATTTACAGCAACTATTCATCATTTACCTCGTTACGAATCCAACCACTTGCACAATTTGTTGTAAAAGAACGAGGGGGGTCAGTCTATTATACCAGTGTCCATCATTCTGGTTTTATTATAGAAACCTTGGCAAGTATAAGAAAATAAAAAAAAATGGATTTAAATATATTTTTTGTACTTTATAATTTATTTTGTTTTCTAATTACAAAGGGTGTCCTTTCCTAGAAATGGAAGATTTCTGAATTTAAAACAACAACAACAGTCTTAAATATTAGTAACACTGTAACAGGGCATAGTTTCTGATGTTGGGCAGAGTGCATTGATATATTTCAGACAGATGATGATGATGTCTTTCATCAGAAAGGGAATGGAATGCCACTATTTTATACTACTGTTGCTTGCCTACCAGTAGAACCACCTTTTGGTGGAAAACCGTCTATTAATCAATTGTTTGGGAGTAATGTAGTTGGAGTGTTTAATATTTCATTACTGGATAATCAATTATTAAACCTTTCTGGAGGGTAATGTTATTTGTACACATCTCGTATATGCTTGCAGTGTGCACATATATAAAAATTTACATTAAAATTGGGTACACATGCTTTACTCCTGGGACACTCTGCGAGAAGGAAGAAAAACTGCTATCTTGATATACAAGTATATATATATACATTTTATATACTAGAAAAATACAAAGTTCAACAACACTGAATGCTCATTATCACATTTATGGTCATGCAATAAGCTTGAAAACTTCTTGGTAAAAATGAGATATAGAAAACTTCCATAAAGATCGGGGAAAAAAAACAACATCTTAATTAGAGCAGAGACAGAATGAGCAACGTTCCACAACATCTAGATAAAAGTCAAACAGTAACATCAAAGGCATACAAAGTGTAATAACAGTTTCTTTGGTATACTAGAAAATAACCTTTTCTGTGGAAATTCATTTTTAAAATCGATTTTCAAATACGATCCAACCGAAACTCCAGTTTCTTCCTTAACCAATGCATCTTTAGAAATAACATTAAAAGTGACTTATTCCTTACACCTAACATTATCAAACTATTTGCTCCAAAAATTACCACCAGTGAATTAGAATTTTCTCATGTAAAAGGTAAATGACAACTTATGATAGCAGACTCCTGTATCAAAATTTTACATAGTACTGATACAATATCACTTCACAAACTTTCACCATTACTCATATTTCCAATCAATTTAACGACTCATACTTCATAGCAGGGTGGTCCTTAGCTAATGTAGGGCCAGGGGCAAAACATATTTTGAGAGCCCATACACATACAAGTAAGAAAACAAAAAAAAAAATGGAATAAGGTATGAGCACTAGATGGCACGAAATGCGAGATCTGAAGTAAAAATATTTTTGGGGAAATTTTCAATATTACAAAAATTTTAAATTTAAGAATTAGGTTTTGTAGGGCACCAAGAAGCATGGAACCTGGGCCCCACTCACCCTGCTTCCTAATCCCGCTACAAGGAACAGATAAACTTTAATGACTTATCAACATATGCTTCCTCATATAATTGTATGTATAATAGTGTTGTTATTAGCAGGTTGATTGGGTTTTACGGCAAAAGAATGATGATGGTCATGCTGCACTAATTTATCAGTCAAGTTTTTTAATGAATTTGTATTATTATTATTTTACGATAAGGAAGTTAACTTTTCGATACATTTCAGTTCGATCATTTAAAAGAAGGGTTTCTGTTCACACTGGAGAAAAAAATTTCCCCGACTTTTCCAGGTTTTTTCCCTGACTTTGCAGGCAAAAGTCCTTGACCAATTGCAAGTAACTTTTAAACTTACCTTTGATTGCAGAAAAATTTTCTTCATATTCGTGGAAGATTGTTCATTTCAAATTGTTCTATTCAAAACAGTTAAGATTTTTCCCGACTTTTTCCATGTGTATGGTCAAAAAAAAAAATATTTTCCTAATTTTTAGAGATGATTTCAAATACCCTGGCAATTCCAGGTTTTGTGGGGATGCTGCTTTAAATGTATTGTCTATTGGAGAAAGCGTTCAACATAAGCTGATCATTGGCAACTATTGCCACTCAGTATCGGTAGTTGTACTTGAACAGTAATCCTAATCGGTATGTTAGCATAATTGGAATGTCATATACTTATAACATACTTCTTAATTTGTAGATAAAGACATGGGTGCCCATGTGGGGGGGCAGAGGGAGAGCAAGCCCCCCCCCATAAGTCATTCAAAAATTTGATTTGTCCGATTCTGCTACACACTTACTTTCAAAAGTTTTACAAGCACATTTTAAAATAAGGTACTTTTTAGCTCATTACTAATTGTCAAGCAGTATCAATTATTTTTGTAGCATTTTAGTATCTTGTACATTCACTAAACTTGGCGCAGTATAGCCCAGATGCTCTTGCGCCATAAAAAAGCCAAACAAACAAACGTTCACTAAAATGTTTGACAGCCTTGGTAATAATTTTCTCAGCCAGAAGTACTCATATGGGTGACCATACATAAAAATAAGACTTCCTAATTTGTTGGTAACTTCATAAATCTGAATGAAGTACAAGTTGACGTCAGCTCTAACATTCCGAGAACACAACACAATTAACAAATCGATGCACGCTGCACAAGATATTCATCTTTTATTGAACCTTTCAGTATTGCTGAGGAATGAAGTATACTCCAGCAATCACTGATGACATGATTAGCTTTATTCTGCTTGCTTATTTTCCAGCCCAAGACAGCTTAGACACATGATACTGAACCAGAAACCTAATACATCACTCAGACTCAGACCGTTCTTCATTGGTATTTAAACCTAAAAATATGGGATAGCAGGAAAGCATGACATGCCTTTGCAGCAACCTTTGATAAGAGAGAAAGATTGAAATTTACGTTTTTATTCTTCTTCCTTGAAAGTTTGGGTTCATAATATATGAGCATGGACTTGAGTTTTATAACAACTTCCACTTAAAAAGGACAGTCAGTGTCATGCTGAATCAGAATCTACAGTTTTCTAAAGAATGCAAACTTTTGTCATCTACGGACAAAAGCCCTGGACTATAGATCCAAACTTGTCTTTTTTTTTTCCCACGATAGACAAATGTGCAACCTTTACATCATCACCGGGTTAATACTGTATGTGTGTGGAATACTTAACAGTTAAAGGGTTTTGCGAGTGCTACAAAAATCTGAGAAGTATGGTCAAAGATTACACATTTACTTCCTTTAAAATAAGTCTATCGCTTACAAAATATAATGGCTATTTGTACTGCAAAGTGTGGACTAAGAGTCATTCTTTAGTCACACATTCTAACGACAATAAACATCAGTAAACATCAAATGGAGATACAATTAAACAGCAGAAATATCGCAATATGGGTGAACGAGAACAAATTAAGCATAATTCTGATACTTACATCACAAAGCGGATCTTGAAAGCCACCAGTGTTTTGTTTTTTTTTTTTCTTTTTGTATGTACCCCTTCAATCCATGCAACTGTCAATACAAACATTTTAAATCCTTCACTTTTTACGTGTACCATTATCACTCTCACTAATCACCCTGAAAAGCTTTACATAACCTGTGTTTGTGCATCTCATCCAATCAATAGGCCCAAGACCAAGCTGGTTAATGATGAACCCCATTTCAATCACTGAGGGAAAAATCGACATTCATTGAATAGATGTGGACTTTTGAAATCTGAAACTATTTCAAGTAGCTGCCATTTTTCTTAAGTTGAAAAAGGATGGATACATAGGTAACAGAACACAATGAATGCCGTTTTCTCAGTCATGTAGTGCTTGATAAAAATGTTGTTCATCATTAATCATGTGCATCAAGCGCAGCTAAACCACACAGAATGAAGTACTGCAAAAAGCAATGCAAGTGAAAAAATTAAATGTGTACAATTAGAAATACAATTAGAGGGTTAAAATGCTGTGTCCGTGACCGTTGCCAAAATTTCGATGGTTTCTGCTAAACTTGAAGCCAAACGAGCCCATCCAAACAAACATAGCATTATTTCCGCCTACTTTCAACTCCTTACGTGCCCTGAGCTGGACTTTCTTTGGTGCTGGTTTCAGCGTTGGCTGGATTTGGCGTGAAGCTGCCCCAGACAGTACATTTTGACCAAAAGCAATTGTTACACTTAAAAAATCTAATATGAATGAATGACATTAATTTGCCGCTTTGTTCACAATTTGGCACAAGTTAACTACCCGTGAATTGATAAATGGAACTGCATAGTACTCACTAGAAGAATAGTGAACTACAAACTATTTGTTAAATGCTAATTTGCTCAGAATGAAAGACAAGGGTAATTAACAGGGCACTCTATTACAAAGGCAATGATATCACTTTCAACTTGCTAAAGAGTTTAAAGATACATCAAAATCCATGAGATATGGATGTCTTGCACACAACATAATTAAAAAATATTTATATCCAAACACGAGGAAAAAAATTATGTCGATGTAAACATTATTTTTATGCAATAACACTGAAACATTGATAAGCCAAAATATAAAATGAAAAAATACAACCAAATAATTTTTTACATAACCATTTTGGCATGATAAAGATTTTCGAATTACAGTATAACCCGCCGAAAGTGACTGACTTTGGGAATAGACTCGTAATTGTTACCACAGGCAGATGGTCACCATTACATGACAGACTTTGGTATACGCAAGACTAAGTCCCTACCAGTTCTCTCTTATAAAAGTGGTCACTTTACCAGGTGCCATTGTAGTTTGTACTTTATGAGGCTAGGACAGTCGAAATCATGCTGCACCAGGACGTATAATTCACAAGGAATCCTAACCTCCTCCTCACCATAGAAATCAAAACCAGGACTTCAGTGGACTTGTAAAATAAAAACAAAAAAGTTACTTTTAGCAAGTGGTATCTATTGATTAATTGAAAGTGGTAGTAATTGATTTACTAACGTTGAATATATATATATATATATTCAGGATTTGCTTACAAGATTCTAGTTTACTTTTTGCTAAGCTCAACATCTTTTGTATTGATATAAACAAATCATTTTAAAAATGCATATATGCATTTTTAAATTGGTTTTGTAATTGAATTTCTGTAATTGTAAAAGATGTATATATATAATTTTTTACAATTATAGAAAAAGAGAATTTATTTCTTGTAAATATTGTAATTTACTCATTGTAAATTTTGTAATTCATTCATTGTAAATTTTGTAATTCACTTATTGTAAATTTTGTAATTCACTTATTGTAAATTTTGTAATTTACTTATTGTAATCTACTTATTTTAAATTATGAAAACGAAACCTTCACTGCTGAATACCTTAGGCACCTTACTGCCCACTGGAACGAGTGGGAAGCAGTGATTACAAATAACATAAGATACTTCTAAAATTGATCTATAAATAAAATTATGAAATAGTTTTGATATTACTGAGATATATTAACCCTGTGCACTCGAGTGGCCCTGCTGTAGGGGGCATTCAATATATGGTTTTTAATTCCGTTAGTTAGATAGCCTGAAATGCAAAGGGTTGAAAGTCAATAACGATGTGGAGAACAGCGTTGGATTTTAGGTAGGCTACATCAAAGTATTTTAACCGGAAGTTCACTCCTTTGCCGGCAATTGACTGAAGTGAGCACTGCTAGTTGCCTGGCAGCAGGACCACCCATTGGCAGAAAATATTTTGGAAGCCTAGGAATGAAAGACAAGACTGAAAAGAGGGGGCAACTATTAATAAGTGTATATATGATTAGTCCTCTTCCATACATCCCTGAAACTAGGAATAGATGCATAGTCCTTCACAAGGTAGTTTGACTGGCTACTTCAAAACATGAAAAGCTTTCCCAAAGTTGAAGACACTAGGTTGACAAATAATACAAGGTTCCAAACCTACTATCCACAATGTTAGTACAAAGATTTATGGTGTTCTTGGATAATACTACGCTGATTTTTTATATTTATTACCGAGATGATTGATTCTTCAACAGTGAAGTACTGACAAATTATGCAATCATGTAAGAATACATTAACATATATGTAAATGCGTGTGTGTGTGTATATCAGGGTTCGAAATTAGTGGGTGCACTGTGCACATGAAATTTTATCCATGCATGTAAATTTTTAATTTGGGTGCACCTAACTATTCAAAACTATGGCTACTTGCATTTATTTTTCAAGAACAGTGACCTATGGACTAATTTTATATAATTTTCTCTTAACATTTTTTTTTATTACAAATGAACGTTCAATTATTTTGAAAAGTTGCATTCTTTATCTTACATGTTTTAATGTAATTATTTCACTTACATTTTACCTGTTTTTAATGTTGAGGTTTACTTTCTATTCTGTTAGTTACTTGTACACTTAACTAGTATTTTATGCACCTAAGTTACAAGACTTGGGTGCATTTGTGCACCTGATTTAAAAAGTTAATTTTGACCCCTGGTGTGTGTGTATATATATATATATATTCATATTGCAAGAAGAACTGATCAACGATGGACAACAGAAATTCTCAACTGGATTCTAAGAGATCACCGAAGACCTACTAAACATCCTCAAACTAGATGGGCGGATGAAATAAGAAAACAGGTTAGGGTGACATGGAAGCCAATTGCTCAGGATAGACGTGTGGAAAGCATGTGGAGATACCGTCATCCAGCAGTAGATAATGATTGAATATAATGATATATATATGACAATTAAGTACTGATTCTGAAGTAACAGTAACTACTTCCAAGACAATGGTTTTGGAATACAATATTTTCATTTTCAACCATGTATTAAGCTGTGCATAGGAGTGGTAACATTTTGAAGCACACATGCAGCAGCCCCTCTAATGCTAATTTGCCGTGTTCTATGTGCAGAATTTCATATGAATATTGTACTAATGCATGATCTGCATGTGATTTTTCAAAATTTTTATTTTTAAAAAATAAAAATTCTAAAACATTCCTGGAAATTATTTAGAAAAAATAAAGGCAAGTTAAGAGTACAAAACTGACATTATGTATTTTCATTACTCATACAAGCCAAGTGCTTCAAACTTAAAGATTAGAAATTTTCAACGAAATATTTTCTATCTCAACTAATATTATCAATGCATACATAGAGCTTGCAATATAAATCTCAGCTTTACAAAATATTAGTTTCAACAATGAAAGACACTGCCATGATTCTATCACTTAATTCCAAAACAAATGATTTCAGAAAATAATCACTGTAAATATACAAAGGTGAGTCAACAATCATCTAGCACAACGGTCGCCAACCTTTCGGACCTCACGGACCACTAAATTCATAATTTTAAATCCCGCGGACCACATTTCGTGAATTTAGTGCAATATAAAGGTGGAAATTGCATTCAGAATATGAGAATTTCTTAGAATATTATTTTTGTTTTATTATTAATAAAACATTAAAAATGCAAATAATGTCCAGATTTTTCTGCGGACCGACCACCAGTGGTCTGTGAGAAAATTTTGGTAGACCGCCAGTTTGGGACCACTGATATAGCATTTGTCTTATTTTTTTACTGTGGAACTTGCCACATGTACAAAATGAGCACATTGAGGTGCAATTATTGTTGTTATTAGCTATGGCTGACCTCATGATGGGTCAGTTGCATTGCTTCTACACCACTCAAAATGGTTGCTCCAATTTTCATATGTATCACACAGCATTGATACCAATGACCAATTTTTTGCTTATGTGAATTTTAAGGTAAAAGGTCATCTTGTGATGTAGTATACAGTTTTTGGAGGAATCCAAACCTCTTAAGGCCCAGGGAACCAAACCCCAGACTACAGTGAGCAGTCAGTCACTAAGCATTCTTTTTTGGCATAATTGGGAGTCGAACCCGGGATGATCGCGCACTAGGCAAATGGGTTGTTACCGCTGCACCACTGATGGGCCTGACTGATTTTCAAAGATTATGAATTAAAATTCTTCGAAGGATTTTGACACACTCTTTCCGTACTATTTTACTAAAATGCCATTTAGCAATGAAAATTTAAGCTAAGAAATAGTGACAAAGGCATAATGCACAATGAAATGTAATATTCATGCATTTTAACCACCAATGTTGAACAAGTTTATCTCATACCTCACGCAAACAAAACTTCCGGTACAGTGACCGCGTGAAAATTCATAGATCTGCAAGAAATTTCTCATCCGTAATATAGAGACTGAACTTCCATAAAGCATCCATGGAAAGATACATGACTTCTAAATCATTTTGCTTCTTTCAGTTGGAATTTATGAGTAGCCGATTTTACAGCAAACAAACTTTTTTTGATTGCATAAAGTTTGTGCAATGGTGGGCCATATGCATTACGAAAATACAACTACAACATTTCAAACAACCACATTAAATTTGGAAGAAGATAATCTGCACACAACTATTGACTCACTCTTGTAAAACTAATTTTAGAATCAGAAATTACTCCTTAATTAATGTGCCATACAGTTAATGAATAAATCATTAAATACATATGCAAAACTAAAATTTTTCTTCATTCACACTAAAAAGCAATTCTTTGTTCCATGTATATGTATCTCTTAAATGTAAATTCAGACTAAACTCCATAAAGTTTTAGAGTTAAAAGTATACTACCTTTAAGGTAACTTATTTGCTATTATTGAAATATATTTGAGGCCTTGAAAACAACAATGGTACAAGTCCATTTTTGCTCAAAATGAGATATGAAAGGATTTGCGTCCAACGAACCGCCAGTTTCGTTTTGTCCAACAATAACGTGGTGCCATCCTGTAGCAATTAATTATACTATGGATATACATACCAGTGCTGCAGGCAACAAGAGAACCCCAGAGGATGGACTTCACTCAAAAATTTCATTTTTGTGACTTACACCACCGTTGTTTCTAACGCCTCATGTTTAACAAATTCAGGGTAAATTGCATGAAGTCAATTAGCTTTAGATAACTGCTATTTAATACTAATGTCCAATAATTACGATGTGTATATGTATATCAAGAATTACATATTGGGCATATGGGCAATTTAACAAGACTGAGCAGATATAGAAGGCCATTTTGGAAAAGGTAGTTCATGAAAAATCAGCACCGAGATCAACAGATAAAAATTGCAGAGATGGGGAAACAAGTTTCCGTAAATCAAACACAACTTTGGTATTTTTGCGTAACTTTGGTATAACAATGTTCAAAATGAACTCCATAATTGACAATAAAAACAATGTAGAAAAAGAACTCTAAACAGAAATGCATAATTCCATTACACTGAAAAGTAGCAGTGCACTATCACTAAAACATCACACAAAAATAGTAAAATGCTGATTGTGGAGGAATGGTGTCCAAGAACAACAGCTTACAAAGAATATACAGCTGTTGGTAAGAATAAAGCTCCAGAAAATTGTAACCATATCAACAACGATGAAGATATATATATATATACCACTTATGTTGCAGATGGCAAAAGGTTTGCCCAATCAAGGAAACACCTTTCCCGATGAATATATATTTTCATTCAAATGATTTATCTGACAACAGACCATTTCTTAGCCTTCTGGTGATGCTTTAGTTGGAGTTGACGGATCCAATCCCATGGTTTGGCAGACCCAGCCAGCGAAATCCACTTTCTCAGTTTCAGACCGCTTAATGAACGAATGACTCTGCAATACAGAAATGACTCTCAATGTAATGATGATGATAATATTGCATAATGCAGTCTAACCTCGTTAACACGAAACTCTCAAGGTGACGAGAACATTATTCCAGTTACCCACAAAAGATGGAATCCTTCCTATGAGTAAGTTATCCAAATTGGAAAGGGATTCAGGAAACTGAATTAAAGGTATTTAAGAGTATCCATGTTAACAAGGTTTGACCGTACTTTAAAAATCATCTAAGGAGGAATACAAAGTAAAAGTTACACGTATTTTAAGAAACACATTTTTTTTTTTTTCCTGCATCGATGCCACTTTTGGAGAGAAAGAGAGATAAAGTTCTGAGACCGTTGACAAACAGAAATAACAAAGTAAACAGAAATATGTTCGTATTTTCACCGTGTAAGGACGATAAAGTGCTCTCTGGTAGCTGCACAATCTCATGTTGGTAGAAGCGCTGAGGTTTCTGGCTAACTAAGAACAACTGATCCCGGTAATTTTTCAAGTCCTCCAAGGTAAAAAAAATTTTATCATCTAAGCTGTTTCGAAGCAATCTAAGTAAATGGTACTCTGCGGACGCGAGGCGGGGAGAGTGCAGTGGATGGACCAAAACACCCCCAATCAAGTTGTAAAAGTTTGTGCTGGATAGTCCAAGACATGTGCGATCTAACATTGTCTTGATGGCACACAATACCCTTTCTGTTAGATAATTCAGGTCGCTTCTGGTTGATTGATTGATTGAATTCACTTAGTTGTAAACGGTATTTCTCCGAATTAATGGCCTCGTTTTTAGGAAACAACTCATAATAAACGATTCTCTTTAAGTTTCACCAAATGCATAGTATAATTATCTTCGGGTGTAAACTGGTTTTGACACTGGTTGAAGGGGCATCTCTGCACTTAGACCATGATCTCTTATGCTTAATATTATGATTTCTGATCCATTTTTCATCGCCTGTAACCATCCGCTTTAAAAATAGATTGATTTTGTAGCACTTCAATAAATAATCACAAACAGAAATTCAGTCTACCAAATTTTTCTCTGTTAACTTGTGCAGAACCCATAAATCAGCCTTGCTAACCATTCCAAGTTGACATAATTGCCTTGACACTGTTCACTGGTTAATTACAAGAATTTCTCTGATCTCTTGATTTGTTCTATGCCAATCACTTTCAATTAGAACGAATATTTTGTCGTCATCAGCTCGTCATCCAGAATGGAGTACATCACTAAGATTAAGGTTGTTTTCAAGCTTTCTGAAGCATTTACGGCACATGAAATTGCCAATGGCATTCTCCCGCACACAGCACATATCATTTTCGTGTCTGCACAGCACTCTTGCCTTTCCAGAAATAATTAAATAATTTTATAATATGTCAAAAATGTTCCATATTTTCTACCACTTTTAATGCTTAACGAAACGGGAAAAAAACCCATAACCAAATAACACATTTTTTTCACAAGTACTCGCTGAAATTCCTTCTGTCAAATAACATCAAAATTTTACTAAATACTAAGTAGTTAAATTTTACTAAATAGTTAATAATACTTCGGTTTTACAATATGTCATCTAGTGTCAAAAATGGAACAAACTTTTGCACCAATCCAATCCAATACGCATATAAATGCAGGGAAAAACGCAACTTTCCAGACTGACAGGTTCTACTGTACATGCATATATATGTAAATGAAAATATAAAAAAAAAAAGAATAACATAAACTGCAACATACTGTAAGTGTTTTGAGATCAGCTCTTTCAGCAGGATTCTTCTTCAGACTATAAAATGAAATATAAATCCGTAAAACAGGAAATAAAATATGTAGAGAAAGAGCATGTAAGAGAATCAGCATTCAAATACCTACCACCGATCTACGAGGTCTTTAAATTCTGGAGAAAAAATGCTAGACGGAACTGTAGGAGGGGGCTATGGAAAAAATTTAAAATATAAGTATATCAATAAAAGTAGAAATTATAACTATTAAAAAGTTATAAATTAGTGGAAGAGATACTTTGAACACTACCCAAACTTATTTTATTTAGTTTGAACATTAAATCACAAACTATTACCTCATTAACGATGTAGTCCAGCAATTCAAAGATTGACATCAATCTGGGACCCTCACCATGTGGAACGTAAAAACTGCCTAAAGGTAAAATTATTGGAAACATAAGCGCATATAAAAATGTACAAACATGGGCTCTAGCCCACGTAAAGTATAAATTAGCAAGATAAAAAACATTATATACAAAAACTGCTAAGCTTTGAATAAAAAGCAAATTTATAGTAGCCATGTATATATACAGACATCTGTTATGATGACCTTGGTTGTAGTAATAACTAGGAAATTAGATCAAAGTTCTGAAATTTCCTTGTGAATTATTTACATATTATTACACCATGGGCTACAGAATTGGGGCATTTCGAAAAACAGCTTTTTTTTTTTAATTTTTCAAGGTCCCTTAGTCCTATATTGTTAACCATTGTAAATCATTGTTATACCTAAAACTTCAGCTAATTTGAATAATTTTGGACCCCCCGAACACCTCATTTAAATTTTTTAACATTACTAGTATGGGATGTTATCACAATGTTAAATGTGAACACTGCTAATCAAGCACACTTAATAATTATAAAATGTTACTTCTCACATAACTATGATACATCAAGCTGTAATAAGTAATGTGGTTTTTCAGAACATAAATCTCAAAATTTCTGTAGTAGATATTGCTTCTGTTGTTCTTCATTAATGAACTGCATCCGGTGGTCGTTTTTGTTTCCATTTGTGATCTATTTTTATAAACAAAGTGGGGGGGAACAAGTCAAGCGGCACCTGAAATGTTTGTTTCCCACTGACGATATTTGAGACTTCACAGTGGGCAGTTAGAACTGTCCGAGTCCACATCCGCAATGGAATTGGAAGCAGTAGGGTAGTCAACATCCAAAATCCTCCTAGGCTAAGGAAGGAAAATAAATCTCTCCAAGCATGACTTATTAGAAAATTAGTTGTTCGACTGGAATCAAGGAAAGGCTGTCAACTTCCAACAAATGGTGACACATTGCGATATTTCATACACCTGAATCAAGGTTCTATGCGAAATAGCAGAAAAGACTATGTTATCAAAATCGTTCTAGAAAAAGTAGAAATGTTTTAGAAACTTGCCAGCATACCGATAATGTCAATCAAAAGAGGATGGTCCAAGATCATGTTGGGGAAATTGATTTCACAGTACAAAAATCTTCGAAAGGAAGAAAAAAAATTGTAATTGACAGTGCTAATTTCATTACATCATTTAGCCAACTGTTTGATATATCCCACAAAGATGTAGTTACCCTTATGGAACGCGATACCTTCCACACGAAAAAAAGCATCACCGAAGACAAAAATGTTCCGGGAAGATAAGAGAATAAGTTGGAAAATGGAGTTAGGTAGTTTTGATGTAAAATACTTCCAAAGAGTGGAACGAAAATGGTCTCGTGCCACCAGAGAACTCTATCTCTCTGAAATAAATGGCATTGGCAAGAACCAGAAACTTCATCTTTACCCTCAACATCAACAACTACACAGTCCATACCAGGAAGAATACAACAAAAGAATATGCAGTCTTCTCCCTTTTCTTACACCGTGTCTCGAACTCTGAACAACACCAGACAGCACAGCAGTTGCTACGTATAGCCCTGCCAGAAGAATTTCAAAGAGTACAGCCGATACTTCCCATACTCAACAAGAGAACCAAACTAGTTTATCTCTTATTAGCACAAAGTCATTGTTCCCGTTCAACATCCTAGGCATCAGTGAAGATTGGTTGAAAAAGACCCTACAGGAATGGGAGCATAATGCTAGTTACCAAGAAGTAGAGTTCTTCATACGGAATGTTAAGGTCGTGAATGATCTTTCTGAACGAGTTGTGAAATTGATCTAAGACTTTTCCAAGATCATCGTAAATTATGAAGAGACACAATATCTTCTGCATGTCGTTAAAAATCAAAGTAAACATATTCCAAATCTTCAAAAAGAAATCCTACAAACAACACTTAGCAATTAGGATAATTTCTGTTTAATGTTCAGCAAAAGATTGTGATTTATTACAGCTTAGTGTATCTCAATTCCGTGATTGGTAAATTTTGATAAATATTAAGTGTGCCTGCGCTCTTTGTCATTCCACATAAATTTGCCAAGATGCTTCATTATAGTTAGAAATTGAAGCAGTAAGGTAAGTTGTGCACAGTGTGAACAATGCATATTTAACATTATGATAAGGTCCTATACCGTTAAGGTTAAAAATTTTAAATCAGGTGCACAGGGGTCCAAAATTATTCAAATCAGCTGAAATTTCAGGTGTAACAATGATTTACCATGCTTGATAACACAGGACTAAGGGAGCTTGAAAAATTACAAAAAAGCTGTTTTCCGAAATGCATCAAAATGTCAGATCTCTTAAATGTCATTATAACAGTGCTCAACTGTTGCTAGAATATGGAGAGTTTCAGACTGATGATCACAACTTTAAGAGTGTGTTAGTGACCATCAAGGCGAGCAATATTTGCAATGGACCTAGGGGTGAAATCTACTCACAGTGCCATTAAAGAGTAAGTTCAAAAACCATCCAGCATGTACAAGTAATTACCACTAGTGCATGACAAGCGAAAGATGTGATGAGCTGACCTGAGTTGTATTTTGTGCTTCTTATGCACTGATTGTTCCATGCCCTGCACGATAAAATAAATGTAAACACAACACTGCTGTTGCCGAAAAGTCTGGGGTGGATTAAACATGGTACATGCCTTGCCATCATCGGAAATTAAGAGAATAACTTGGCGGTTTTCCATCCAGTGGCTATTGCTCTCACAAACACCTTGAAGAAAGGGTTGGTGTCTCTGTTTTCGATGAAAACTGTTTTCGAATATTTGTTTCTTATGTATACCAAACCCTTTATATTTTTCTAAATTTTTTTGAATTTCTTCTAAAACACTACATTTTTTTAAAAAAAAAAAAGAACAGTTCCTGCAAAAAATAGTTAAAAAGCAAAAAATAAGTTGGCCCATCGAAGGTTACCAACAGCCCCTGGAATATCCACCACCGTAATATACATATCTATTCTGTTTTCATTTGCCTATTATACATCCCATATATAATAATACCATGGGTTATTTGGGACATAACAAACATCTTAGCATATTCTTAGTACAATATTATCTTCTATCTCTTAATTACAATATATTTACCCACAACCATACTGATTCAAACGAAACCAAGTGGGCTCAAATGATTTCATTTTACAGTACCAGAATAGCTATGCTGTGCCAAGACTTAAACTTTTCTGAAGAAGCCAACTCCTTTTTGCCATGACAGAGTGTCCACTCACACTGGAGAATAAAAATCCATAACTTCTCCAGCAGAATTCTCCGACCAATAAAAAGCAAGACACTGAACTGAACTTCAGTTGGTGGGAAAACAGCTTTATCATTGAGGAAGATTTAGCTATTTGAAGCAAAAGTTTGAGAAGTTTTACCCCCGATTTTTCAATGTTTGACCAAAACACTTCTCTTTCCCTCACTTTTAGGGACAACTTCAAAAAATGTCTTAACAATTACAGGTTTTCAAACTTTTCTGAGTGAGAACATTGCTGGGTACAAAACCGTGGTGGGGAAGGAAAAAACATGTTCCATTAATACCATCGGAATTACTAGAATAACCTTCTGGCAGGGAATGCAAACCTCTTTAGTTTAAAGACAGTAACGGCCAATCAAAATCGGTTGAAGGTCACCAAATCATAAATGTTACAATCACAGAGGGCCAGATTTATATACACATGTATTAAGAATGTTTTTTAGATTTCCATATTGTAAATATAAAAGGTTATCAATTGATTTTAATCTCATTCAAATATCAATGATCACAACTATTTTAATTTGTAATACTGCAATTTGTGTAAAAATGTTTTGACATATTACTTAATGAATTCAATAACACTTATTGAATAAAGTGAGAGTAATATACAGGCAGCATATATATATTCTAAATAAACTGATCAGTCAGATGTGATATGAGAACCATCATTTGGCCATTGTAGGTCTCAAACCAAGGGCACTGACAACAGAAAAGTGACAAATGAAGACAGGAATGTTGAACTTTCAAAGAAAGCACCATTTTCCGACAAAAAGATATCCAATGATAAATAACAAAAAAACATGCAAGTTCAAATAGCAAGCTGAAGCCATTGGAATACTATTATACACGAATAAAAAATGTCAAAAACATTATTTTTCTTGAACAAGAAAGTTATTTTTTTAAAAAACATGCACATATTTGAAATAATATATCACAACCTATATATATATATATGGCCTGCAAAAGGGTTGCTGGTATCTAACTGGAAGGAGACCCACACGCTGAACGTATGTGACGATGTGTGGAACCGGCCAGGCCAGTAACCTAGTGTCCTACCCCGCCTTCAAGTGGTGCAGGCTGGGCTTTCTATTTATGAGGCAAATTAATATTTGCTGCACGGATAGAAAGGCGGAAGGGGAGGGCTAATTCACCAACCCGTCTAGCCAGCGTGGTGAAATGATGGCTAATTCCTCCAATATGCTAATACACCAAAAACCATGGCCCCTAGTCTCCAGGTGCTGGAGTGCTCCTGATCAAGGCAGCGGTCAGCGTGGCATGAAAGCAGGGGGTGCTAAGAATCACTGGAATGGCCCAGGCTGCCGTTTGTTATTGACCTTGGCAACGTATAATGGACGATCCCTTGCTTCTGAAGCAAAACTTCAAGAATTGGAAGAAGAACTTGACAAGATCAAATGGGACATTGTAGGACTCAGTGAAGTTAGAAGAAAAGGTGAAGAGTTGGTGGAACTTAAAAGTGGACATTTGTTTTATTATAGAGGAACGGAAACTGGAAGAACAAGTGGTGTTGGCTTCTTAATCAACAAAAGAATTAAAGACTACCTTCTTGAAGTCGAAAGCACGTCAGATCGAGCAGCGAGGCTCGTTGTTCAACTAACCCAGCGATACCAACTTCAGATAGTACAGGCATATGCACCAACATCAAGCCATACCGACGAGGAGGTTGAGGAATTCTATGAAGAAATCAAACAGCTACATACCAAGGGGAAACAACACATCAAGCTCATCATGGGAGATTTTAATGCAAGAATTGGACAACAGGAACAAGGAGAGACATCGGTTGGTAAATACGGATACGGGGAAAGGAATGAACGTGGCGATCAACTCATAGAATTTGCCGAAGCTGAAAATCTTAGCATCATGAATTCATTTTTTAAGAAGAAACTACAAAGAAAATGGACATGGAAACACCCCAATGGAGGAACCAGCGAAATTGACTATATACTGGCAAACAAGAAATCAATTATTGAAGATTGCAGCGTACTGAACAGATTTAATACTGGAAGTGATCATCGAATGGTGAGATGTAAAATGCACTTAAATACTAAACTAGAAAGGCAGAAGCTCATTAGGAAACAAGTATGTAAGAGGGTGGATTTAAAGAAATTAAAAGAAAATACCGAGGCATTCAAGTTGGAATTAAAAAATCGCTTTTCTGCACTGGAAGGACTTATTGAAGAAGTTGACATCTCAGAAGCAAATGAAAACATTGTTAAGACAATAATTGAAACTGCTGGGGAAATTGGTGGTGTAATATGTAAAAAGCAGAATAGCAAATTATCTGAGAAGACGAAACAACTCATGAAAAGGCGAAGACTTATGAAGGTGGACAATCAAAATACCAGTCGCAAGATCGAGTATGTAGAACTTTGCAAAACTTTGCGCAAAAACATGAAAGAAGATATAAGAAAATTCAATTGTGAGTTAGTAAGGAAGGCCATTGAAAGCAACAAGAGCCTTAGGGTTGTTAAAGGGAGTTTGTCTATTGGGAAGAAACACATCATTGCATTAAAAGGAGAGGATGGCACTGTAACAAGAAATAGGGAAGAAATACTTAGAAGAGTTGAAGAATTCTACAGAAAGCTGTATGAGGGAAACAGTGGATTAAACGAAGACTCTGAGATAGTCGAAGGAACAGCTCCTAAAATCTTAAAAGAAGAAGTAGCATTTGCAATAAAAAGTATGAAGAAAGGAAGATCCCCTGGCGATGATGGCATTACATTAGATATCTTAAAAGAAGCTGGAGAACATGTAGAAGACATACTCGCAAAATTCTTTACCAAATGCCTCAACAGTGGTAACATACCAAACCAATGGGATTCTGCAACAGTAATTCTTTTGCATAAAAAAGGTGATAAAGAGGATTTAAAAAATTACCGACCAATTAGCTTGTTACCTGCTATTTATAAAATCTTCACAAAAGTGCTAACACATCGCCTGCAGAAAAAATTAGATGCAGCTCAACCAAGAGAACAAGCTGGATTTCGAAGTGGATTCAGTACAGTGGACCATATTCAAGTATTAAGAGAATTAATTGAAAGAACACATGAATATGAACTTCCATTGTGTGTGGCATTTATTGACTATGAGAAGGCCTTTGACTCTATTAAAACATCAGCAGTCATCAACTCTTTAAGATCAGCAGACATCGAGGATGTGTACATTGACATGGTGAAATGTGTGTATAAAAATGCAAGTGCAAAATTTCGGTTACATAAAGATACCAAAACTATCAAAATTGGTAAAGGTGTGAGGCAGGGAGATACCATTTCTCCAAAACTTTTTACTTCAGCTTTACAGATGATTTTTCAGCAGATAAATTGGAATAACAGGGGAATAAAAATAAATGGTGAATATTTAAATCATTTGCGGTTTGCTGATGACATTGTTATTTTTTCAACGAACCCATCAGAACTCCAAGACATGGTACAGGAGCTCTCAACTAGAAGTAAAGAAGTTGGACTCAAGATGAACCTACAAAAAACTAAGATCATGTTCAATAATTTCGTAGAGGAAACAAAAATACAAGTTGACAACATTGAGCTAGAAATTGCTGATTCATATATTTACCTTGGCCAGCTGATTTCAATGGATGGCAACATTATGAAAGAACTCAACAGACGTATTAAACTTGGCTGGAGTGCATTTGGAAGAAACAGTTTTATCCTGAAGGGGAAATTGCCTTTGTGTCTAAAAAGAAAGGTCTTCAACCAGTGTGTATTGCCAGTCCTCTCTTATGGATCAGAGACATGGAGTCTAACAGTTGGAGCAATACGAAAGTTACAGACAACGCAAAGGAGCATGGAGAGGTGCATGCTTGGAATAACTAGGAGAGATCGAAAAAGAAACACTTGGGTGAGAGAGCAAACTAGAGTAGAGGACATCATTGTTAAAGTAAAAGGGCTGAAATGGCGATGGGCTGGGCATATTGCAAGAAGAACTGATCAACGATGGACAACAGAAATTCTGAACTGGATTCCAAGAGACCACCGAAGACCTAGAAAACGTCCTCAAACTAGATGGGTGGATGAAATAAGAAAACAGGTTGGGGTGACGTGGAAGCGAATTGCTCAGGATAGACTTGTGTGGAAAGCATTTGGAGAGACCTTCATCCAGCAGTGGATAGATAATGGTTGAACCATGATGTTGACATGATGATATAAAGCTATCAGTATCGTTAAACGACTCTGATAAAGTGCTTATTTAGAAAAAGTTAATATTTCTTACTGTAGAAAAATTACATATTTAGGTATTTAAAGTTTTGAAACGATTTTAGATCTTTTAATGCGGAGGAATAAAATTCCATAGATTTATGCCGTTATAGTTTAAGTTAGTTTTCATTAAGTTAGTCTTTATCTTGAACACCACAAATAAATTTCTAGATCCAGTCAGTTACTGGTGTGAAGCAGCTTTCGAAGTTACCAAATCTGCTCCAGTATTATTATGTATTAAATTAAATATGAATGAACTAATATTTCATAAATTTCTAATATACATAAATTCATCTACTGCTTGGCCATTACGAAAAAGCTTATTTAAATTTACGTTGAAGAGTTTGGATACGTCGCAATAGCGTCTTCGTGGTAGGACCCGGGAATAATAAACAACATTGTAAATGTGAATATATTAATGTATAATATAATTTGGTAAGTGCGTAAGTAAGTAAGTAGAAAACAAGCATTTGTTTTAATAACTCCAATGTTTATACTAATTTCCTTACATGTATAATCTATATGTCTATCCAATTTTAAGTCGCTTTAAAAACTCATAAATAACAATTTGGTATGTGTAATATAAAGCGAAACGTCTAACAATTTTGTATGGTCAATATAAACCGAAACATCCAAAAATATGTAGGAAACGAAAAAATAGGCCATTTTTTCAATTTAACTTTTAAGCTTATTTCATTGCGAATTTTTCCGAGGGAGGAAATACAAAAAGTAACGCCGTTGCCACCTTTTACAACCTGGCTTTGCAGGTCATATTTTGCCGACCGAAATGGAAAATCGTGTTATCTATTGAAATATTATGTTACACGAGATCTAAGTCTATGGTCAGCCATGCTTTTCTCGGTATTTATTTTCTATTGGAGATATATACCCTTTGCAAAACTGGAATGCATTTATATGCATTTAAAGCATGGGCTTTATCAGACATAATACTCTTTACCCATTGCTGCACAGACGAGTCAATTTAAATATGAAATATTAATCGTATACCTTATAGTTTTATCTGATTCTTCTGAATAAATGATTTGATTTGATATGTTGTAAATCCTTTTTTAATCCGTATCTTCATCAATTACTAGACGTAGTAGCATTTCTTCAATTTAGCGTAAAGTATGGATACAGTGTTAATTCTTAAGGCATATCGTAATTTTTAGCTAAGATAGAATAATTGTAATGTGGTTCTCTTTCGGCCTTAATAAGGAACTTAACCGAGGATAGTGGAAAAGAACTTTTTCTTCTTTTCGACATCCAGTTGCCTGTTTTTTTTCTCTCAGCCAGTGGTCGACAACCTTTTGGACCTCATGGACCACAAAATTCATAATTTTAAACCCCGCGGACCATTAATATGGATTTTTAATTATCTAATTACAGGGCTCCTACTGGTAACTGCTTTGCCGAAAGTTAGGTTTTTTTTCACTAATTGCCATGAATATATCAAACACGTTCTAAATATACAAATTTACAATTAATTATTTTAACAGAAAGTTAGAAATTAGTGCTTAAACGTTTAGGATCCAATCAAGCACATTTCGTGAATTTAGTGCAATATAAAGGCAAAAATTGTCATTCAGAATATGAGAATTTCTTAGAATATTATTTTTGTTTTATTATTAATAAAACATTACAAATGCAATAATATCCTGATATTTCTGCGGACAACCGGTTGGCGATCGCTGCTCTAGGCCGCAGATGTGTGGATCTCTCGAAAAATTATATGACCTGGCGCAGCAAATCTTTAGCAGTGTTTGAATTACAAAACGCGAACCAATAAATCCAAGAATAAAATTTATATCTTATTGAATGAAACTCTCAGTGAGTGTGTGTTTCTTACAGAATAACATGGTCCGACCGTAGGGAAAACTTACATATACCGTGGATGGTAAATTGAAGATAAACACACTATAACTTTTACTATAGGAATCGAGCAAATAATACGTAGGAGCTGTGGATATCAGGATGAAGAACTAAGTAATATATTCTGTTACATTTATTTGCCGGTAGCTCAAAATATCGTAGAATTAAAAAAGGTTTTCTACTCAAAATCCTAAATAAAACGAGATAGAATGAACCTGTTGCAGATTTGTACTTTAAAATTAGATGCTATTCTTTGATAAGCATTCGGTCGTATGCGAAATGCGATGTAAGCAACATACGCTTTGGTTATAAGAGAGCACAGCAATCAGAAGCCAATAGCTGCTACTCAATGCAATATCTGCAAACCATTCTGGTTCAAAACAATCCTCTTCGACGAGAGAGCCAAGAGCTACGTGAGAGGTAGAAAAATAACGGGGAATTTCATTATAGGAGATTATTTTGGTTTCAGATTCCTTCCAGATAGTTTTTCTTTCCAGCTCTGTGCTCCTCGTTATACTATAGAGGCCATTTGGATAGGTGCATGTAGTTTCGATCGACAGATCACATGTAATTACTTCCGTGGTGCAGAAGCTTCCGTTTTATATGGTAGCCTCTACAATGCATAGATGTAGCATTAAAGATTCTTTTGATTGTATATGGAAAAAATCGCGGAAGATCAAGTTGGAATATGTGTGTAATGATTCCAAACATTTCTACATGACCAATTTATTTGGTTTGTTGGTCACATGACAGGTGTTTATTGAAACAAATTCCGGCCCTGCGGTGGCGCAGTGTGGTAACGCGTTCTCCTATTGCGCGGCTAATCCGGGTTCGACTCCCAGCAGTGCAAAAAGAACGCTTACTCAGAGATCTCATAAAGATCGCACTGCTCACTGTAGTCCGGGGTTTGGTTCCCTAGGCCTTAAGAGGTTCGGATTCCTCGGAAAACAGTAGGTCCCGGCGCAGCATGACCACTGTAGTCTTTGAGCCGTAAAACCGAAAGCAAGCATGAAACAAATTCCCTTCCCTTTCCTTTAGTCCGGCTATGCTTACTATTCTTCGAGATAGGATTTCAATGAGGATAATAAAATTCTACAAGGGCAATGTAAAAATAAGTTGAAACGCATTCTCAATTAAAATATTTATTTTTCCTACCATCCTATCATCTCTTTTGATAAGACAATGTGCTTTCAGCAATGGGAATATAAAGTAGAATAAATAATAATTTGTTCTCTTCTGTTTATCTTGACCCACATAATGTCCGTCATGTGCTTGGATAAAAATATTCTTGAATTTCGTAATTAACCAGTCATTTAGCATAACATATGTCGCAGCTTTTAGTAAACTTATTTGCCATAGTTCCATTTTTTTCCTTAATATTGGTTTATGTTTTGGCGTAAAAGATACATAAGTGAACGATACTCGGATTTCGGACTCTTCATTACCATCAATAGGATTGTTTAGTACCTAGGTTATTCACATAATTATTCAAATGATAACTTCGTACATTTATGTGCTCTTCATCCGCTATAACCATTCGTTGCTCTTTCGATTCCTTCCTTGATTTTTCCTAGAATGCATTATGGACTATTCTAAACTATACCTTCTCTTGTGTGATATATAAGGGTTATTGGCAATGTCTAAGGTTTGTATATGTATAAAATCAAGTTGGTGCGAAGATACCACTATGCTGTTTTCATTTTTAAATTATAAATACAGATTTTCCGTTTTGACAATTCACTCATTAGTTGAAAAATATAAAAATGATATTATTTTTGTTACATATTATTAACTACACATGTTAGAAATTTCTTGTTAAATTTTCGTTAATACTTTTGTGTTACGAATAAACAAGGTCTTATTGAGGAATTTAAATTTCGTTGGTTTGGATGTTCTTGAGAACGTGAACCTAAATAGCAATATTTATTACCAGCTGAAAAACTTAAATTTTTAATTCATTTACAAATAATTACATATAAAAACTAGAGAGTATATAAATCATGCTTGTTTATTGTAAGAATTAATGTAATTAAATTTTGAGTGAACTAAATTTTTCATATATATCTCGGTGTGCTAAAAAATTTCCCTAATTTTCTTTACCCTAAATTTTAATGTAGTATAACAGTTATTTTTTTAATCATGTCTATACTTTTGAATGCATGGTAAGTTGAGTCATAAGGGAAATGGGAAAGAGTATATATATATTAACAAAAATTGCAATAAAATATTATGATTAAAATATACAACGGGAAAATATAAGAGGGAAATGCAAATTGCAAATACATGACAGGGAACCATGAAACACTCTAAAATGTAACAATAATATTAATAATAACATAGGACATGAAACAATTGGAGTTAAATACAGTAACACTATTTTTCTAAACGTACAATATTCTTTGATTTGTATTGTTAAAACTTTGGAAGTTAAGTATGAATATTGACAACGTATAATTATTTCATTTACACTATTATTTAGTTATATGTTGAAAACCTAACTGAGTAAATAATGGCGAACACAGAGGACGAATTCATGCTTGAAGACTGGGATTACTTAAACTTCCGAATGACAGTCCTCGAGAAGGTGCTCAATATGTTGGAAATGGCTCGCACATCACAGGATTATAAAGAATTTGGAGAATGTACCATTAACATCATGTGTGGTAAATATTGTAAGTAAAATTTCAATTTTTTGATACATTACCAGATTCAATATATATC
>QLNU02015270.1:22938809-22953458 GCA_006491805.2 Dysdera silvatica
TTAAACCTTTCGTGTTTTAAAGCTGAAAATTCTTGACTTTTCCTAAAATATGTTCCTAATAGCATATATAAAGTTTTAAAAAAATACATTACAGAGAACCGTAGTTATAAGCATATGGACCTAGAACCGCGGAAGCGATCAATTTCATCGCGTTGTCGTTTTTTGTGTAAATAATTATTATAATAATCAATTAACAAGAATAATATGATGTATAAAGTAATAATAACAAACATTATATATATATATATATATATATCATCATCATATTCAACCATTATCTATCCACTGCTGGATGAAGGTCTCTCCAAATGCTTTCCACACAAGTCTATCCTGGGAAGTCTCCATGTCTCTGATCCATAAGAGAGGACTGGCAATACACACTGGTTGAAGACTTTTCTTTTTAGACATAAAGGCAATTTCCCCTTCAGGATAAAACTGTTTCTTCCAAATGCACTCCAGCCAAGTTTAATACGTCTGTTGAGTTCTTTCATAATGTTGCCATCCATTGAAATCAGCTGGCCAAGGTAAATATATGAATCAGCAATTTCTAGCTCAGTGTTGTCAACTTGTATTTTTGTTTCCTCTACAAAATTATTGAACATGATCTTAGTTTTTTGTAGGTTCATCTTGAGTCCAACTTCTTCACTTCTAGTTGAGAGCTCTTGTACCATGTCTTGGAGTTCCAATGGGTCCGTTGAAAAAATAACAATGTCATCAGCAAACCGCAGATGATTTAAATATTCACCATTTATTTTTATTCCCTTGTTATTCCAATTTATCAGCTGAAAAATCATCTGTAAAGCAGAAGTAAAAAGTTTTGGAGAAATGGTATCTCCCTGCCTCACCCCTTTGCCAAGTTTGATAGTTTTGGTATCTTTATGTAACCGAAATTTTGCACTTGCATTTTTATACACACGTTTCACCATGTCAATGTACACATCCTCAATGTCTGTTGATCTTAAAGAGTTGATGACTGCTGATGTTTTTATAGAGTCAAAGGCCTTCTCATAGTCAATAAATGCAACACACAATGGAAGTTCATATTCATGTGTTCTTTCAATTAATTCTCTTAATACTTGAATATGGTCCACTGTACTGAATCCACTTCGAAATCCAGCTTGTTCTCTTGGTTGAGCTGCATCTAATTTTTTCTGCAGGCGATGTGTTAGAACTTTTGTGAAGATTTTATAAATAGCAGGTAACAAGCTAATTGGTCGGTAATTTTTCAAATCCTCTTTATCACCTTTTTTATGCAAAAGAATTACTGTTGCAGAATCCCATTGGTTTGGTATGTTACCGCTGTTAAGACATTTGGTAAAGAATTTTGCAAGTATGTCTTCTACATATTCTCCAGCTTCTTTTAGGATATCTAATGTAATACCATCATCACCAGGGGCTCTTCCTTTCTTCATATTTTTTATTGCAAATGAAACTTCTTCTTTTAAGATTTTAGGAGCTGTTCCTTCGACTATTTCAATGTCTTCGTTTAATTCACTGTTACTTTCGTATAGATTTTTGTAGAATTCTTCAACTCTTCTAAGTATTTCTTCCCTATTTCTTGTTACGGTGCCATCCTCTCCTTTTAATGCAATGATGTGTTTCTTCCCAACAGATAAACTTCCTTTAACAACCCTAAGGCTCTTGTTATTTTCAATGGCTTTCCTTACTAGCTCACAGTTGAATTTTCTTATGTCTTCTTTCATGCTTTTGCGCAGAGTTTTACAAAGTTCTATGTACTCAATCCTGGAACTGGTATTTCGATTGTCCACCTTCATATCTCTTCGCCTTTTCATGAGCTGTTTCGTCTTCTCAGATAATTTGCTATTGTGCTTTTTACAGGTTACACCACCAATTTCCCCAGCAGTTTCAACTATTGTCTTAACAATGTTTTCATTTGCTTCTGAGATATCACTTTCATCAATAAGTCCTTCCAGTGCAGAAAAGCGATTTTTTAATTCCAACTTGAATGCCTCGGTATTTACTTTCAGTTTCATTAGATCCACCCTCTTACTTACTTGTTTCCTAATGAGCTTCTGTCGTTCTAATTTAGTATTTAAGTGCACTTTACATCTCACCATTCGATGATCACTTCCAGTATTAAATCTGTTCAGTACACTGCAATCTTCAATAATTGATTTCTTGTTTGCCAGGATATAGTCAATTTCACTAGTTCCCCCATTTGGGTGTTTCCATGTCCATTTTCTTTGCGGTTTCTTCTTAAAAAATGAATTCATGATGCTAAGGTTTTCAGCTTCTGCAAATTCGATGAGTTGATCGCCACGTTCATTCCTTTCCCCATATCCGTATTTACCAACCGATGTCTCTCCTTGTTCCTGTTGTCCAATTCTTGCATTGAAATCCCCCATGATGAGCTTGATATGTTGTTTCCCTTTGGTGTGTAACTCTTTGATTTCTTCATAAAATTCTTCAACCTCTTCGTCGGTATGGCTTGATGTTGGTGCATATACCTGTACTATTTGAAGTTGGTATCGCTGGGTTAGTTGAACAACAAGCCTCGCTGCTCGATCTGATGTACTTTCAACTTCCAGAAGACAGTCTTTAATTCTTTTGTTGATTAAGAAGCCAACACCACTTGTTCTTCCAGTTTCCGTTCCTCTATAGTAAAACAAATGTCCGCTTTTCAGTTCCACCAACTCTTCACCTTTTCTTCTAATTTCACTGAGTCCTACAATGTCCCATTTGATCTTGTCTAGTTCCTCTTCCAATTCCTGAAGTTTTGCTTCAGAAGCAAGGGATCGTCCATTAAACGTAGCCAAGGTCAATAACAAACGGCAGCCTGGGCCATTCCAGTGATTCTTAGCACCCCCTGCTTTCATGCCACACTGACCGCTGCCTTGATCAGGAGCACTCCAGCACCTGGAGACTAGGGGCCATGGTTTCTGGTGTGTCAACATAATGGAGGAATTAGCCATAATTTCACCACGCTGGCTAAACGGGTTGGTGAATTAGCCCTCCCCTTCCGCCTTTCTATCCGTGTAGCAAATATTAATTTGCCACATAAATAGAAAGCTCAGCCTGCACCACTTGAAGGCGGGGTAGGACACTAGGTTACTGGCCTGGCCGGTTCCACACATCGTCACATACGTTCAGCGTGTGGGTCTCCTTCCAGTTAGATACCAGCAACCCTTTTGCAGGCCATATATATATATATGTGTGTGTATGTATATATATATATATATATACATGTGGGTTCCACTTCTGTCTGCATGTGTGCAATGTTTTTAGTAAAACTACTCTGATGTGAAAACAGAATTAAATGTCATATTCCATTTTGTTCACCGATGTCTAGCCCAATTTTATTTCCATTTGCATCCAATGGCCAGTAATTACTGAATCAATATAATCATTGGCTGTCCAAATATTTTGCAAGCCTGTCTTAAAACATGACCAATGAGAATACATTAGTCAATTGTTAAAGTTTTTTTTTATTGCTAACCAATACTTACTGCAATAGTGACTTTTCCTAAAATTGATTCAGGAATTCGATCAGCTTTTTTCAAAACTAGATCCAATGAACCACCATCCTGTAAGAAAACAGAAACAGCAAATGAGACACATACATAAAGGATTAGTTTTTTGTTGGCTGAAACAGAACATAGCCGGTTTTAATCGCCAGCACTTAAAGCATTGTATCATTTAGTATATGCAATTTAGTTAGAGTAGATAAAAGACTGCAAAGTTTTTTTATGACATGCTGTATATGATTGCAGACTTTGGCCATTAATATTCAGTACAAGATTTTTTTCAAAAGCCAAACAATTATAAATGAGATCTTTACTAAGCAATCTAAACATGTGCAGAGTACATTGAGTCACAAACAGCCAGTACTGGCGAACAGGAAAAAAAGAGGTTCTTTCAGGATAACACCAAAGAACATTCAACGAAAGTTACCCACAATTAAGATTTTCACTTCAGGAAATTATCACCTCATCGACCTCATTCCTTTAGCATTTTTCCACATGACCATCACCTTTCCCATGCTCTGGATAACCACATGCAATAGAGAGAGTTTAGCAGTAGAGCAGAGATAAAATCGGAGGTGGCCGGGATTTTGAATTCGAAAGACATAACACTACAGAAATGGTATAAATGAACTTGAATCTAATTTTGGAGAAGGTTGTCGAATTCAGCGGTGCATATTTTGTCGAGTAAAATCATTTTTGAAATAATTCTATACCATTTTAATTTTCAGGCGAAAAAGTGGCAGAACTTTTCTGATTACCTATTAACGTTACGCACGTTGTCCCCAAACTGATGATTATGGTCTGTATTATTTTCTAATCCCACCCTCTTTCAGAACTCTAATTAAGAAAGGTAATTTTTTGGTACATTTCATAAACTGCACAACAGCTCATTTGAAACTGGCCTAGAGACATTATGTGACATTACAAAATATGGTACATTTAGATACTGACAAACTTGCTGCAACTCTTAACTAACTCTAGTTAACTGAAACTACTGAACATATATGCATGAATATTATGTTCAGATTACAGCTGACATTAATCTCCCATGCATATAAGTTGATGTCAAAAATCAATATGTAATAGTAAACAAAACCGGAAGACTGATAAACTAATTAAACAAACCATATATTCCATACAAATGTTGATTTCTCCATCACTGTAAAAAGCACCATAAAATCCAACAATGTGAGGAGAATTGCATTCATGGAGAACTTTCAGTTCGCGTATAATTTGGTTTCTGATGGCTGGTTTCACTTCCAAATGGATCAACTGCAAAAAAGTAAAGTTCGTTAAATACACTAAAACCTCCCAACAACGATAAATCCCTCTACAGCGATAATTTTTCTAGGTCCATATAATAGTGTTGTAGAGAGGTTTTACTGTACAAGAAAGTCACCACTATAGCAATTATGTGCTTGAAAGATAAACACACACACATATATATAAAAAGTGTTTGGAAAATATCTGGCAAAACTTTAAGGGGTGGTAGGGGACACCAAATAAGGCATGTTTGACCATATCTCCCTGTCTGAAAAGGGGCTGATTTGGCTGTAGAGTGAGTGTAATGGAGGAATTAGCCATAATTTCACCACGCTGGCTAAATGGGTTGGTGAATTAGCCCTCACCTTCCGCCTTTCTATCCGTGTAGCAAATATTAATTTGCCACATAAATAGAAACTCAGCCTGCACCACTTTTGAAGGCGGGGTAGGACACTAGGTTACTGGCCTGGCCGGTTCCACACATCGTCACATACGTTCAGCGTGTGGGTCTCCTTCCAGTTAGATACCAGCAACCCTTTTGCAGGCCATATATATATATATATATATATATAAGTATATTTTAAACCTAAAAAAAATGAACATATTGTTCAAAAATTGGAACAGTTATATTTAAATTAATTCAATATCTAATTTAACACAAAGTATTTCAGCTTTTAAAGACATCAGAATTTTCCTTTTTATTAAAAAGGACCACTTGATCTTGTGTTCCATAAAAAAAAAAGTGATCATTATTAGCATTTCTATCTTGACTGCAGACAGCAATTCACAAAACTATCAAATTGGCTGAAACAAAACAAGTGTGGTTCTTTAAAATAAATAAGTGACATGATATATTAAAGTCCTTTACTAACCTTTCTTGCCATAATCAACCCACTTGGTCGATGGAGAACTTTAGTAACAACACCGCCATTTCCAGCTCCTAGTTCACCAAGATTATCAAAATCTTCACAAACAAGTTCACCAACTTTTTGCTTCTGAGTCAAAAATGCTTCGAGTCTTTTTCGCTGTTGATCATCCAGCTCAAGGCCTTCGAGGCTCTTCTGCAAATTTTCTAAACTGGTGTCAAACGTTGATTTGCTATTAATATTGAACAAAAACACACATCATGGCATCACGAGCATAAAAAATTGACATAGCGCTATGTAGAATGTGCTATATAACGGAGTTCATAATTATGTAACAGGAATCCCCAATCACTAAGATCATTGGCATATACAGAGTATAACTATGCACTGCACATATAACTGAATTATTTAGTTAGCCACAGTAAAAAATTCACCATCATCCAAAAAACTTGATTGGGTCATTCTCCAGAAAGTGTAACATTTGAATCCAAATATGGCGGCCACCCTTCCCATTTTCCCCCTGCACACTTCCGCCTCCTGAACCCAAATATTTTCTGATTTCAAAACCTTAAATTTCCTTTTTTTTTTTATATGGAACTGTTACTTACTAGAAGTAACCATGAACAATGGCCCTGTTAAATTTCAATTATTTTCATAAATAAAAACAAATATATAACTGTGTTCACGGAAGTGAGCTTTCAGTCAAGGAGATGATATAAGAGAAAATTAATAATCACTGCCCTATAATAAACTGTAAATATTTATTCAGCTCATCAAAAGAAATAGAGGAAGAAATCAAATCATAAAAAATTATATGAATTTAACATAAATTGTTAAATTTATCCACGTGATCATTGAAAAGGTATTGTTCACGTTTATTCATTATAGGCTGACTCAATACACTAACAAAATCAGCTGCCTTCAGCAATGTCATCCACTTTAGAAAATACAATTTTATTAGCTGTAGACCTTTTCATGAATTTAAGAATGTACTCATCAGAACTGTCACATGACATAACAAATGCAACAAAATGCTTGAATGAATTTTCTGTGGCAAACTTCACAAAAATGCAGACATTTGAGCTTAATTTTGTTGGTATTTTTTCCATCTTTGAGATTTCTGTATAGAGCCAAAATAGTCTTCATCATTTGTTTCACAAAGAAGTGTCAGAGTAGACAAGTTTGATTTTTTTTTTGTTTGTTACCTTCGATTTTTTATGGTTCTGCTATAATCAATGGACAGCTTTAGTATGCCGATGCCATAATAAGAACATGTATTATCTTCTAATACAGCTTCAAGTTTTTCATTACACCACTTCTTAAGATTTTTTGCTTCTTTCTCTCCATCTTTTTCTAATTTTCCTTTGGTCTCGGTTACTTATTTCATGTATATGTATCTTTATATTTCTTTATATGTATCTTTAACTTTACGAGCCTCTTTCCTGGCATAATATCTTTCTCTCTCCTTACACTTCTGTTCGTCATATTTTTGTGGATCATTCCTAATTAGTTCATACAATTTTCTCACACGTTTTTTTTTTTCTTCTCATTTTTTCCCTAGTTTGATTACTACTAACCAGTTAGGTTATTCTTCCTTTTGCATTGCCTACTCATTTAAAAAAAAAAAATTTTTTTCTCATTCTGAAATAAAATTATTTCAGTGTTTCAAAATATAGGCTGTAATGTCAACAAAGCATTCATGTGTTAATTATACAAAAGATGAGTAATTTTTATTTAATGTATATTACACTGCATTCTCGAAATATATATGGAAGACTTCTGCTATGGGGATTATGCCATGAGTAACCTAATCAATTAAGGAGTTTCTAATATATATATACCTAAATGGAAACCAAAATCAAGCTCTCTGGATTAAATTATAATTTAAATTTTAGTCATACATTTTATGAGTTTAAAATTTATGTTTATTACATGTATAATATCAGTATATTCTCGAATCAGTAGTTTTATGATTTTTATAGAATGTCTAAAATTAATGCTTCTCCATTACTTACTCTCACCTCCGTGACAATGAAATTTACAAGGAGTATCATGGAGGTGAGAAACCTTTCACAAACATAGGCTCAATGGATGTCTTTTTCAGGGAAAGAAATTTATTCTTTGGTATCAAAACCTGCACATGTTAAGCATATTAAAACAGGTAATCTGGTATTTTTATAATATTTCATATACCTGAACTTCAAGTTCACGAAGGTGAGATTTCTCAATAACCACACATGGTTCTTAAGAACAAAACCTGTCTTATTGTTTCTAAACTAAAAGCTTGCTTACTTCTTTATAGCTGTAATAAGAAGAATGACTTGTATTACGGGAAATAATATGTGTTAGCGGTACGGCTATCTATTAGTGAAAACTGTCATTTTATATTTGGATAATAGAGATGAGAATTTATTGTGTGACACCATTAATAGTTATACTAAAACAAACTAAATCACAATATAGAAATTTTAAATATGCTTAAATATTTAGTATTTGAGACATTTGTGGCAAGAATAATAAATAATTAAATATATTTTTTTAATTAAACAAGCTATTAACCAACATTAGCAATCACACCAGGTGTGTGACATGCCACGGAGGTGAGAATTCACATACCATGAATCACAAAAATAATAAATCAAAGATTGCCATAAAAAAATTGCTGGCTGATTTAAATGGACATATTTTTATTGCCATTAAGAAATATAGTTTAATGAATTATTCTTTGAAGATTTTACTGTAAAATTCATGTTACGGAAATGTTACACATTCTGGAGAATGACGCGATTACGATAAATATTTAATTTCCATTCAGAAATGTACTATGCAATGATTTTGAAAACGCACAACTGGAAATCAAAAGTATATACACCATGTGACTATGGTTTTCTTTCAAACAACAAAATTGACAAGTAACAAGTTAATTACAATAATTATTACAGTTTGAATGATAAATTGCGGAAGACTGAAAATTAAGTCTGATTCTGTCCTATGTAAGACACTTTCTCTTTTCAATAGGGGAGAGCCCCCCTATTAATTCATTGTCACTGCATTCATTTCTACTCATTTTGAATAAATATTCGTTTTTTGCAGAATAAGGTTCCACGAGTTTTGCCTGAGAAATTTGAACCTTCTGTCATGCCAATGACCTTAAGAGAAAAGTGTTGATTTATAACCTTTTCTACATTACACACCCCCTTTCTTTTGCCCATGCATCAAAGTAGCTGTTGGGCCAAGATAGGAGTTTTAATTCCAGAAAGTGGGGGGGTATATCTTAAGATCGTCAGGTGTGTGCATAAACCACTTAGAAATGTGAATAGTATCTTAGAAGGAGCACTGAAAACAGGCAGAAGCATTCCAGCACGACATGTGTGACATTCAATGTTTTTGGTACATTTGTAATTATTTTGACCCTAAAACAACTACCGGTTTGAAAGCAATAAATTGACATCTGTTATTTATGTCTTAAGATATAATAAATTTGATTGAAAAATTTTTATGTTGCATGAATAGTGAGATATAAAATTTTAATTTTGCGTGACGTGTGTGACCATTTTGCAAACATTTTTCCCTGTCTTCCCAAGTTCTTTGAATATTTCTGTGAATTCTTATAACATTTACACAAAAATTATTATCATTAAATCATATATATATGTATAGATTCAAAAAAGGAGTTTTGAGAATATGAACTAGCAATATTTAGGCTAAAATGCAATAAATAGCACTCTGACAGGTGTAACTGCACATGATTTTTTCTAATAAAACCCTTAAAAATATCATTTCTGTGAATAAATGTTATGTATTTACAGACCGAGAGGTTAAATTAATAAACGCTAACATAAAAATGAAATTAGATGCAAAGCAGTCATCTTAATGTTTGCATAACTTATAGAACAGCCTTATTTTATGTACAGTTACTGAATCAAAAATAGCATAAAATTGGTTCATTCAAACACATTCATTTTACTTTCAAATGTATACAGTTCTCTGGTAAAGCGAATTAATTCTGGGCAATTTACTCGAGCTGTTTGTTCATCTCAAATCCAAGCCACATCCTTTCATTGTTGGGAAACCGAAATACTAGTTTTGTGTGGGGTTTTTTTTTTCATCCACTGCTCACAGAAACGGAACTTTGCATTCCAATTTTTGTGGATCTGACTGAACTACCTGTCCAAGGAAAACTTGTTCCGATTTCTTGGTACGGTAATCAACAACAATGAAACTGCCTTGCTTTGGACTGCAGTATACCTCAGGTTCGTTCGTTTGCGGAGATTCAGAAACTTGATATGCTGATACATTATCTTCTTCACCCGAATCTAGTCTAAGTCAAAACTATCACTTGGGCCGACATTTTCATAAGATATTCCAGCCTGTGATGTGCTTAATAACTGTATATTACCGTTACAGTCACACATAATGAAATGCACTCTCCGTATGCCCGATACTGCTAAAGGGTTCACCAATGGGTTCATGTCAATTATGCTTGATTTCATTTCTGCCTGAAACACATGAATGACTTCAGTTTTTGGCATTAAGGTGCTAACTACATTAGCAAATTCCAATGACGATTGAACAACTGTCCCTCTAGTTTTCTTGCTCATGACTGCTGCATGAACGAGAGATTTGGCATTTCCTCCAATGCCATCAACAATATCTTTCCCATGCGACATTGTGAAATATTTCCACTGAAATGGTCTCTTGAATTTATGTGATAACCATTGCAGCAACTTCACCATAAGCTGACTCTTAAATTCGAATGATGGACCATCAATCCAAATAGCATCTGTTGCTAATGTTGAATTAGTGCAGTGGGCATTTTCTTCATCAAAAATTGTTTCTTTTTATAATAAGACTACTGTTAATATTAGTATTGATACCACAGAATACAGTTTTTGATGATGGGTTCAATGTTGAATGTATCAATACATTTAAGACTAACATCGCTGTCTTTCATCAAGAAGAGACTGGAGCAAACTCTAACCGAACAGTGTTTCCATTTTATGCTACTGTGTTTTTCTGGTGCAGCTACTTCTCTTGGCAGAAAATACAAGAAATGGAGAAAAACAAGAAGGAGAGAGAGGGCTAACTTCTACTAATTAGTACATAGAGTTTAATAGAGCCTGCCATGCAATATTGAAGTAGGTGTGAATTTATGATCATTAAAGGGTTCTTTTACTGTTTTCAAAATAGAAAGATTCCAGAAAGTCTAACTTCAAAAGTGTCTTTGTAAGAAAAATAATAGGAAATTCTGAAACCTTTCGAGTTCACGGAACCTTTTGTTATTTATCAACCTAGTCTTTATCTTTTTTTTTTACTTTCCTCAGGGTTCCCAATTACATTGGAGAAAAAATCTGACTTTCTTGGCAAAATTCCCTGCTCATCACAAGCAACTTTAAACTGAATTTCAGTTGCAGGGGGTGCTTCACATTCATAGGAGATACAGCTACTCAAAACTGAAGTAAAGGAGTTTTCCACGTATAACCAAAAAATCTTGCTTTTTCCCTGACTCCTAAGGGTGATTTCAAATTCCCTGAGGTTCTCCCCTTTCAGGTTCTCCCTGTGTGCATGGGAACCCTGTTTCCAGAAGCTTTCTATATTTCGGAACCATCGAAAGGACTTTGTTAATGGTTATAAATCTACGCCCTTTTTCAGTGTTATGTGGAAGGTCCTATGAAACTTCATATACTAATTAACGAAGGGCAATCTCTCCTCCCCTTACCATTTTCCTTTCCTCATTTCTCGACTTCCAATATTTTCTAAATATGGAGTACTGTGCCAGAAAGGAAAACAGTAGCATGAAATGGTAACACTTTGTGTTCAACTGGAGTTTTAGTTGATTAAGAAGAAAAGATGTTTGTTGGAAACATACTGATGTGTTTGACACATCAAAAATTACATTTTCAGTTATAACTTTGGCACTAGTACAGAATGTATCCTACAGTGCTTTTTAGTGCAAAGTGTTTCCAACATATATGGCAACATTGTGCCAACTTGCCACTATGTTGTTTACGTCATGTTACAAGGCCTCGCCTCCTATCGTCCTCCGCTTCCCTTCTCCCTTTCCCCCTCTCCTCATCCTCTTCTCCCTTTCCTCGATTCAACGAACTTAAAAAACTAAGTACTAACCTTTATTCGTTTAGCGGGAATATTGTTTTTATGGCACTTAGAAATGATGGAAATAATTTCACCTCTTTTACTGCATCGTCATCTACATTAGGCCCAGCATACAATCTCATTTCCTCCTTGCAAACCAGCCATTCCTACTCCCACGCTATTAAACCTTCATTCATAACCTACACCATTACACTTCTCTCCTTTTTCAATCGCAATTCCATTAAAAAAAAAGTAAAATGTTCACACATAATTCCAATCACTACAATGAAAAAATACTGCCCAAAGAAGAATGAACCAGTGTATGACATCTGTTGGGATGTGACAAGCCTACCTACATTGACTGTTCAACTCTTTTCTGGAGGAAAAAAGCACTGCAGGACACATTCTGTAGTTTTGTACTTCCACCGTAACTTTTAACGTAACACTGATACTTGATGTATTTTATATAGTGCTACATCAATTTTGCAAAGCACTATTCAAAGTATCAAAACTTCATGAAACGCTGGTTCAAAAAGTTTGGCTTAAAATTCTTCACTGCATAAACACACTATAAAAACCTTCATAAAAAGATCCAATTTAAACAGCTTGTTAGGTAAATGCCTTCGCAAAATTGTACGAACTCGATTACAAGTTGTGTGCCCATTCTGTTATTATATAAATATGGATTAAATTTACCTAGTAAAGTATCTGGTAAAGTATCCCACTACAAAACACGTATTTTCTACTTCTCCACAGTGTATGTGTGATAAATTTAAATGTTTTAAGCTCCATATTACAGTCCATATGCTCCTAGCTATATTAAGTATGGTGTGGTGGAAATATCTAAGATTAGATTTACTGGAAATCAAAGTAAAAAATACAAGTAAAACATTTTAGTACTGAAATCTGTTCATAATGCTGGCATCTTAAACCATTATTTTTATTTTTTAACAAGGTGTGGTTAAAACTGATGACGCCTTTTCAAAATAAATTTGTGTAATTTAATATACTCCCAACATTAAACACGTTAAAATTAACAAATTAAAGATGAAACTGTTGAGAACTTACTCATTGCTGGTTTCAACAGATCCAGGAGGGTCGAAATTATTTACTTCCAGTGCTCCAGGTGGTAACTTCAGGTTCAACTTATTTTTTCCCAAATTTTTACTCATCTTCAAGGAGGGAAATGGTTATCTCGTGGTAGCCGATATCTAACGCCAACAATTACTTTCTTCTTACCATATTGAAGAATTCAAATTCCACAAAATGAGTAAAAATCTATTTTTAGATCAACCGGTCTTAAGCATAGAAATTGCATCAACTAGGAAAATTATCAATAAACACAAGACACTGGATTTCCACTTAGACGGAGACGAGTTTCCGGGAAGTTCTGCTTACATGCAGTAGACTTTAAAAATACGTCACCAGATGGAGCAAGATTTGCTGACTTTTTGAAACATGTTTCTAGAAACATTATTAAGTTTATTAAAGAGATTACTTCAATATAATTATTTAACCTATTTAAATGGCGATGAAGCGTAAAAAAAGTATAAAGGTTTAGTAATAAAAAGTCAAAGAATAATCCATCAATTTTTGGGGGTTCGCAAATCTTAGAAATCAATTTATAACTTTTTTTTACATTGCGACTTCCTTCATTTTTAGTAATGTTGAGCCGCCCAAGGCGGCACTATTTTCCCAAAGATTCTGTAGCAAGAGAAGCCAGACCAGCGAGGCTGCAAACAAGATTTGAATTTCCATACGTTGTTGTTTTGAATGCAAGTAAAAAAATTGATTGGAAAAGTGGGCCGCAATATTAGTGCTGTATTTCCAGAGAGAGTTGAGTTAGGACGAAATCCAGAAATTAAAAGCATGATGTCAAAGCAAGATAGTTAGAATAACAGGTAGATCCATCCGCGCCTTTCTTGTTATTGGTCTATTTAGACACAACTTTGTATGTCATTGTTGCTGAGCGAATACCGAAAAATTTTCGGAACTGCAGTTGTTCGTTCTTCATGGGTATTCTTTTTAATTCGGCTTGGGACTTTTTTTCTCCAATGCACCGATATCTGCATCGTGTTCATGAATCCCAGAACTCTCTTGAAAATGATCGTTTAATAGAGTTAAACGGGCTTTGCAGTCATTTACTTGGCATTTTCAATACTTTACGAAAACTTTACGTTTCTCAAACAGGTACATAAAATTACGATATACGGCTATTTTGCCTTTTCTATCTGTAGGTATAAAACAAACTTTATAGACGTTGCCAGTCATGTCAACATGTCATTTTGACAAGGTAGGCCGTAGGCTCGGCCCCCAAATATAAAACAGTTTACTCATCACGTGACTTAGCTCAGCCTCCCCCATGTAAATCAAAACCGAGTCGGAAAAACGTGTAGGACAACTGTAATAAACGTCTAACTAAGGACCTGCTTCAGCAGCTTGAATGTTTTATCTTTTGTGTATTTTCAATTCGAAAAAAACTTGGTTTTATGTATCTTGGGAAACCGCGTCCATAATTCTGATTTTAAAAGGGGTTCGTGGCTTAATAAAAGTTCAAGAACCGTTGTTATAAAACATGCAAAAACAGATAATGTTCTTACTTAAAAGAAAAGTGAAAAAAAAAACCTATTACGATGAGAGCACTTTTCAGAACGTGAATCTATTCTTTCCACGTATGCATACGAACAGCACAATTCAAAATTATCATTGTTTTATTATGAGAGTTTCATACTTGAAACTGTATGAATTATTATTATATTTGAATAATATGCATGTTATAGGGGTGTCAAATTGCTCTTCAGAAGTGAATTAAAAAATTTTTTATATACAGATACCGCCCCATTTCGTTTTTAGTGAGAAGTGTTTCCAGCCCGCATGGCAACTTTGTCCTGCCTTGCCGCCATGTTGCTTACGTCACAATACAGGCTCCGCCCCTTTCCCTC
>QLNU02015270.1:22953558-22983310 GCA_006491805.2 Dysdera silvatica
TGCTGATTAGTGCCGCGGGTCTGTATATGTTAGAGCCATAAGATAGAAACGGGACCCGGGATAGTTTCTCTGGACCGTAATCGCAATCTTTATGATGTTTATGATAGTTATCGGAGTATTCAAGTGGCATCGACTCGGCAAGCCTAAAATCTTTTTCAGTCTTTCTTGATCCTTCTAACGTGCAGTCAGTATTCAAAAACCGTCAAAGTTTTCATAGAGAGACAATTAGCAGTAGAAAATTTTGTCAGTTTTGTTGATACCTTTTTGAAAAAATTATACCCTGTTACGAACATGGATGACGCAGAATGAGTGCGAATTATTGACGAGTTGGATGTAACTGAAGAACATGGTGACAGTGATGAGGATGAGCAATTATTTGCGCCAAGCCGTCGGTGTCATTGCAGAATATATAGCGACAGTGAGTCTGGCGAAGAAGAATCGCAAGATGAAGATAACGAGAGTGATAGTGACGAATCTCTGACGAATTTCAGAGAAGTAAATGTGGAAAACGATATCCAATATAACCCGCGCCCACAATTTTTGGAAATGACTGGCCCTAAACATATGCCACCGAACATATCGAAACCAATAGAGTATTTCAATTTATTTTTTACACTAGAATTTCTGGACATGTTGAGAATTGAAACAAATCGGTATGCACAACAGTTTTTCGAGAATGCTGGAGCAGCAAATACATCCACAACACTGACCTGGAAGAAAACAACAATCAAAGAGTTGAGAGCTTTTATAGCCGTTTTACTCGAAATGGGAATAACCCGTAGGCCAACAATTTTTAGTTACTGGTCACAAAATCATCGACACATCCCATGGTTTGGCCAAATGTTTAGCCGGAATAGATTCCAGTTGCTTTGTAAATTTTTTCATACCGTGGACAATAGCACATTACCAGCACGAGATAACAGTGAATACGACCCAACAGCAAAGTTTGAACCTGTCGTTGCTCATGCAAATAGAATATTCAAATTTCATTATTCACCACACCAGCACTTGAGCGTGGACGAATCATTAGTAGGAACAAAAAGCAGATCAGCACTCACCCAGTATTTGCCAAATAAGAAGCACCACAAATGGGGCATAAAATTTTGGATGCTAGCCGATGGGATCTCCCATTATTGACTGTCATTCTTTTGCTATCGGGGAGCCAAGGACCAACGGGACAAGAGAGAAATAAAAGAAAAAGGCCTCGCTCAAGTAGTAATAGATAAATTACTCAGTATGAGTAACTACTTTATGAAAGGATACCACATAACTGTCGACAATTTTTTTACCAGCATTGCCTTAGCAAGATCTCTGTTTGAGAAGAATACATTTTTATCCGGAACAATACGCAGTAATAGAAAACATATTCCATCGCAGCTCAAATCAAAATTGGAAGTGGGCGAATATAAGTACCAAAGAAATCGGGAAATACTTCTATTAGCGTACAGAGAAAAGAAGTCACAGAAAAAAAATGTACTACTGTTATCAACGCATGGAACAGCCGCAAATAAAACGACTGTAATTCGAAGACGGAATCAGGAAAGGGAAGTTCAAAAACCAGCACTCATCCACGACTACAATAAATATATGGGAGGCATTGATGTCTCAGATATGATGATCTACTCATATTTGGATGAGAGGAGAACAGTGAAATACTGGAAGAAAGTGGTATTTTCCATTTTTGCTCGCATGGTCTTGAATGCATACATATTATACCAACACAACAGAGAAGGAAAGGTTATGACTCGACTCGAATTTATAACCAGTATCATTCAGTCGATCACAACAGAATGGATGGCGGAAAAAAATGTGAATCCAGAAAGTTCATTGGGTCACACATCGAGGGATTCAACAGTCCCAGGTATCCGCAAACTTCCTGGAAGAAGGGAAAAGGTTTGCGTAGTTTGCAGTAGGGTGGATGGTGGGCCTGTGCGAAGATCGCGCACAATTTGTAATAATTGCAATAAAGGGTTGCATGGTATATGCATTAGTAAGCATCAATGCTAATAAATTGCTTGTGTAAGTAAAAGTAAGGAAATATTACATATTTTTAGTGGCCAGAAAACTAACTATAAATATCTATAATAACACTTATATTTTTTTAGTGACGTATTACCAGCTGCACGATCCACTTGTGTAGTAGATCTGTCTGACGCTTGCCGTGCATCATAGCGTTATCCTTCCGTTTTATTATCCGACTTCTGTTATTGTATTGCAAATGATTGCAAAATGCAATGTCTATACATTATACTAAAAGATGTATATAGAGCTATGACCAAATGATGACTTTTTTTATGTGCAATTACCATTTGAAAAAGAGAAATCACTTTTGTACGATTTTTGTTATGTCTTATGTTCATGTTATTCTTATGATTTTCAACAAATAATGAAACACAATTCGTATCGTTTTATTCTCCCTTTATTTCCGAATATGCTGCTTTTTATATTTTGTAAATATCACTTCTACTTTCGTTTTTACGAGCATTTTCGCAAACCTCTGCAAATTCGCCGATTCGGCCCGGTATTCTTCGCTTAGGCATGTTCTTTTCGCCGGTACTAAAAGGGTTAATAAAAGGTACTAAAGCGTTTAAAATTGGAATATGATGTTTAATTTTATTCAAAAATCAAGTCTGGGGCCAAAATATGCTTTCTGCATGTGTTGCCGTAAAGACATAAGCATTACTCAAGATGGTAAACGCGATATTACTTTGCATTCTGAGACTGTTAAACATAAGGAGGTGTTCAAGGCTGTAGAGTCTAATCATAGTATCAAGCCTTCATTTTTTGCATTTAACGATACCTCCATGATTAAAGCTGAATGTTTATTTACATTGTTTTTGATCGAACATAATTTGCCAATGAATTGCAGCGATCACACGGGGATGCTCTTTCGGAAAACGTTTCCTGACAGCAGTATTGCAAAACAATATGGATCTGCAAAGGCCAAAACTTCTGCAATTATGAAAGAAATGTCTGCAAAGGAATCCTCATCACTTGTTGAAAATTTAAGGTGCTATCCATTTTCAATTGCAACCGATGGAAGCAACGATGTTGATTCAAAGCTGTATCCAATAGTGGTAACTTTCTTCGATCCTTTATGTGAAAAAATTGTGAATTGTCTTTTATCTATGCCATCTTTGAAAGAAGATGCTACTGGGTTAAATATTGGAAATCTTCTGGTAAGTGCTTTACAATCTGAAAACTTTCCAATTTCTAATTGTGTTGCCTTTAGCTGTGATAATGCACCTGTTATGATAGGAAAAAAAGCAGGTGTAGCAGCAGTGTTAAAGAATCATCACCAAAATATTGAAATTATGGGCTGTTCCTGCCACCTTATTAACTTAGCAGCTGAAAAGAGTGCTGCATGTTTGCCATTTAAAATCGATGAAATTTTGGTAGACATTTACTATTACTTACAAAAGAGTTCGAAAAGAAAAGATAGGTTGAAAATTCTTCAAGAATTTCATGAGACTGATATAAAAAAGGTACTAAAACACGTTAGCACTCGTTGGTTGTCTGTTGGAAAGTGCTTAGAGCGTATAATCCAGCAGTGGCAACCTTTGATCAGTTTTTTTAAGGAAGAGGCCATGAAAAGGAATCAAATCACCCCACTTTCTTTCTTTACTATTCCCTCTATCAAAGTTTCGGTTGAAAATGCAGATAAAGTGAAAGAATGTAACAGCAAAAAAGCATCGCAGAAATTAAAAAGGAAAGCTCAAAATTATGTGGATATTTCTAAGAAACAAAAAACTGAAAACTCCATGTCTCGTGAAGAAAGGTTGTTTTATTTTCTGTCGGAAGATATCAATAAGGCTTTCTGTTTATTTTTATCTTATACTGTGCCTGTATTTAAAAAAGCAAATGCTCAACTTCAGTCTGCGGAACCGCATATTCATATACTAAAATCTCTTCTCTTAAAATTGTACAGAGAAATGCTAGTGAAATTTATAAAACCAAGCGTCACAAAATTATGTAATAATATTTTGAAAGTCCACTATCATGAGAGGAGTAATCAAAAAGATGATGTTGATATCTTAATTGGAAATGGAACACTGAAAGTAATCCAAGATTTTAACATCCATGATAAAAATGAATTTTATGAAAACGTCAGAAGCTATTTCATAGCAGCATGTGACTACATGCACAATAAATTTCCTTTTGAGTTAGAAGTGTTACATCATGCAGAGGTTCCACAAATATCGAATTTTGAAAATGCATCATTTTCCAGCTTAAAATATTTTACAGAAAAATTTCCTGTTCTTTTGTTCAATAATACAGAAGATGAAGCTGTTGATGCTTTACAAACAGAATTCAGTGAGTTCCAGGCTTTCGAAGTTCCACAAACTGTGAGTAATGAAGGTAGCATTGATGCACAATGGGCAGCCATAGGTAAAATAAAAAATGATACTTGTGAATTAAAATTTAAACGACTTTCTCAGGTTATGCTGTCAATACTTACGATCCCTCACAGTAATGCAGCATGCGAGAGAGTCTTCAGTCAAGTGAAGAAAATTAGAACTGACTTCAGGTCAACCATGTCTGATGACACATTAGAAAATTTACTAATAGTTAAATGCAGACAACATGTGAAATGTTACGAGAATGTATTTGACAAAAAATTTCTCAAATGCAAAATCTTGCACTACAGCATTTGTAAATTCTAAGAATTAATATTGCGTTTAATACAGTTTAATCCTCTATTATTATTAATTTAATAAATACTTAATTTCCTCATTGTGCCCTTTTTTCATAAATTATGTATGATTTTGTTTAATTAAAAAATGGTGGCCCGCACCTGCGACTGACTACAGATTTTTCACTTCTAGAAGTTGGCACATATGCCATTGTATATATATATATATACATTGCGTACTGTTGGTTCCTGAATTTTTTTTTTAGTTTTGTCTACCCCTGTTCATAATATGTGCTTAGCATCCCCTTCCCAAATAATTTTGAAAACCATGTTGATGGATACTTACATCTACAAAATTATAATTAGGAAAAAAATACTGTGTTAATTAAATCAAACTTTTTGCATACATATAATTATTTACATGAGGTGATAGTGATTTACAATTTATTAGTTAATGTCATCTGTCTACGAAGCAAAGGGTAAAGACTTTGGAGTCTGACAAAGCACCTGCAACCCAGAACCAGATATAATTAGTAGAAGCGGAAGTAATATATAAATAAATAATAATAAAAAAAGAAATGACTGATTAGTATAGATATGGAAGGTATAAATTAAGAAAGTAGTGGTGATATCATAATACACTCTCCAATAGACACCCAATGAAATTAATGTAAGTCCAGACTGTACAGTGGAAAAAAAAAATTATGTTTTCTTTAGATTTAACCTAATTTCAAGAAAACAAAAAAAAAAGGACTATATACATATATGTATAAACTTTTTAATTAAATATTCTTTCTTAAAACTGAAGAAATGGCACATAAATGCAAAAAACCTTTAGAATTTTTTCAATTGTACTTGAAAAATTCCTCAAAAATTAAAAATAGGATGGTGGTTCCGGCCCTTTACCTGAAACGGCCCTGATATGTGGCATTTCAAGTACCCTTACGTACAATATCTGATTACATAATATCGTAATCATGGCCTCAATAACCTAGAAGGATGGGGGCTCCGGTTTGCTTTCCCCAATATGCCCTTAATGGCTTGGTCGGTGCATTCCGAGTTTCTAATTTGCTGAAATACAAAGTTTCCTCAATTTTTACACCACCCCCCTAAGGAAACATTCAGAAGTATCAAAAGTGAAGTCTATGGACATGTGCAGTGCACAGTTTTAGAAGGTACAATTCAAGCTTCTAAGTCTAGTCGGTTTCACACCGCTAGCTGGCAGAAACCGTAGGAACGGTTTGCCAATGTCATGCCGCCGATTCCGATGTTTCTTCGTGTGAGTGTGCAGTTTTACAAGGACGGTGTGAAACCGTCCAGAACAAGCAATGAGACGATACCGTAAAATCGCACATGCGCACAAAGAAACATCGGAATTGGCGGTGTGACACTGTGGAATCATGATGTATCGCCGATTTGAAAATTACGAAACCAGTGTGACGATGTCAGCTTCACACCGGTTGTGCACGATGTATCGATACATCACCACAGCTTACTCATGGGAACGGATTGAGGTAGCAACTCTGTAGTGTGTGTTTTGTTTTTTCCCTCTAAAAAAAAAACAAAAAATTAAAAAAAAAAAACATACAATCGTACAATTCACCAAAATCTGTACATTGTACGGACAAATCGTACAAGTTGGCAGGTATATATGTCCCATCTCTCTTGTGCCGACTATAACGCCACGTTCAAAATCACTTAAATCTTGATAACCTGCCATTGTAGCGGCAAGAATCAATCTAACAGCTTTGCCAGACATCTCTTGTCTTATATAGGCGCTGCAGATTGCATCGCGTTACGCTGATTGGTTGCAAAGCTCCGTTATTTGCATACGCACGCCTGTACCAGTTTTTCTGGCACTTCAATGTATATGGTTTACGGTAGATTATATGAGTAGTATGGATATACTTGTAGTTAAGTATGATAGAAGGATAAGCTAGTAAAGGAGACATATACAATAACCAAAACGATAATTTACAATGTAATTAATAGAACAAGTTTAAATTTAAACTAAAAAATCTTGTAATTATTTTACTTTTTTTATAACAAACTTTTTAAAAAACTTGACGTTTATAGTGCGAAATCAAGCCATCTTGGTTTCTTTGAAAATTTGTCACTCACTTTATTTACATCAATCTGTATGTCTCTGTGGGTGTATATTAAAAGTCTCTCTTCTGTCATCCGCGTTCGAAGCCACTTCAACAATAAAAACTGCATTCTGCTGAAGCAACACCTACTGAAAACGTAGTTTGAAGGGCGAGAAACTTGTAGATTCGTGGAAAAAAGTCTGATCGCATTTCTTGAAGACTTGGAATGATAGTGTAAGACTTTTGTTGGCTATACTACCGTGTATCCACTGTGTGATTAGTTGCTAAGGTGTGGCAACCTCCTTCCCGGATTACGTCATAACGCGCTCGCTTCCCGGCCGCCATGTTTTAAGGAGTAATTACTCATTATACTGTGTTCACTGCCTATTATACTCTTTTCAGACTTTTTTTTTTTAAAAACAAACTTACTTCTGTCTTTAAGTGTCTGGTCTTTTATGGCTTTTGGAATCATTTCCTCCACTTCCCCTTTGTGACATCACCTCCACATATACTCTGCGGAGTATGAGTCAAACAACTTTTCAGCGCTGACATTGCGATGTTCCATGTTTTTTCCACACCTCCTCTCCCTTCTTCCCCCCTCCCCATATCTTCAACGAAGTTTGAGTCCAACAGCTAATTAACGCCGATTTGTGAAGTACGAGTCCTACAGCTTTTCATTACCGACATTGCGATACTCCACATTCCCCTCATCTCCCCCTACCTCCTCTCTCCTTTTTCCCTTCATACCTCTTCTCCCTATACCTTCTCAAACGTCTTCCTCCTATATCCGCTCTCCATCCCAAACATACCATCAATTCCAATCTGTTACAAAAATAAATACATTTAAACGGTTGCCCATCCTATTGCTACCACTCACAAACCACCACCGGCACGAACGGATGCGACGACACTACAATACAACAACCAGGTGCATGCACGCATTCTTAATATTTCATAAAACTTTCATTCCATTTTAAGAGTATAGCATCAGTTTTGGAGACAAGTTGGTGACAAAACAGGGGATTCATCTGTAGTGTTACCCTTTTGTTCATTACATTTGTAACAAACAACACATAAAATATCCTTCGTCGTCTTTATTTTTTTCCTATTTAATCCTAATGAGGGGTGATCGCCCCTCTACTATTGATGTAAGAACTGGGGGTGGGATCTAAGTCCCCCCTAGAAAACAGAAATTATAGATGAATAATGTGTATGAGTATTGAGTTGGGAGCTACAGCTCCCCCACACTGAAACTTCAGGCTGGTTTACAATAGAGAGGTTATTTTTGGGGGAAGAGAATACAAAATACATTAGGATCTATGTCTGGCCGAGCCACATTTAGCGAGGAAAATATGAATTTTTGTTTGATGTAATGTTAACTGCAATTCATTTTGAAAATCACTGTTAGCGGGAACAAGCCTTGCTTTGAACCTTAGTTTAACGAACAATTAAAAAAAAAAAAAAGAAATCAAACTTTTTGTAGAAAATTCATCATCATTATATGCAGCTGGTCATTATAATCGGCGCTCGTTACAATCGATGTCCATGCCATTTTTATGAATTTGGGGGAAATTCCCAACCCCCTGGATTCATCACTGCAAATACTATAAACTACCATAGTAGTTAATTAAATTTTAATAATTTTCGGTGCGAATGTTATGGTAAGGCAGGGGTCGAAATTAACTTTTTAAATCAGGTGCACAAGTGCACCCAAGTCTTGTGACTTAGGTGCACTAAATACTAGTTAGCTGTACGGGCTCTTCTACATGCGTGTCCCCTGTGCGATTTGTCGCCAAAGCATGGCAATCCTGCCGCGGCAACCTCTCGCCCAGATTACGTCATCATGCACTCGCTCGCTTCTCGGCTGCCATGTTTTTTTAATGAGTTTTACCCCCTCTCACTCTCTAAATAAAAAAGCATTTTTGTGTTTAGGCGTTGTCCGAGTTTCGTGGAGGATAAATTGTTTTTATGACTTTCAGAAATGCAGGGAACATATATTCGACTTTGTCTTTATGGCATCGCCTCCATATATACGAGTACGAGTCAAACAGATTTTCATCCCCGACATTACGATGGTGTTGCCAGCGGAAATCTTGATTGATCTGACTCTAGGTGCCTTCGATAGTATGTGTGTGTTGCCCTGTTTCCGGATCTTTGAATGTCAGACTATGGTTTACTGTATAATGTACAAAGCCTTCCGAAGAGAGACCTCCATGCGATTTCCAGCAGTTTGACACTATGGTAGTCCCATGGAGAATATTTGCTGAAATTTCAGGCAACAACACACTCACACTTCTCTCTTTCACCACAACAAAAAACATTTATTGCTGCCCCTCTCCACCCCTTCACATACGTTAATCAACCAAGGTAGATTCACTTCTTAGATCTAACTCCATTCATATCAAATCTGTCATTGTCTTGTACACCCATAAAAAAGTAAAATACAAAATATCAGTTAAACTTAGTTTGCTTTCTTCAAACCACGACCCCTTTCATACTGACCTCATGCAATCAGGAGCTTTCTCTCCATATTTCCGACAACACACAAACTCATCGTCCAAACTTACCTTCTTCACCAGCTTCATGCATTCGTCACATTTCCGACACATTCTCAGATGATAGCAGACCTTGGTGACACTACAGATGAATCCCCTGTTTTGTCGCCAACTCGTCTCCAAAACTGATGCTATACTCTTAAAACAGAGGGAAAGTTTTAGGAAGCGTTAAAAATGAGCACATGTACATGGTAGTTGTATTGTAGCATCCATTCGTGGCGGTGGTGGTTTCTAGCGATAGGATGAGCGACCATTTTGTTTTTATTTTTGTAACAGATTGGAATTGATAGTATGTTTGGGATGGAAAGGGGGTATGGGGAGAAGAGGTTAGAGGTATGGAGGGAAAAAGGAGAGAGGAGGTAGGGGAAGATGAGTGGAATATGGAGTATCGCAATGTCGGCGATGAAAAGTTGTTGGACTCCTACCTCGCAGAAGGTATGGAGGGGGGAGGGGGGGAAGAAGGGAGAGGAGGTATGGGAGGAATGTGGAGCATCCCAATGTTGGTGCTGAAAAGCTGTTTGACTCATACTACGCAGAGTATATGTGGAGGCGGCGTCACAAAGACGAAGTGGAGGAAATGATTCCAAAGGCCATAAAAAATCAGACGCTTAAAGACAGAAGTTTTTTTTTTTTGTTAAAAAAATCTGAAAAGAGTATAATAGGTAGTAAACAGTATAACAGGTAATTACTCCTTAAAAAAACATGGCGGCCGGAAAGCCAGAGTGTGATGACATAATCCGGGAAGGAGGTTGCCACGCCTTGGCGACAAATCACACAGCGTACACACATGTAGTATAGCCCAGACCTTTTACGCACCAATCAATCACGAACTTCTTCCCTTTTAATTCCAATCCATGAAAAAAAAGAATTTAAACATTCACTCATCCCAGTGCTGCAATTCAACAAATTACTATCAAAAGGAAAAACCACTGCAAAATGGCTGAACGCACTCTTACAGGCTACAATACAACTACTCCACGCATCTATCATGCGCTTCCCAAAAATTTTCTTCCGTTTTAAGGGAATAGTAACAGTTTTGGTGACAAAACAGGGGATTCATCTGCAGTTTCACCAAAAAAAAGAATTTAAACGTTCACTTATCCTAGCGCTGCAACTCAACAAATTACTATCAAAAGGAAAGACCACTGCAAAATGACTGAACACACTCTTACATGCTACAATACAACTACCTGGCACATGCGTACGTGTCATGCACTTCCCAAAAATTTTCCTCCGTTTTAAGTGAATAGCAACAGTTTTGGTGACGAGTTGGCAACAAAATAGGGGATTCATCTGTAGTTTCACCGGCGTATACAAGTAACTAACAGAATAGAAAGTAAACCTCAACATTAAAAACGGGTAAAATGTAAGTGTAGCAACTATATTTAAGCATATGAGCTAAAAAATGCAACTTTTCAAACTTGAACATTCCTATGTAGTAAAGCAAAATTCAAAGCATTCAAATACATTAAGAAAATTATTCCATAGGTCACTGTTTTCGAAAAAAAAACAAAAAAACAACGTAAGTAGCCATAGTTTTGAATAGTTAGGTGCACTGCGTGCACCCAAATTAAAAATTTATGTGCACAGATAAAATTTCACGTGTACTGTGCACCCGCTAATTTAGAAACCTGTGGTAAGGAACTAAAACGATGAACGTTCAAAATTTGTAAATTTATAACATATATTTTACCTTTTGGTCTTGTTTCCAAGAAAATCAACAAATTGAGGTCTTTTCAAGATTTTATCACAAATATTTCAAAATGCCATATATCTTATCACAACATCACATTACAGAGAACGTGAAGCAATCAGAATCACCTTTGAATCCGGGTGTTGGGTATAAACAAACTACAGCCACAGCCAACTAGATTACTACAGGCCTGCTCACGTGAGCCCAACGCCATAGAAAACCTGTCCCCAAATTTTCGCAGTGGCGATTCTCTCACGCAGTTTTTCTCCGACAGAGGGCGCCTGCTGCATAGGAAAACATTCCCAATCTAACACACTATAAATGCCAATTAATAGCCCAGTTTCTGATTACATACAGAAATATATTGCTTTTTGCTCAAAAAGTTATCGTATTTTATTTTCCAACGACGTTGATGTTACCGTGATATGACAAACTTTCGTAACAAGTTTTTAAACTAAAATTTAAATCTTACATACCTTTTTCTACTCTTTTATTTACACTGAAGGCGGTTTATTGGATGAAATGATTTCTCAGGCATGATTAATAACTGATAATGAATTGATAGTTTACACTGAAAGCTAAATTGCAAAATGCATATAAAAGCAGACTTTATTTTAATGGTTAATAAAATAGAATTATATAGAATTTTAACCAACTAATTAATAATTTAATTATATTCTATTATAATTAATTATAAAATAAAGAATTAATTAGAAGGCTTGACACCTGTTTGGAAAGACTTTAATGGAATGTTAATGAAATTAACACATGAATTTACAATAAACTGATGATATAACTACACAATGTATAATACATAATTTCTAATAACTTTTGACACAAGTCAGATTTTTAATACACTGCATGATAAAAATAAAGTATCAGGTATTCATGAATAGCAATTCTTTCCAAAATAATTTTACTTGGAAACACAAACTACATAATAGAACAGCATGTCACAGAAAACAAAATACAGAATAAACACTTACTGTGTCCTTAATACTGCAGATATAAATAGGCTAAATTTTATGAAATTGGGTTGAACGAAAAAATATACATTATATCTTATTTATTTCCATATCTCAATTTACAATAAAAGGAAAACTTTATACAGTAAATAATTACGGCAGTTTACATTCTCTGGATTTGTTGATATATCCGTGATAAAATAAATCTAAAGAGGGCACAATAACGCTAATGCAAAAATGTAGAACTGCTCATCGAAATAAAATAATTTTCACTCTAATACATAGTACGTAATAAAACAGCATGTCATACAAAAACATTCAAGTAGAAAAAAACGTGTAGAAGGAAACACTCACCAAAACTTCATTTTGGCGCCCGTACCGTATTGTAAAAGAGCGCGATTGTTTTCATCACATGTTATAGCTTAAAAAGATTAAATGTAGATTAATAAGTACTCTTTAAATTACTAACTCCAACAAGAAGAGCTATGTTTGCTAAGATTGGAAACTGCCCATACTCCCAACAGAGGCGTTGATGAAATATTTTGAATTATAAAATAAAGGAAATTTTAAAAATAAATTTGTGCAATTCACAGACGTATCTCGCTCATATGGTGCCCGGTGTGAACCCGAAATTTGACATCCCCTCTAATTTAGCAGACACTGATTAATTATTTGATAAAAAATGAAAGCTAAGCTAAGTTCTACAGTAACACAAACTGGGTTGAAACTCAGAAATTTTTAAGTATTCAAGATAAATAGTTGTCTCTATTTGCGATCTTCAAGAATGTTGGCATTACCTTCACGATTACATTAAAATTAGTAGATTTTAAAATATATGTTTCCAAAGAACAAAAGCTCCAAATAAAATTATATCCTTAACTATGTACAGCCAACATATATTTTTCAAATAGATGAAAACATTAAATGTGCATATATAGCTTTGATGTTGGATGAACTTAAAACAATTAATGCACCTTAGCTTAGCTACTACAGAGTAAAATTATGAAGGGGAAACAAATTACCTTTACGTGAGATATTTGTAATCCATTGTATTCGAAGGGTTTCTTCACTTGGAAATTCGTGAAAGGATACATTACTTTTTCCTGACTGCGATTTACAAAATGGAATACATCAATATGCTATTGTTAACACGATAAAAATACCATGTAAAAATTACGGAAAACTCTGAAACGTTTTAAACTTGTTCGGTAAACTGTAAACATACGAAAGTATGTGGCATGTTTACCCATGTCATTTGGCGTCCCCTATGAACAACCCTATTAATTACTGCAACAGAAAGTGGGGACACGCTTAAAATTCACGTGAGCGGGCCTGTAGTAATCTAATTAGCTGTGCCCTTTTTCTGTTCCCATTCCACTCCCAACCTCCACCCCTTCGCCTCTTTTATTCCGTCTCTTCCCCTCCTCCTTTTTTTCTCAGTGCAGCGAACAAAATAAAAACGGCATACTAACTTTTATTCCTTTTATCTGTCGGATAACTTCACCTCTTTAACTACACAGTCATCCACGTTAGGCCTAGCATACCAGCGCACCTTGCAAATCGGGTCCTTCTACTCCAAACCAAATAAACCTTCTCCCACAAACCAATCCAACAACATTCCTCTTCCCTTTCAACCGCAATTGAACAAAAAAATCCATATTGAAACATTCCGACATCTTTCCAATCGCTCCTATCAACAATCCCATTACACTCAAAACAACGACGAAGCAAGCTTTAAGCAAGCGATTCTCGCCACACCCACGTGGGTGATATAACGCACCACGTGGCATACACTCTGACGTCAAAATTCCGCCTACAGAGACTTTTATACATTTCTCTAGGGGAGAAACTCACTGTTGGGACGGTATCTGTACTTTCACCTGTATTTAAGCGGTTTTCTGAATATAATTCTTTAAAATCATTTGACATTGTCATTTATCTAAATCTTTGAAGATCCGCAGCTTGAGAATTGCTGCAACTGTTTTCGTCAGCATAGTGACATAATAATTGCCCTTAAACTGAATCACTAAAGCAGGGGTTCTTGACCATCTTACAGCTACATACCCCCCACCTCCCGCGTCATGCTTCAGCAACTGCACATGTTTGAATGTATTTCATCATCGATTCATTCACCATCAAACGCCAGGCTGAAGCATGATTTTACCCAATATTAAGACGAGCAAAAGACGTTGGACCACTTGCAATTGTCATAACATTGAGAGCTGATTTGAGACCCGTTGTGGAAGCAATGGTGTTAAGGTTTATCGGGGTCCAAAGAATACCACTGGATGACATGTACTTATGGTCACTGCTTCCAGAAAAATTAGTGGGTATGCTGTTACTTCGTCCTTGCCCACGCTCGTGAACGTCCTGGTCCGCGCATAACAGTGGAGAACATTGGAGATTGTCAGAATTTGCCACAGCATCACTGTCACTGCTTTTAGAGGACGACGCATTTTGTAAGTTTACAATAGCAACAAAATCTTCATCGTTGCTGATCACCACTGATATCTGAATCTAACTACTCCAGGAGGTCAAGCGTTTCCTGTGTACGCAATCCTATCAGCATCGCTTATACAGGAAAATGCTTACACACTGGTCGAATTCGGAAGCTCCTAGAAAACAGCTGTGGAAAGTGGCATCTAGTTTTGTTTTCGATCGTAGCTGTAGTAGGACTAGTTTCCCCTTCAAAAATTATTTTCCAGCGGCTTTTACTTTTCTCCTGGAAGTCATCGCGACAAGAGATACGTGTTTACCCATGAGCGGACAACAAAAATGAGACATCGGGCATTCGAAAACAGACATTCACTTAAAAATCGGTCATTTTTATTATGAGGGTCAAAATGACCCCTTTTGGCTGTTCTAGGTATTTCTATGATTATTTATTTTAATAATTAAGATATAAATATGAAAATTGGTCACAGTACACCAGAAGGCATTTTAGAAAAAGTAAAAAAAATGAGCTTCGATGCTCAACTGTATGTTCAAATAAATGATGGGAAATTGGAAAAACAAGGATCAAAATGACCTCAACGGCGCTTTTATTATTAAAGCTAATTCTTGAAATGTTTTTGCGTTCTCATAAGTAATGATAAATTAGTTATTCTCGGAGGGGATGAGCGTCCTTGCGTCCCCTGTATCCGTTCTTGCACGAGGCTTTATTAGTGGTTTTTAGTCAAGGAAAAAATATCACATTACGTCATTTATGAGACTGCAAAGCTGTGCCCAAAACACTTGTGGATTTCAACAAGACAGTATAGTATCCAATTTAATTACGCGAAGTTATTTCAGTAGCGGATATAACATTTTTTAAATAATAATATATAGAAAACAAGCTTCGTGCGATTGAACCTTAGGCTGACATCACATTGTGTAATTGACATGCAATTCTAATGCCATAAAGTCCAAAATGTCTAAATCCTAAATTCTCACAAACAAATCAAAAATTTGTATCTTCTCTGGAACTTGTTTTCCTCCACTGAAGTAAAATTGATAACCGAACTAAGATCGCAGGTAGTTTTTAATTCTCTTAAGACAAGAAAAGGATCGTTTTGAAGATTGAGACATAACTGGAATCAGGCCAGACGCGGCTGAGCTCCCTGGAAATGGTATCAGATCCCCTACTTAGAAAATATTTTTTCTCGAAATAAATTATTGTAGGAATTTATTTTAAATTTTTTGCTTTACATGAAATTGTATATGATAATGGAAGTTATGCTTTGTCTTTAAAAATGTATTCAGAATAGCTTTCTACAGTATATCCTAGGCACCTGACTTTTTTTACAGTGGTATGAGACTTCATCTACTTTATAATAAGGATGTGAAAATTATGCAGAAGTATAGATTAATAAAGTTTATAAGTACAAAATTTATGTTACGAAATTTATTCATTAAAATTAGATATATTACTCTACTTACACATTTATTATGTTAATAATCAGATATATCAAAACACTTACGAATTTTAAGATTCTTTTACCTTCCAGGGCTCCTCATGTAACAAGTGTCTAACTGCGGGCCTATCTGTAGAGTAGTTTATGGTTGCCATACTAGTGAATATTCAAAATGCAACAACAACATTAAGATATGCATCGTACACGTCGTTTTCGCGTAAAGAGCTTCATGATGTATTAGTTGTTACATGCGAATTTTACTGACCTGGTAGACTGGAAGTTTAAGAGGGCATTCGGATGGCGGGGCTATCACAACGTCCAGGGCCAGCCCGTGTTTTTTGCCTCCCCAGGTAGAACGATAAAATGGCGCCCCCCACAAAATAAATATTAACTTTCATTTCAGAAAATATACGGGCAAAAATTTTACAATTTGATACCGCCTCTTAAATTTTGCTGCCATAGTCTATAACATAATATAGTCTATTGGGAAATACGGAACTTACCGTAGGAATTTATGTTTTCTTTTTCAAATGTTAATTTTCCGCCTAATAAATGCAGGCAGGTGCCGTGAAATGGAGGTAAAGGAAAACACATTTAACAACAGAGGCGGAGCCAGGGGGCGGTTTTGGAGGTTGTAACCCCCATTGCAATGAAATTTTGTATATTTAACATAGGAATATATGAGTTGTAGCTCTGTAACCCCTCCCATTAAGCCTATAACCCTCCTCTTATGAACTTTACGCCTACGCCACTGTTTACAGTAGAAATTTTGAGAAACAGATTTCGAAGTGGATTCAGTACAGTAGACCATATTTAAGTATTAAGAGAACTAACTGAAAGAGCACATGAATATGAACTTCCATTCTGTGTGGCATTTATTGACTACGAGAAGGCCTTTGACTCTGTTAAAACGTCAGCAGTCATCAACTCTTTAAAATCAACAGATGTCGAGGATGTGTACATTGACTTGGTGAAAAATGGTGGCTAAGTCCCAACCCGTTCCCTCTTACCAAATATGGCCACCTTATTTAGGTGGTCAATTTACCAAGGTGGTCACTTTATCAGGTTCCACTGTACTTACAAAGTTACATGGGAATAAGAGGTTATGACTGCCATGAACTTCCTGTACATTAGTCAGAAATAGCTGTTGATTAGCATGACATAAATGGGCCAGATTACTACGCCCCTTACCACACTATATAATCGAAAAGACAACTTGTTATTTTTGAAGAATGGGGATACCAAGCTACGAAGAGTGAGAAGGGGAAGGAAATGGAGATCTGTAGCGCGGACCTTTTGCACAATTAATAATACAGTGAAATCCCTCATTATCTGTCACTCCCCGGACAGAAAAAGTTGGCCGTAAAAGATGGGGAAGGGGGAGCATTCTGATGTAGCTGAGATATTACATTTCAATCTTTAAAAACAAATTACACACAAACGCAGTTTAATTTGAGCAGGAGATACATTTTACAATTGTTTCGGTGGAAAATCAAGCGTCCACCATCGTCAGAAATTTGTCAAATCTGGATAGATTACTGTTACGTCATTATGTTAAATTTCTCGCCAATTTTCGCTAATTCTAAAATAACATTTTAAACCTTAATTTATCTTGCATTCAACAATTAAATTTTTATTTATTTTTTCCCGTAAATGTGATTATTATTATGTTTACGCATCAATTGGCCGGAAATGTTAAAAGTTTTTCAGCTGCAGTTGGTGCGAAATGGGTTTTCAGACACCTTTTAGAAAGATATATTTGGGAGAAGTAACACCAGAGAATTTGCAGCCGGAATGTTTTATTATCATTTTTATGACCAACAAAAATTTATTTGGGCTGAATACGTCATTAAAGTTTTAGAAACGACGTCGACCAAAGTTTATGCGAAATTCGTTACTCCGAAAGGACGAAATAAACTTTAAAAGGTGTCGTTCATCCCTTTTTAGAAGTCCCATCAAAATTTTACTTAAAGGACTTTGGAAGAATGTTAAAAAACTTTTGGAATATATCTTTCCTTAAGTTTTTATATTTTTGAAATAAAACCGTCTTCGACACTTTGAAAATAAGTTATAAAATTTAAAAATTCCAATTGTGAATTTTATTTTTTAATTTTAATTCGGACGCCTTTGGACATTCTTGGTAACTTTTTTTATTTAAGGGAATATGGCTAAAAACTGTTATACAAAACCAGGGGTATTAATTTTAAGGAGCTTAGATTCCACGGCACCCCACAAAACATTTGTTGAAGCCAAACCTTCCTAAGACGGATGGACAATAAAGAAATGCAGAATATGGTTAACGGTGAAAGGTATAATACAGTTGGTGGTAACAACGTACAAGGATTGACCAGGGTTTTCCATAACTAGTAGAATTTTGACACTGGTCGTAATATATGAAATACAAAAGAAAAAGGTAAAAACATATACCTTGTGCAAAACTATCGTCAACGTTTCGAGAACTACCATTTCCTTCATCAAGCTAAGCGACAAGGAAGTGTAGGTGTCCAGTATTTATCTCCCAACTTTGGGTTTCCCAAAAGCTATCCCGCAGTTGCGTTCCCCCAACCCCCAGCGTCGGAATCTCCCAAAAACTGTACCGTACTCGGGGGTTTTCGCCTTTTTCGAGATCTGGTATTCTCCTAGTAAATATGTGGTAAGGTTCAGACATCGACTTTGAGACATTTATCGCCTTACTACGCATTCGAAAAGTATCCCAAGATTCCAGAAAAAGTCTACATTAGCGAGAATTTACATTTCTATTAAGAACTTCTGTATCATTCCGACCAGGGGCATGATCGTCTTCCCAGGCATCTTCTACTAGAAGATTAGTCGTGTCACCCTTCTCTATGGCACGATGAGGTTCCTTTTTGCAAATAATTCTTCCCGTCTCACTAGTGTATACTTGTGCATGCTTTGCAGGGTATTGGGTAAACTCGTTTCCTTAATTCATCCACATAAACTCCATCGTTCACTTTTACTAACAGGTTACTTAAAGTCGATGCAGATTTGTAGTGTCTCAATGTAAGCCTTCCTCAGAACATGCGCAATCTCTTCAGAAGTACTCTTTATATGCGGCAAAATATCCGTCCGTATAGTCGGTCTCATTGCGTGCATACACACTGGCGGCAAAAATTATACACTGGTGTGTATTAAAGCAATATCAGTTATCCACAAATAAGGACTGGTATATAACATACAGTCTACATACACAAAAAAGTGACCAAATACCAAGACATCAGATACGAAAGTTAAGACATGTGGTATATGTGGAAAGGATCATTATTGTATGTTTTATCAGGTCAGCCACAGGCCTAATGCCAACCATACTACATAAAATCTTGGAAACACTTGAGATCGAACTCAACGCCTTCATTGGGTTACAAAAGGGCACAATTTTAAAGCCTTGCCGAGCAATTTGAAATTTTTTTACATATAATAACTGAATAATTTGCAAAAAAGGGTCTTGAGTATTTGGCACTGCCCGTCTATAGTATACACCTGCAAATGAAGAAACACACATAAAATAGTAATAATAATACACTCTATAACAAAAAAATCGACGCACCAAGAAAGAGTTGTCCGATTGTAATGAAATTTCGTATGCAAAGACATTTTGACCGAACATGCAAATGATTAAAATTTGGTGTCCAATGAATGAATAGCGGGAACTCCAGCGCATCGGAACTGCGCATTCAGCAGGTGTATATAAGGAGCGATTCTCAATATGTGGTCAAAATTTCTGTTGCATTTTGACTGCGGATATCTTACGTCGACTGTAACAATGCCTCGCCGAAAGATTCGTGCTCATTACGAGCATATGTCAGAGTTTGAAAGAGGTCGTGCTATCGGATTGAAAGAGGCTGGTTGGACGAATCGAAGAATCGCTGGACATGTGGGTCGAAGCGATGCGGCGATTGGACGGTGCTGGCAAGAGTGGGTCAACAACGGCAGATGTCAGCGTCGGGACGGCAGCGGTCGACCTAGGGCCACAACAGAACGGGAAGACAGAGCGATTGTCAGAGCAGCTGTCACAGCACCGGATTCGTCGTTATCAACTATCCAACGTGTGGCCCGCACACATGTGTCCAACATGACCCTCTGCAGACGACTGAGAGAGCGGAATTTACGCTCGCGCCGACCGATACGCCGCGTACCTCTCACGCCTTTACACCGTCAAGTCCGATTACAGTGGTGCCGGGCTCGATCAACTTGGAACTGCGCTGACTGGGGACGTATAGTCTTTAGTGACGAGTCCCGTTTCCAACTGTGTCCTGACGACAACCGCAGACGTGTCTGGAGACGTCCAGGGCAGCGTGGGGATCCTGCCCTTACTATCGCACGCCACACATGCCCACAACAGGGCGTTATGGTCTGGGGTGCCATCTCCTTTGATAGCCGGACCCCTTTGGTGGTCATTTCTGGCACACTTACAGCACAGCGGTACGTAGACGACATTCTACGACCGGTTGTGTTACCGTTCCTTTTGCGACACCCTGGACTTACGTTTCAACAAGACAATGCCCGGCCGCACACGGCACGTGTTGCTATGAATTGTCTTCAAGCTTGCCCAACACTTCCTTGGCAAGCTAGATCTCCTGATCTCTCTCCCATAGAGCACATTTGGGACGCTATGGGAAGGCGATTGCAACCATCCCGGAATGTTGACGATTTAGCCCGACAGTTGGAGACAATTTGGCAAGAAATTCCGCAGGACACCATCCGGGATCTTTATCAGTCTATGCCACGCCGGGTGACAGCTTGCATCCAGGCCAGAGGTGGACCAACGCCTTATTGACTTCCTCCCTTTGTAACGGTCAAACTCTGCAATAAATCATTCAATTGTTCTGAAATTTTAATCGTTTCTTTTTCTATGTATGTTCTTCACATCCACCAATTTTTATCGCAATCGGACAACCCCTTCTTGGTGCGTCGATTTTTTTTTGTTATAGAGTGTAATATTTAATCCATTTCCCAATACATATTGTAAGCAATACAAAAAATAAACAGTGAATAAGAATATATCAGCTTTTATATTTTGTATTTCGGATTAGGACTGGAAGAGAATATATATAAAGTCGATTTTTTTTGCGAGATTTTCTTTCAGAAGAAGTGTGGAGATCTTTCATGGGAATGATGGATAGATTTCTTCTATGTTTTTAAAATTATTCATGGTGTAATTAACAATATAGATTATTATAGGCATCATCTTTTTTAAAAAATGGATCATCTCCCACCCAACCTAACAAAGGCGGATCCAGAGAGGGATGTTTTTTGGGAGGGGATGTAAAATACAGTAGGATTTACTTATAACGAGGCCGTATTTAGAAAGTTTCTGGACACAGCGAGGAAAATAGGGATTTTGTTTGGTATACTGATTAAGAACGATACAATTTAACGGTTTTTAGCAAACAAGTTTTTTTTGCACCCCAGATTTAAAGAGCAATTAAAAACAGTAAAATAAGAAATCAAAATTTTGGAAAAATTCCATCATTATATGCCGTTGGGCGTTATAATCGACGCTCATTATATCCGATTTCCACAGAATTTTTACCGATTTGGGAGGGAAAATTTTCCTTAATCCCTCTTCCAGGCCCGTGGATACGCCATTACCACTCAATGTTTAAATTTTAATATTGGCGTTTTTCCTATAGATATGAATGGTTAATCTTACAAAATTGTTTAATAGATGGCGCCACCGCACCCCAAAAATAAAACTTTTTGAAATACTGAAATGGAGAATATTACTATCAGGCAGCGTTGATTATGTACCAGTGGCGCACCAAGAATATTTCCAAGACGGAGGCCCAGTGGTGCAAGGAATTTTTGGTGGAGAAAACAGCTAAGGCCCATATCAATTCCTTTTTTTTTTGGTTATCATTTATCATTATTAAATTACTACTAATTTGACAGTGCAATATGCTTAAATGATTAGAGGTAGTAGTAGATTATGCTTATACAATTTTACAATGGCCAGCTTTTGTTTTCCACAAAAGATCACTGTTTTAGTAATAGGTTTAAAAATAATCCTATTGTGCAAAACTTGCTTTTGCTTGCCCTCTGTCCACTACTTGATCTACGGAAGCCTTTTTTTCCTTTTGTGACCTTTAAAAACTCATCGGCTTTGTGAACTGAATTCTTATGATAGAGAAAAGTTCTATGTTGGCTGAACTTCTTCAATGGCATCTTCTTCCAATTATTAAATTCTTTTGAAACAAGTTGACCTGTGGCTTGTGTCGATCTTAAACCGACTTCATGAGGTGAAAAGTAAGCACACAAAATTTTCTGTAGGCACTGGCTTCTACCTTTGGGTATGCTAGATAGTTATGCTTACTCACGAAGTCAGTTTAAATGAGCAGAACTTCCGACGGTGGTGAGATTTTCCTTGACTTTATACAGCACTAGTGCATAGGCGTACCAGAAAATTAACGGTTACGTTCAACGTGGGTATACAGAGCTACAACGGCATGTATTCCAGTTCACTAGGGTGATGGTCATGGGAAAATTGCAATTTACAAAGACTTTTTCCCAAAGACTTTTTAGCACTGTTATCCTATCTTCATCAGTGAGGTTAGATTTCTTGACATAATTAGAAATATCTGCAGTCAGAATTTCCATTTCAACTGTTTTGGTCTACCTTTACCTCCTGGTCTGAAGACAGTCAGTGCCGGATTTATAAATGGGCACGTTGGGCACTTGCCCAGGGCGCCAAATTGGGCGTAAAAGGCGGCGGATTTTTTTTTTTTAATTGCAATTTATTTACCGTAGAATTCTGTCGATCAGCTCTCCCCGAGAAGGCGCCCTCCACCTTTTTTCTAAATCTGAAATTCTGAAAAATTGTGTGAAACGACCCCCGCCCACTAAGGACGGATCCAGGTAGGGGGAGTGCTTCCCCTAAAAATAATAAATTTACATTAAAAATAATTATTTTCAAGTAAAAAATAAAACTAATAAGTGAATTTTCAAGTTTTGCCCCCCACTGAAATTTTGTTCTGCGTACGCCCCTTTCCCCCTCCCCAATATGCAAAAAAATCCAAACGATCGTCGTCAAATCGAATTTATTTATAGAAAAATACCCCGTGGATAGGGCGCCAAATTTTTAGGCACGCAGAAAGTGTCGAACTTAGCTTTTCTTTTAATTACACTCTATCTACTGTAAAATTGCGTCAATCCGCACTCCCCGAGAAAGCGGCCCCCTTCACAATTTTTGTCTTCATTTTAAATTCTGAAAAATAGTTAGACTGACGTCTTTGCCCCCCATTAAACTTTCAAAAGAAATAAAAATAATTTCTTCGTCAAATAATTTTTTTTATAAACACATCGTTATCCTAACTTATAATAATGCATATAATATGTACAATATTATACCATATTATGGTAATCATAAATGTTGGCCTTTCAATATCCTGCGCGATTTTCGTCACATTTGAGGGGGCGGAACGACAGAATTTTATTTGTTTCTGCTAACAAGGCGGGAGGGGGCATATGCGTAATTAGCTTCGAAGTCTAGGCTAGGCTAAGGCTAACCCATCTTCTAGGAGTTTAAACCTTATACTTCAATGCCTAGCAGAAATTTTCTAGGGTGTTAGCCTCCCCAAGTTACGCCAATAGAAGGGGGCGCCGAAAATCAATGTGCTCATGGCGCTTCGTACCCTAAATCCAGCCCTCAAGACTGTTCCTGGACACTGCTGTTGTGCTTGCTTCAACAGCAGTCTCATCAATGTCACAAGAGTTCAGGGAAATGTCGTTGGGATCGTCGCTACTTTCAATTTCATTGTCTGTTGTGGTCATAATTTTTCGTTTTGTTCGCCCCAGTGGGGCCGGGCCCTTCCGGCCCCCTACGTGGATGTGACAGTGGTATTTGCAAATAGTAGACTGCGATGTTTAGTATATCGGATTGTTTGTTGTCTCGCATTGCAAGCTGCTTTTAAATTCAAAGTGGAATATCATCCTACATATAGCAAGCATAAAAATTAGCATAATAATAACATATAATAATAAAGGCAACATAACAACATAATGATAACATAATAATAACATATAGTAATAATGGAAACATAATAATAACATATAGTAATAATGGAAACATAATAATAATAATGTATAGTAATAGTGAAAACACAATAATGACCTATAGTAATAATGGAAACATAATAATAACATATAGTAATAATGAAAACATAATAATAACCTATAGTAATAATGGAAACATAATAATAACATATAGTAATAATGTTAACATAATAATAACATATAGTAATAATGTTAACATAATAATAACATATAGTAATTATTGAAACATAATAATAACATGTAGTAATAATGGAAACAAACAATAACATATAGAAATAATGGAAACATAATAATAACGTATAGTAATAATGGAAACATAATAATAACATATAATAATTACAACTTAATAAAATATAATATGACTTAAAATACAAAATAATGACATAATACGTTTTATAAGAACGTAAGCAAGGTGGCGGGGGTCGTGAAGCTCAATCCCTCGGTTTGCAAAATATTATTAGCTGCGTAATAATATTCGCTATGAGACATAATTTTTGTTTTCATCAAAATTCCCCAACACACTTGTTTTTATTAAAAAAAAAATTAAAATCTGGCCCACGGGCTTGAATACGTACATGAAGGTGACACAGCATTATTTACTTAAAACTAACATTGAATTAGAGATGCAGTACAGGTTTCGTCCCATGCTTGAGCCCATGCTTCGTCGTTTGCTTGCTTTACTGAAGTGCAGGGGTAGCTCGACACGATATTAGGGAGAAATTTAAATTTTGGTTGGTTGGTTGCATTTTTATGGCACAAGGACAGCAAGGGTCATTCTGCGCGGATGTATTTAATTCAAGATTACTTCTCTCGCAGCGTATTTTCGAAACAGGAGCTTGTTTCTAACAATAGCCATATGCTAATCATTTTCCTGAATTGTGGTCGAAGCGTTACCATTTTTTAAGGTAATAAAAGTTTATAGTGAGGAAGGTTCGTTGATAATTTTGTAACGTTAAAAGAAACAATTCTTAATGTACTACTTACATGTATGTTTATAAAAGTACGTAGTTTTCCCAATCCAAATTTTCCTATTATTTTATAATAATATTTTCTTACTTAAAATTTAGTACAAAAAGTTTTGCTTTATTACGAGTGTTGAAATATGTAGGAGAAGAAGCAGAAACGTTTGTCTCCCTAGCTTAAGAATTATAAACCTTACGATGTCTCGCAGCATCCCCTTGCTGAAAACACCGGTCCTCATTTGGTCGCAGAAGTTACAGCATTAAGCACTCGGGTCGATCCCCGATAAGGCAACGCAACAAGTCAGGTAGAGGATCTCGTTGGCTGTGGGATTGAGGTTCGAATTCCTTGTTACATTGTAGATTCAACTTGCCAACACACCTAGCCAGCACGATAAGCTTAAGTTCAAATTCTCTGGGTTTTTTTTCCACCATATACAGTGTGTGTGTGATATCAGTGTCCATCTCTCAGTGGATTGATAATAGCTATTGATGATGAAGTCCAACAACACGTTTGGCTTATCCTGTTATCAGCAAAATATAAAATTTTGAATTTAACGCGTTGTACCTCTCTAATCATCAACGAAAAATAACATGTATCCGTAGAATATGCCCCTCTACGTATACTTTTAATTTTTTTGAACTAAATAGCAAAGATCATCATAGGGACGTCCTGGGGATATCCAGAACGTCCCCAGAACGTCCCACGGACGACTTTTGCTATCTGGGTACAGGTATATATTTAATTATACTGATCTACAATACGAGTGGATAGTGTCGCTGCTTCGAATGCTTTTCTATTTGTATTTGGTATATACCAAATATTAGTACTTTAAGATAAAAGTGCATTAGTGTCGTAACTGCCATATAAAAATAGCTGCACAGATTTGGTTTTGAGCAATGTTTTTTCTTACATTACCTTTTCGTGATTTCAATGGTTTCTTCCGACTAATTTTACATATGCAGATTTACAAACATTTAAATTTTCTGCATTTGTTCTTCTTTCTCGGTGTTTATAACATGTATTATATATATGAGATAATTCGTCATTTATTCAAATAAAATTACTCATCCTTTTTCGTTTTCGAGAACATACTTTTCCCTCTTTTTTATCGTTTTGTTAAAAGTAGGCTTTCAGTAGTTCTAAGCGAAGTTTAGCTCGTAATTACACACGTTAGAAAAGTTTTTTATGTAAACACATATCAAAGCCATTAAACATTTTTGAAAGTAACAACTGCTGGTACAGAACCGTTAACAAATCGGAAATAAAGTCCACACATTTAATTAAAAGCTTTCATTTAATCTTGGAAAACATTTGATAAAGTTTCCAGTTTTGCTTCGCATATTTATTCTCTGAAGTTGAGAAAATTCGTTTCAGTAATTTCTAACGACTTGGGCATTTTCCTTTGTTGCAAAAATAATTTAGCTTTGGAGGAATGCAGAGCTAATTAGTTTGCCAATATTACAAAATTTAAGCCAGCGTTCGGTGGAAAATTGTGTAATTAACTTTTATTTACAGAATTGAATTTGTTAAAAGCAACTACTTCATTATCCTCGTATTAATGTTGGTTCTTGATGGAATTTCAGGGCGAGTACCTGGCGTTGTAGTGTCTAGCAGCTAGGCCCCTTGGTGCAGGATAAACGTTTGCTGATAATGGGGTTCTGTTTATTTTTCAATTATTAGGAAACGATTTTCATAAGCGATTTCGGATGAATAAACAAACAAACAAAAGCCCTGAATAACTTTACAAAATAATGCAAGTTTACGTTTTTCCTTCTATACCTCTCAGGACCATATTTATATCTATCATTTCTGTCGACAATATGCCATATGCCATTCGTTCAAAAGCGAGTGGATTTTTCCTTGAGTTGTGTTTGGAATTTCCAAAGCGGGTAATGCCATTCTGTTGCATTTTATTCTTCCAGCCATCACAAGTTCCCGGTAAAGAATAGCAGTAAAGCCGCTTTGAAAAAGCTGTATATATATATAGTGTAACCAAAGCGAGGATAAAAGGTTTCTTCCCTCACTCTCCCGGATGGTTTCTGCTGATATTTCACACAGAAATATCAAAAACGTATATTTTGAGTATTATGCACTTTTATAAGAACATTCGCGAAGGTTTTAAAAAAAGTAATCGGGCTTCATTCGTAGCTTTCAAAGTTTGGGAAAATAAAAATGAACCGGAAAACATGGGAGCGGTAAAAAAATAGTCAAGGCGCAAAAATTCGTATAAATATCAGATCCTGGCCGTAAAGGCTGGCATTTTATCTTTCTGCATTAAATTTTCGAAGCTCCAAAAATATAATTTATATTTTATAGACACAAATTTTATATATATATCGAGCAGTATATAATTGAGTAACATATTGAGTGTTATGTAATGGAGTTATATGTTGAGTGTTATACGACGTATAATTATTCTATATAACACTCATTAAAATATTAAATACTCGCAGTAGACAAAAAGTTGTTAAAACTATATATATATATATTATGTTACTACAAACGTTATTGGCGAATAGTTACAGATGGATAATATAAAATCATTTCCTGAAACCACTGCGTTTGTTTGTTTTCGTTTTATGATGCAAACACATTCATGGTCGTGCAGGATTTACAGTTTTCCGAAGAAGATGAAATTCTGTTATGTAGGGAATTACAGCCATCTGGCCCATCCAAATTTAATTTTTTTTGTGTCGCTGAATATTACTTTTCTCCCGTCTTTCTTCCAAATCATTACTTGTTGCGCACATTTCAGTCTCTTTTCTTTGTGTTTTCAGATAACTTTGAGGTAGCTTTCCCTTTTTTTGCATCTTAAACAGTGCACCGTCTTCAGGGTCCTAGACAACGTTTACTTAGAGATTGGAATGTCCTTTTGACGTGCTAAAGCACCCAATGAAGTTGAACCAGATTGAACCTCCTTAACAATTATCCTTGTTTGGCGAGAGGTCAGTTTAGCAGGCCTCCCGTTGGATTTTTTGTACCGAAAGAATCCTCTAATCGAATAAAATTGTTCACCATATTATGTGATCGTTTCAAACGTTTCGCTATTTCTCTATATTGGACTTTCCGCATTTTTTAGAAGCTTTAATTTTGCCCTTTTAATTTTGGTAAGATAATTTTTGTGACCCATTTCTTTTTCTGTTCAGTAAATCTGTACTGTACTAAAAGTAACAGTTAAAAACACATTCTACAGCTCAGTGACGTCGAAAGCAAACGTCATAATGCAAATTTGCATGAATGAGAAATAATCACGCCGTATTTTGGAAAGAAATCTAAGGTGGACCTATTATTTTGCAACACCTCAATACTAAAAAAGTGCCGCATTTTTTAAAAATTATATTTTTTCAGAATATTTCGCTGTGTTATAGTTACATAACCTAATATGAAACCACTGGAATATTTTGTGAGATTATTTGAATATTCTTATGCAGAAAAGGTTATTTTTGTGGGTGGACCTATAAATATGCAAGGCACTGTAAATGTACATTTGTTGTAATAAAGCACATTTTAGTTAAACGTTTGTAGTACTTGCAAAGCAGGGTAAATATGAATTATTCATTTATTCTATAAATTATATATAAATGCAAAACTATTAAGTTTCAAATTTTCAGTCCTTTTTTGACATGGCTATACAAAAACTTATCGGTTTAATGATTATTTTATTCCAACAATTTAAATTAATATCTTGAATATGATGATAATCAATCAGTGTGATAAAAAATGTCGTTTTTATGGAAACGCATTAATATTTACAGCACCGTTTTAATGGATACTCCAATTGGGTTCGGATCCAGGGGCCCCAAATTGTCAAAAATTTTTTACCATGTATCGTATTTTGTTGCAAAATTTGGAGATTTAAAAATCGGCACCAAAAAGGGCCCTAAAAATGACCGATACCAGGGTCCCCAAAAAGGTTATGATACGCCCATGAACCTTTATGTTATTTTTAACATATTCCTATTTAGCGTAAAGTAAGCTTAAGGAGTACATGGTCACGCTAGGAAAAATCATTCAAAGAAATTATTTGCCCTACTTTTAACACATGCACGTATTTGAGAATCCCATAACCATATTTTTCAGTTTTTTATCTTCTGGCAAGATAGTGAAACAAAGTCAGTAAATATTTTACATAAAGTTGAATTTTTGGCGTATCCTCTAGTTGTAGTGTCGATCGAAACGTATCTATGTATTTAGACATGTATATGTTTAGACATTTTATAGCTAAATAGCAGGGCACATCTAGCAGATTGGCTTGTTTATATGTACGCAATTAAGTTCAGTGACGTTCACGCTAAACTTCGTACTATACACTATTGAAATGGCAAGGTTAAGTGAAGTATTGAAATAGAAAAATAGCTGAAATCATGCATTGTTTCAAACGATATATACACTGCACTAAAATTACGAAGTTGAATGTGCAATTAAGAATAAATGAACGCTAAAACCGTTTTTGATGCAATTTATTTAATTACGTAAAATAGCCTACTTATAACGTGATGAAGCGATTTAAAGATGCCATGAAAAACGTATCGAATTTTATGGAGTCCAGCTCAGTTCAAAAAGTTTTCGGCGTCAAATTGATTCGAATTTTCATGAAATAAAAGAATAAAATATTGTAGTGCGTGTAGCACATACGCATTCATATATTTGCTGAATAAATATGGAACATATTCAAAATAATGAAGAAAAAATAAGGTACATAAATACAATATCACACCAATACATTCCCAGATGAGTTTATTAATATGTAGCAAGAAATGTAAATTTAGCCACACAGAAAACATGAAAATGTACATTCGTCACATAGTAAGCAAATAAGAAAGGGGAGAACACAATAATAAATAGGCAAAAGGAAGGAAATAAAACTTTTGAACTACAAATTACGAAATATAT
>QLNU02015270.1:22983410-23047715 GCA_006491805.2 Dysdera silvatica
TAGGAAAACGGCTATGCGTCAATAACTCGCGTTTGTATTACACTTATTCTGCGTAGGACGAACTTTAGGCTAAAATATATTATTAGAAAAAATAAATCAAAGAGGAGAAGAAGGAAGAAAGGTTGTTGTTTTAGTTTTATTGAAAATTACAAAAAATTCAATGTAATCTCTCAAAGAGAAATTCGAATTGTTTAATTGTTTTAATCTAGACAAGTACTTACTTATGGAAAGAAAAATATACAGCTCACCTTATTTTTTCAAGAAAGCACTAAAAAACAATTCCAACATGCCGATTAGCAGAAGACAATTGCTAACATCATGCCCTTGCAATTTCCACCCTAATGCACTCTAAAACCTTCCTAGGAGTCTTCTGTCGAAAACAAAGAAACGAATGAGAAAAGAAAGGAAAGTTAAAACAAAGAAATTACAATTTCCTTCCCTCTTAATCCATTTCTTATGCAAATGAAACAAATTTGCATTTCACTTATCTTCTCCACGTTCACATTCTTATAAATGTTAAAAAAAATTTACCCTTTCTCTTCCTTTAGAAAAAGTTCCGGTTTAGTTGCAAAACCGCTAATACTTCGTTTTTTACCTTCCGTATACAATTTTACGCAATGGAAGAAATCGAACAATGCTTTTTTGGTATTAATGGCGAGTTAACATGCTTTCACGGTGCAGTAATGGCGCGACTGAGCTAGGTCCCGATAAAGGCAAATGAGAGGAAGTCGGGGCTATAAGCACAGTATTAGATGGCAGCCACCCTAAGCGCGGCGACAGGTTCAAACTCGTCAAATTTGGGGGTGAACACACACCAAATAAATGTAACTTTTTACCTAAAACTTTCTAGGAACTGACCAAAAGTGAACAACAAAAGTCAACTTCTACAAGAAAATGAAAAATATTGAGGTCATCTCTGAGAGCATTAGATCTGGCCTTTGCGTTTCTAGTTGGTATTCAGACACTAAATTAAGCTGCTATGGGGGCCCCGGCTCCTCTTAGAAAAATCTAGCCTCGACGCACAAAAGCGACAATCACAAATGAATGAACGAATGAATAGTCCATGAGGAGCATTTGTGTGGTTGGCTTAGTACCGCCTAAAAAATTAGTCCTTGGACCTCAAGGTTAATTAAGCCAATGAGGTGCCGTTAAACAGAACATTAATGCTAGAGATTAGGGGCATTGAGAAAATCATTCTATTTATTTTCAGAGAATGGATTTCGTCATTCACAGCCTGCGTGTGAACCGGACTCGGTCCAGTGTCAGTTTTAGCGGGTGGGTCGGGTGGGCCTTTGCCCACCCAAATATTTTGGTTATTTTTTTGAGAAAGGTAAAGCGTTTGAATGTTTATCAACGTGTGAATAGGCGTCTTTATAATAATTTTAATGGGCAGTGGTTTTTTTTTTAAATATAATTGCAACAGAGTTGTTTTTAGACGCAATTTTTATACGGGGATAAGTATGTATTCATTGTATATGAGGGTAGGGCCGGATTTAGAGTATGATGTGTTTTGTGAACAGCGATTTTTTGGTACCCCTCTCCATTGAAGTGACTAGGGGGCTAATCACCCTAGAAAATTTCTTCTAAGCATCGAAATATACGGTTTAGACCCCCCTTAGAAAATAGATCAGCCCCTACACTTTGAAGCTAGCTACGTCCATGCCCCATGCCCGTCGTACTAGCAGAAATAAATAAAATTTTGTCGTTCCGCCCCCTCAAATGCAACGAAAAATCGGGGAGGATGGAGGGGTGACATTTATGATTAGCCTATCTTATGTGCATTATTATAAGATATAACAACGACATTTTTACAAACAAATTTAGTTTATTTGACGACGAGTTTTTAGATTCTTTTGGATATTGGTGGTGCAAGGGCGAATGCAGGATAAAATTTCAGGGAGGGCGCAAAGCTTGAAAATTTCACTTGTAAGTTTAGTTTTAAGTATTTTTTACTTGAAAATAATCATTTTTAATGTAAATTTATTCTCAGGGGGTGCGGGGGCATGCCTATTGTCTGGATCCGGTTTTGGTGGGGGCAGGGATTATTTAACGCACTTTTTCAGAATTTCTGATTTAGAAGGAAAATTGTGGAGGGCGCATTCTCGGGGAGAGCTGATCGACAGAATTCTACGGAAAATAATTTGCAAAATCCGCAGCCTCCTGCGCCCCTAAAAATGTTGCGCCCTGGGCAAGTGTCAAACGTGCCCATTTATAAATCAGGCTCTGTATGAGGGTCGGAATATGTAATGTGTAAAACGTGTACTCCTTCTCGAGGACATTTCAAAAGGGTGGGAACAATTAAAAAGGGATATACAGATTCAAACGCTATCCGAAAGCTTGAGTGATCTTTTTCATTGCTATTTTACCAGTGTTTAACCTTTTAATGGTAATGTTTAAGGCCAAGTTAACTTGATTATATAATTATACATATCAAAATAGAGATAGGCGTGAAAAAATCTTACTCTCATTATGACATCACGTGCCCAGTTAGTTAAATAAAATATAGGATAAAATCAAATTTCTAAAGCATGAAGTTTCACAATTAAGTATTTCGTAGTCCCAAACCTCATTCGAAATTGTATTTAGCATTCATTCTTTCATATATAAATTGTGGTTCTTCAACTGATCATGGCGGAGGGATATAACAATTTAATTTCCCGGCAGCCTATTTACTTTAGTCGCAAAGTAATCCAATCTCGCCTGTTATTTTCTGTCTGATTGCGGAGTTTGCTAGTCGTTTGCGGTTTAAGTGCCCGTGTGGGCCCTGTGCTCCCCCCGGGGGATTGTGAGGAAGATTTCTGAATTTAATAAACCCCCGCTCTTTTTTTTTCTAAGTCTTATAGTAATTTTTTAAACAAGTCCTGATTATGGTCTACATTATAATTGTGCTTAAACGCCTCCGTGTTGAAAGTAGTTAGGCGTTGTTTCAGTCGGTAAGTATTTATTTCAAGTTATTCTTTGGAAAGATCATATAGACAAAACCATTTTAAAAGCAACAGTTGCCTCCAAATCACTTTATATAAATTTTTAAATAGAGATAGCCCACTGTGTATTAAAAATAAAATCCTCCCCTTCAAAACATGCATTAGACCTCACATATACCTGTCCAATATGGCTCTGTGTGTAGCAAAAACACATGAACAAAATATATATTTCACAACAAAAATATTCTAAGATACATTGGAGCGCCATGGTATATATAAAAATATTGATATACAGAAAGACGTTAAAATGTCACCGTCAGAATACATGCTAGAAATGTTATGGCCCAACGTAATTAGTTAATTTTTTTATATTAATTGTCAATTTCATTAAAAATTATGCATGCTTTGCGTAAAGTCTAGACTTTGATATTATAGCAAAATTGAAAAATCAGCATTTTGACCTAAAATGACATTTTAAACCTGTACTGGCACCTTAAAAGTTTAAAAATTAAGTGAAGTAAGTTTAAAAAATGTAAAAAATTGGATAAAAAAAAATTTGCCCAACTGGATTACAGTCATCGGATCATTTCATTGAATTTATTCCAGTATATAATCTTTTATTATAAAAATACAATGTATATAAAATATAATGATTTATTAGAAGAAAATAAATATGAAGGATGATAGATGATATAATTAACCAGGTGATTGCTTATTTTTTCAATTGTGTGTGTTTTCTAATTTACGGTTAAAGGTAATTTAATACAGAGGATCAGTTTTTTTCAGAAACATAAATCGTTAATTATTGATATTTTATGAAAGTCAGTATTTTAGACAAATTTGTGTTAAGATTTTAATTTCCGTACTGTTCCACTTACGTTTCAATAACTGAAACATATTGGAATTTTAAAGAATAGAGTACGAATTATATGCAGTTCTTTTGTTTTTAATGCGCTGTATTTTCTTTTGCAAAATCCTATATTTTCTTTCTTTCCTATCCATATATGTATATCGTCATTTCTATTCATATATGTATATACATATACAAAGGTCTAGATGGAGTAGGGCTTTATGAACTACCCTCTCTCCCCGAAATTCTCAATTTTCTAATGTTAAGCAATTGAACTGAAAAGGAAATATAAAATTTTTACATTGTTGTCCTTGTTTAAAAAAAAACCTGCCTATGCCCTTGCATATATGAATAGTAATGAACATGTTCCTTGTTTAATTTTTTTAGTAGTAGTATTATTTTATTTATGTAAGATATCATACAATTCACTGTTTACACTTATACAATATTGCTAACAATATGATACTGAAGAACATAACTTGTGAATAATATAATACTTACCGGGGTATAAAAAATAATATATAACATGCCCCAGACCCACACAATGTAAAGTAACTGTGTATGTATTCTTATTTATTTTTTTCTATTAAATACTGCTTTATTTTACAGTTTGATTTCCCCTATTTTCAGTGACGAAAACTGGGGGGGGGCCAAAACATGATTTCTTTATAATTTCAATATAAATTTGATAAATTTGCTCTTTTTGTTCAAAAACTAGAGTCACATGCCCCCTAGCCCCTCTCAGATTACGCCCATATCTATTTTATTTATGTTTTGTATGAGGAGAGATATCTCCATCCCTAATTTCAATCCTGTTATTTTTATAATTATTTTTAATGGTCTGAACCCTGTTTAAGTGTTTGTAATGTCCATGCTCAGTAAGTGCAGTGAACGTAATGTCAATTAACGTATTAGCGTATTAACGTATCAGTCAATGATAATAGCTCTTATAATGTTTATTACTTTCAGACTGGACAAGGAATTGATAAGTTCATAAGAGAAGACAGGCTTCATGGTGGAGAGCGTACACAGCAATTCGTCCTGGCTGCTGGAGGAAAGTATAATCCATTCCAGACATTCATCATCATGAAGGAAAATTGCATAGCTGATTTTAGCATAGCTTTTCGCGATTATCATGATTACACAAATTGTATGATATACACTTGCATTGTTAAATTGTTCTACTTTTATTAACGTAAATCAATTTTTTTAACCTATTTTTTTCTATAATGAAGAAAATAAGCGAGAAAGGTACAGACATGAACATAAACATTCACATGGATCGTGCAAATGCTTAGGTTAATGTATTCAGAATGCAGTTAAACCTGTGTAAATCAATATAAGGGCTATATGAAATATTTCTTTATTTCAGCCTCGGCTGAACGGAGTTCTTCCACTACGAAGCTTATTAAAACATGCCTATGAGCATTTAACAGAGATAAAGAGGATAATAAATAGTAGAGCATAATAGGACAGCGGAGAATAGAGAGATAATAGAATAATAGAGATTGAAGAAAAAACAGAAATAGAGATAAAATTGCGAAGAAATATAAGAAAGTATTAAATGTAAGTATTCATCTTTTCATCATTTCAGAGCTCAAATTAGCTTTGCTGAAATATCAAAATACAAGTTGATTATGAAGCGTGGTATTTTTAAATTAAATTAGGTATTGTATAGTAGACTTCGGAGTATAACCATGAGATATATGGTGTAATTCAAATATGTATTTAAGTATTTGTTTATGTAAAATAAATACCGAAAACTATTATGCATGTTAAAATAACATACGTTTTCTATCGGAGTGTTTCTCAATTGTCCCAGAGATAGGTTCGTTATTCGGAGGTTTTCGTTCTAAAAAGGTATCCGTTAATGGAAGTTTTATTTTATATTTGTTAAAGCTAATGTACGAAAATGCCGCCCCCCACCTCTTCCGTGGCACCCACTGCGGACAACTGCCCCCTTTTGGCACCACACTGGGAAGACCCCCCCCACTTTCCCACTTACCCCCAGTGAAGGCCCACCCATAAAAAAATTCTGAAACCGTGCCGATTGAGACGATTACCAAATGATTCCTGGTGCGAATCCAATCTGGAGTGCGCTGTGGGGTAATTTGGGATAATGGTATAATTATTTAAATTAAAGTAAGTTTTATTATTATTATTTTTATTTATTTATTAATAAATTGGTTTATGGTTAACCAATTACAATAGTGTTGATTATATTGAATAAGTAATAGAATTATTTGAGATATAGTTGGTTATTTATATTATTAAGTCGCCAATTTGGCAAGAGATTATTACACCACATAATATTTTTACAAACATCCATTATTATCAGGTTCTATTCTCGTAAATTGAATATCTAGGTTCATTCTCATGAAAACCTACAAAGGTTTGATTTCCTAAATTGAACTTAGGAAGTTAATTCCTACTTACATTAAAACATCCATGTTAAAAGAATAAAATTTAATAATTTATAAAGGCTCGTGTCGAATTTTAGTGGATAGAAACATTGGATTATAAACCCCAAAATTCCCAAGAACGGTATATTGAGGTAAGCTGAATAATTAAATAATTTTTAATTTAATTAATACGAGTATTACAACTAACCATTTAAAATAGTATTTGAGTAAAAACTTAGTTATTTACTATTTAAACATGCACTTAGAGTTTTAAAATAATAACACACTAAAGTAATTACACTTTTTTCTGGCAATGCTTTTTAATAGTTATAATATTCAATAATACAAGTAAAAATGACATTAATTTTGCAGTACAATATAAAATTCTAATAATTCCACCCAGGAATTAAAACTTTTAATTATGAAAAATAACAATAATTGTCAACTATTTTCGACATTAATTTACAAATTCAGCAGTATGAGTGTCCCTTTTATGGGGTCAGGCCCCCACAAAATAATCATTTTAAAAGAAGAAAAACATGCAGAATATTATATGTTGTTACTAAGAAAAATTAAACTTTAAAAGCGTAAAGGGGCACAGGAAGAGAAGAAAGGAAAAATATATATTTACCATGGGGCATAGCCCCCTTAGAAGATTACATCTTCATATTTTTAGGTGGTCGATGTGTCTGCCAGATCTTGCAAACTTCCAAGTTTTCAAAAAAAGTATTTTGGCCACTCGAGAACTAAATGGAGCCAAAAATCTAGCCAAGAGCCCATCCACAGGGCATTCGATAACATGGGCAATATGTCCACCAACCTTCTTTTTCAATTCTTCTTTTCTTCAACCACCAATCTTCTTTGGCTCCATTTGGCGGAGAGTCATTCCTTCTCACCTGCCAACCTTGCACAACCTTGCACCTACTCGCTCCATGTGTTCATCTAGTGAGGCCTGGCTCTTGTACTTTCTCATAAACTTAGGCCATAAGTGGTAGCCGATGACCGTTGAAGTTTTCCCAATAGAGTACTGTTATGCTATACAGAAATTATGCTGGCATTTTTATGGCGGTTTCTTCGTGGATATATGGCAGAAGGCGAGACGAGAATGAGCTTGAAGATATTTTGATGGCAAAGGGTATAGATAGATAAGTTTCAGATATAGGATCCACATTGCCATGAGGACTGTTTTAGTTTTAAGTACAATGAAAATGATACCAGAATAAAGATAGTAAACTGATAATGCCAAAAGAAGGGTAGAAATTAATTAAAGTTTATAAGATTATATTTTTTTCCATTCTGCGGGACTACTCTGATGAAGGGTTTTCCAGAAATTTCAAGTATAAAAAAGAGACAGAAACATAACATCGTCATTACTCCTGATGAAGGACTGCTGCTGATGCGTCCGAAAGCTTGAGTGATCTTTTTCATTGCTATTTTACCAGTGTTTAACCTTTTTATGTAATTTCCTCCCTGGTACCCTGTATTTTATTTCTAAAGGATTATATTAAGCTATGTAAATTGAACATCACATCACATTAACATATGAGAGAAGTATTAATACCGACCTACATTTCAAAATAATAACATGCTATCATGTAAAAAATATGTATTAATTATCGTATTTATCACCACAATTATTTAAAATTCATTGTAACAAATCAAAAATCATCAACAATCTTCGTAATTTCCCAAATAGTACAATCTTCACTCATATATAAAAAATATCAATGTGCAGAGGTTGAATATGGATACTTTTCTGTTATCAGACGTAAACGATCTTCTTATTTTAACTCTCTTGATCTTTCCTTGGGGGATAAAACTAAAACTAGACAGTATCATTGAAATCACACAAAATATAAAAATAAAAATAGTAAGAAAAATGAGACACGTCGACCGGTGAACTTTTTGTTGTTGTTTTTATTTACTTAAAAGATTTCTTTTTTTTTTAATATTGAGTTTCATCTCAACAGCGCAATCAATTTTCGTCTCTCCAGCTATTATGAGCAAAACACGTAGGTGTTAATTTTAAATCTAACGGCTGTACTTGTGTCTTTTACTGGTTTTTAAATGTGTATAATCCGGTCTCTGGTAATTACTAAATTATTTATAATTTGCACTATTTATAATTCTAAAATTATTTATAATTCTAAATTATTTATAATTTAAATTATTTATAATTCTAAATTATTTATAATTTAAATATTTATAATTCTAAATTATTTATAATTCTAAATACTATAATCAAATTACTATAATTCTAAATTATTTATAATTCCAATTAATAGTAATTTAAATTATTTATAATTCTACCACACTATAATTACTAATTTATTTTATAATTATTAAATTATTTATAATTACTAAATTATTTGCAATCACTGAATTATTTATAATTACGAAATTATTTGCAACTACTGAATTATTTATAATTATTAAATTGTTTTGAAATATCAAAAACTAATAAACTGTTATCGTTTATTCAAAATCTAGATACATAACAAAAATAGTTATGTTTATGATAAATCATGCGTTTTCTAGATTCATTTCTCTTCATTGCGTACTTCACAAACAAGAAAGGTTTTGTTTTTTATGCTTCAAAATTTGTTCGAACAAAGATTTTCGAAAATCTATGTAAGCAATAATATTCAACATCTATTACATTTTTTCCTATAATCCGCAGCAATCTTCATTGAAATATGTTCAACAAAATAAATAACTGAAATCAAAAGATCGATATAGTAAATTTCCTTAGTTTAGAAAATACAAAGTACTTTATTCTGAATTGGGAACATTTTGAACAATAGGGACCTTTCTCTGAAATATAGATATAAATTAGAGTTAGAAAAATACTTCATTCTCCTTTATAAAAATTACGAAAATTCATTGAAAAACGTACACTGAAGTGCCAGAAAAACTGGTACAGGCGTGCGTATGCAAATAACGGAGCTTTGCAACCAATCAGCGTAACGCGATGCGGTCGGCAGCGCCTATATAAGACAAGAGATGTCTGGCAAAGCTGTTAGATCGGTTCTTGCCGCTACAATGGCAGGTTATCAAGATTTAAGTGATTTTGAACGTGGCGTTATAGTCGGCACAAGAGAGATGGGACATAGCATCTCCGAGATAGCGACAAAATTTGGATTTTCGCGTACGACCATTTCACGGGTATACCGTGAATATCAGGAATCCGGTAAAACATCAAATCTCCGACAGCGGTGCTGCCGGAAAAAGACCTTGAAAGAACGGGACATTCGACGACTGACGAGAATCGTTAAACGAGATAGACGTGCAACACTTCCTCAAATTGCCGCGGATTTCAATGCTGGGGCATCAACAAGTGTCAGCGTGCGAACTGTTCAACGAACCATCATTGATATGGGCTTTCGGAGCCGAAGGCCCACTCGTGTACCATTGTTGACTGCACGGCACAAAGCTTTACGCCTCGTCTGAGCCCACCAACACCACCATTGGACTGTTGATGACTGGAAACACGTTGCCTGGTCTGACGAGTCTCGTTTCCAATTGCATCAGGCGGATGGACGTGTACGGGTATGGAGACAACCTCATGAATCCATGGACCCTACATGTCAACAGGGGACTGTTCAAGCTGGTGGAGCTTCTGTGATGGTATGGGGCGTGTGCAGTTGGCGTGATATGGGACCCCTGATACGTCTAGAGACAACTCTGACAGGTGACAGGTACGTAAGCATCATGTCCGATCACCTACACCCATTCATGTCCATTGTGCATTCCGACGGACTTGGACAATTTCAGCATGATAATGCGACACCCCACACATCGAGAGTTGCTACCGAGTGGCTCCAGGAACACTCTTCTGACTTTAGACACTTCCATTGGCCACCTAAATCGCCAGACATGAACATTATCGAGCATATCTGGGATGCCTTGCAACGTGCTGTTCAGAAGAGATCTCCACCACCTCGCACTCCTATGGATTTGTGGACTGCCCTGCAGGATTCCTGGTGTGAATTGTCTCCAGGATACCTTCAGACATTAGTCGAGTCCATGCCACGTCGTGTTGCGGCACTTTGGCATGCGCACGGAGGGGGGCTGCACGATATTAGGTAGGTGTACCAGTTTTTCTGGCACTTCAGTGTACGATTATCCCATTTGTATAACTACTGTACCGCTTATTATAATGTACGATATCACATAAATTTTAATATGAATGTAACCTGAAAATTAAACTTAAATTGTGCAGAATATTTGATTCAAATCAACCCTTATTCTGTCCACCATTATTGCTTGAGTATCTTTAAAAAGAAACTATCACATTAAAGTATTTTTGTCTGATATGTCACATCACGCACTACACGCGACATCAGTATCTGTAAATAATAAATAAAATAAATAATATATAAATAATAAAATAAAATAAAAATAATAAAAATAAAATAAAAATAATAAAAAATAATAAAAAAATGATAAATAAATAATAAATAATAATAAATAATAAAATAATAGATAAAAGGACATTCGCCATAACCTCTATTATCATAACCAACCGGAAGACCGAATCTATTTCAGTAAACCGAAATTTCGGAATTACGGGAAGTGCGTCACTTCAGAGGTTTAGTTCCTCTTATAACACGAATTAAAAACCTATATGTTTTCATAATCATACATTTAACAGGAAAATGGTATTTGTATTTTAGTAATAAGTACAATTTTCTGATTTATTTGAAGAAATGTTTATTTAAATATCTCATAAAGGTTCAAAATATAGTTTTGTTTGAAGCTATTTGGATTAATCTGTTTTGCAGCTCTTTTACTTGGCTCTTCTAACGGCTTTCTTTCAGCTGAATCACTTCTCTTTGTTTTTTCTATTCCAGCCATATTTTTTCTATTTTCTTTCTTCTTTCTATTAAGCCACAAGAAAAAATTAATGGCTAAGGAAATAATGGTTAACAGAGGTTTCTGGACAAAAGTGTCGGATAAGAGAGGTTCAATGGTATGTATATATATATATATATATGTTTGTCAATTTATATTTTTGGTAACTTACGGTTTATCTATAGTTTTTAATGTACAAAGTAAAAGTTATCTCTAAGGCAAGGTAAGGGAGACATGGAAATACTCTTTGAAACTTCTAAACATTTGTTTAATAATATATTCAATTATGGTGAGCACTGAATTAGAGCGACATTTCTAGACTTTTGCTTCACAGGCAATACGTGCTGAAATTTTAATCATTTCTTATTTTAAGTGCTTGCTGAAACATAATCGTTTTACTGGTAATTACGGAACAGTAAACTTCTTTCTAACGCTTTTGGAAATCGATACGTAAATTACTAAACTGGGAAATGTCCTTTGAAGTGCAAATGAAATTTATGACCCGAGAATGGAGAAACTTAATCGTAGAACGGAATTCTGGTAGTTAAATCTGAAAAAGAAGAATAAATAAGTTAAATTTGACGAGTTTGGAATTGATCAGGCGGCTGAAAGTGAAAATTAATTAACAAAAAACTGCAAAGATCTTTAAACACTGAAAGAAAATAAAGAAGACGCCACTTTCATTAAACGAATGGCATTCTATTCACAAGGTCTATTTTAAAAATGCTATACTGAGAGCATCTGTTAATTCCTTGAAAAGTACGTCCGGTCGTAAAAATGTACAGTGTAAAACACGAAAACATTGTTCTAGCTAGGCTCAAAGTCTAGTAGCTAAACCAGCTCTTCCCCAATGTTCCACAAAGAGCGCTAATTTGTATTTTCGCTATTTGTTAGGGGGTATAAATTTTTTTTCTAGGGAGGGATAAATTTTTTTCTAGGAGGGGGGGGGGCTATGTCACCCTCCTCAATTCACTTATTCGTGATTTCTTCCTTTCTAGGAGGGAGAATAACAGTTTTTTAGAGAGTTTTATGTCACCCCCAGTCAAGGGCGGATCCAGGATGTTATTATGGAGGGCGGTTTCGGGGGCCCCCACCGGGAAAATTTTTAGTTTTGGACTGTTAAATAGTTTAGGTAAATGTTGTTATATTACTAGCCTTCCTTTATACTAGGATTGTCCAACATACGGCCCGCAAGCTGCAATCCTGCCTGCGAACAATGCTAATCTGGCTCGCCTACAACTGTTTGAAATAAAAAAAATTCTTAAACAAAAATTTTAGATTTTTTTCAGAAATAAGGAAAAATCGTTTGAGCAACATATGTGAACCCTTTCTATATCGGAAGTGCACAAACAAATAACCGAAAGAAACTCTAAAGAGACGCTGTTCTTTTTTTTTTCCTTATTTTAAGAAACCGCTGGCTTATAAGATCCGTGAAAATTCTTTAAGTGGCCCGCTACCGAAAAAGGTTGGACAACCCTGCTTTATACTCACCAAAATATTTAATTTACGACAATGAATTAAAGCTGGGCTTTTCTTTAATTAAACTATATGGTTTAGGGCAGATTATAGTCAAGTATGACAGAAGGATAACCTAGTAAAGGAGACATATACAATAACCAAAATCATAATTTACAATGTAATTAATAGAACAAGTTTAAATTTAAACTACAAAAACGTTGTAATTATTTTACTTTTTTATAACAAGCAACTTTTTAAAAAACTTGAAGTTTATAGTGCAAAGTCGAGCCATCTTGGTTTCTTTGAAAATTTGTCAATCACTTTATTTACATCAATATGAATGTCTCTGTGGGTGTGCATTAAAAGTCTCTTCTGTCATCCGCGTTCGAAGCCAAGTTTAACGGCGCTTCAAGGATAAAAAACTACGTTCTGCTGAAGCAACACTTACTGAAAACGTAGTTTGAAAGACGAGTAGCTTATAGATTCGTGGAAAAACGTCTGGATCGCATTTCTCCAAGACTTGGAGACTTTGGACGCCTGTGTAAGACTTTTATTTATTACAGTCGTAACAAACAACACATAAAATATTCTTCATCGTCTTTATTTTTTTTCTTATCTAGCCCTGACAGGGGGGGCAATCGCCCCCTCGCTGGATCCGCCAGTGCCTGCTGCTGCGACAATATGCAAAGAATGAAGAATGCTGTAATCACCCGTAAAGAAACATGCTAGAAAACACAATTTTCCAATTAATTTTCACGAAAATTAATCCGATATGTTTAACTAGTACTATATGTGTGTATAGTACTAGTAATTGTTAGATATTTACGGATGGTTGCATATTTACGTCACAGTATGACGTAGTTGTTTTTTCTGCGGTCATGTATCGGATCCCATATTTTTTTTGATTGCAGTTTGTTCACTTCTTGTTGGGATGGTTCTTGCGTAAAGAGCAAGACAAACACGTTAATGTTTTTTTTTTTATCATTTAAAAGCTTGTAGTCCAATAAAGTTTCAAGATGAAACTAAGCAAGAAGTCTCCCATTCATTTTGTCATTTAAAGCTTCATTTAATTTTAAAAGACGTCCACCTCCAAAAGTAATATTAAACACCAATGAGTATTTTGATTTGTTTATAAGTTGTATGGCGCAAGGACGGCGAGTATTGTGCGGCACCGCAATCTATAGTTTTCGAAAGAATCCGAACCTCTTACGGCAGCTTTTCTTAACCGAAGTTACTCGGAATTTCAGTGTTCTACAGGGAATACTAATGAATAGCAGGTTTGTTCTTTCGCAATTAATAAACATCTTATATAGTAATATAAAGTTTAATTTTTTAAACCAGTTGTAAGAAAAAAACTTAAGAGTTCCCCCCTTAAATTTATAAATAACAAAGGAAAATATTAATAACGATACGTGATAGTTTTTGTGATAGGGTTCCCTCAAATTTAAATGCTATTTCAAGGGTTCCGTAACGCTAAAAAGTTAAGAATTATGGCCAGGAAACCAATCCCCAGACTACGTTAAGGAGGTGGTTGTTAAACTTTTTATTTGGTGGGGGGACTCTGTGAATGGGATTCGGGATAACAGTACGCTGTGAGAATCCGTAACCGTTACACCACCACAGAGCCTATTGCGATAAGTACTTAATTTTAGGGAAATGCTGAGCTGATATAAAAAAATATTTACTGCATTGTTTCCAACTTAGTAATGTAATATTAGTTTAGTTAAAGAAAATAGTTTGTTAAATGATATTTCGACGAAATTATTCCTAAAACTTCATCGATGTTTTTACATATTTAACATGTTTCGTTATCAGAAGTATGTTTATGAAGAACTCTTTCTCACTGACCTCTCTGTGGGACAGCAAATTCGAGCAGCGAAACTACGTTGGATTTTATGTGAAATGTTGATATTATGTCAAAGCTATGTAAAAAAAAAAATTTTTCGGTAAAATAAATGTTTTGTACACCCAATTTTTTGGCATGAATTTCTGCTACTTGGCGAAGTTAAACCTTTCCTGTGTTTAAAGTGAAAAGTTCGAAAATGTCGCCATCAAGACTTAGATTGGGTGAGGCAAAGATTCATGCACTCCTATCTACTTTCGAAGTTATATTACCAAATCAATTAGCCAGAGTGTTAAACCACGTATTTTCAGGTACACGTGATTTTAAACTGACTACGAAAATCCTTTACAAACGCAACCTGGGTTCAGAAGCGTAGCCAGGGGGTGCTTGGGGGTTGTAACCCCCCATTGCAATGAAATTTTGTATATTTAACATAGGAATATATGAGTTGTAGCTCTGTAACCCTCCCATTAAGCCTATAACCCTCCCTTATGAACTTTCTGCCTACGCCACTGCTTGAATTGCAATTCATTATATTTTAATTGTCATTAATACGAAATGTATTGAGTTTTCAGCACTTTCGCCTTAATAATTTTGACAAAATTCTTCAAGGAATATCACTATATGGTTATTATACGGTCGATCTTGACTTCTCTGTATAGCACTTGACCGATAATCAAAAGGTCGTGGATTCGGGTCCCAACAGGGGCAGAAAAATCATCCTTTTCTTTGCAAGAAATCTAACAACTATTATTGAAATTTACTTATTTTCACCCGAATTATCCTTCATCCATTTATAATAATAATAATACTTCATTTATTCTTCTTTATGCAGTAGTTATGACAATACATGACTACATAAAGAAATGTCCCAAGAAAGTATGTACGAGGAATATAAGAAGCTTGAGGACATCGGACTGAATGAATTTCATTTCTGCTTATATGTATTTTTTTTTACGAAATGTTTTCTATTTTATTTTCAAAAATATACTAGAGGACCTAAACTTTTATTTATATTTTTTCAAAGTTGAAGAACTTTGAGGACGAATTTTATTACCTTCAATAAACATTAAGCGGCAATTCTAAGAAAAAACAATTTTCTAAATTCATGAAAAGATCTGGCATTTTTCCAAAAAATTAATTTAAAGAATTTTTAAATGAACATCAACATGTTGTGTTCTCTCTCTCTCTCTCAGTACCTGTTATTCTGCATTTTATATTTCAATTATGAAACGTAAATTGCTTTTGTTAACAAATTTCATTGTAGCTTTTTTAATTTGAAAGCAAATTTATTTTTTCAACTGAAATTAAAAAAAAAAAGTTCCATTTTCTGACTTTTTCATAACAAAATAGTTTTCCTCCATTCTTTGCAAGCTGTCCTTCAGATTTATTTTTAAAATATTTTAAATGTCAAGAGCAATTTTTTGCCCATTTTTTTTTTTACCTTTTGTAATCTGAATTTATTTTTTTCATATGTATTAGCAATTGTTACCATTTTTCTTAAAATAATAAAAAATTAAAATTAAAAGATATTTTTTCAGATATTATTGCAATTTTTGGGTATAACAAAATTACCAAAGTAATCATCACACAAAGTCATCAAGGCAATATTTCGTGAGTTCTCTGAGGTGTGTAATAATAAAATTTTCATGTCTTGACACCTGCATTCTCTGACTCAACTAAAGCACATTGACTCATCGTTGCAAAATTTGACGAGTGGTGAAAACCTAAAGGTGATATCTCGAGATGGTGTCAATCATGGGCTCCTATATGAGTATTTCTAGTATGGGGAGGCTGAGAAAAATTTACGAATTCTTCTAGGGGGAACTGAGAAAAATTATTACTTTCTTCTCAAAGCTGTCGAGAATTTTAGTGAATGTACAAGATACCAAAACGCTACAAAAATAATTGATACTGCTTGACAATTAGTAATGAGCTAAAAAGTACCTTATTTTAAAATGTGACTGTAAAACTTTTGAAAGTAAATGCATAGCAGGTTCGGGCAAATAAAATTTTTAAACGGCTAGGGGGAGTTCGAGTTCTCCTCTGCCCTCCCCCCCCATATAGGCACCCATCGTGTCAATCCTGTACGGTAACCCTCCCGTTTGCCATCCCCTCCCCATCATGACCTTTGTTTTTCGATTATTACACGTTCTACTTTCTTTCCATAGCATATCATTTTGTTTACCAGGTCAAAGTTAATTTTTTAATGCAAAAAAAACAGGAAGATGCGACATCTCGGAATTGAAGTTAGGACCATGTATATTGGGAAGAAACTCAACTTTCGGAGGTACTCGATGATTCCCCGGCTGTTTTTCAGTTGTAACATGTTCTGCTTTAGATGTGAAATTACCTTTAAGGAAGAGGATGATTTTCCGACGATTGGTGAGATCCTAACCCACGACCTCTTGACTGCCGGTAAATGTTCTACCAGCTAAGCTACAGGCATGACCGGCAATTAACTGGTCATGGGTTCGGGTCCCACTAAGGAAAAGCAATTCTATAGAATCGTTTTTCCTTTTAAAAAAGATTAAGAGTGTTTGAAGGTAAACGAAAGTGCTCGTGGAGACCTTAAATGAAAGCAAAACTTGAATGTGAACGACAAATACTCCAAACAATGAATAATCCAAAAGACAATAAAATCAAAATGAAGAAGAACCGGAACGACGACGCTAAAATCAAAACAACGAAGAATCCAAACGGCGACGCTAAAATCAAAACGACGGAGAATCCAAACGACGACGCTAAAATCAAAACGACGGAGAATCCAAACGACGAAGCTAAAATCAAAACGACGAAGAATCCAAACGACGATGCTAAAATCAAAGCGACAAAGAATCCAACTTTTTCTGTCAAGAGGACAAATCCTAGACCACGATGTATAAAAAAAGCGGCATGCATTCTATGATACCTTTTTAAGGGTGAACCTGGGTTTGAAGCAGGATGAACGAATGCGTTTTCACTGTGGCACCGTAAGTCAATGGACGAAGACTTTTTCCAGGAATGCAAACCTCGTAAGACCTAGAAAACCAACCCTTTCACTACAGTGATTCAGTGAGTCAAAGAACATTTTTCTTTAATCGAAACCGGATTAAACGGAAGCCTAGGTGAACACGTTTCCACTTCATCACTGTGGGGCCCTTGAAGGATCCACACCTTGATTCTACTAATTGCATAATCACAGCCAATTTAATGGATTTGTGTGCTCAGTTCGGCACAAGTTCATATGCATAGCAGTTCAGTTTTCCTATTGCAATTAATACGATATTTTATTTCATCAGTAGCCTAGAATCCATCTTTTAAACTCTCTTCACTCTCACAAAACACATGCATGGAGGTTGGATTTATTTTCTCCTGTTAATCTTTTACTTCAAATTTGCAACCATATAAAAACATACGAATCGTTCACTAGAGAAATCAACGTGAAATTTTGAAGAACCCTTCTCCCGTATTACCCGTATTCATTCCCGTATTCATTCCCTTATTACCATTCTTATGATAAATTCAAACTTATGAAATCTACGGAGCCTTACACAGAATGTACAAAAATACATTTTAGTAACAACGATGATAAACAAAAGTTACATAAAGACAGCGATTATTATTATTATTATTATTATTTCAACCAACATTAAATCTTATTTCATGTCTTGGGGTATTACGCTAAATTTATCAGCCAAAAACTAGTACAATTTCTACAGAACTGATAAAATCTTGATATGCCAGCACTCCGATGTTTACGTTTTAGTTTATTTCTGTCAATTCTTGATCAAGATTAGCTCGATTGTTTTTAAGAGTCTTCGATATTCCTCCATACCCAATGAACACTTATTAAAATTTTTCTCGCAAATCTTTTCGATTTAGCATTTGTTAAAAAAAATGCCGAAGTTTTATGAGAATAATCAAAAGTGCCTCACATTAATATAAAAATAATCTACTTCCAAATTACAGAAACGTCCTCAAAGATATGCATAATTTAATGTTTAGATCTTTTTTATCTCATGGATGCTATTCCTATAATATCTTTCAAGTTCGTTTCTTTTTCCATGAGTATATTTTATAGACACTTTTATAGTATATTTCACATATATTTTTATTTTTGACATTTTTATAGTACGTTTTATAGAGAGAATATCTCCAGAATCTTTATAAACAAATAACCGTAGCTCTTATTTTCGTATAGAATCCGTTCTTACTGATTTAATTCGATTTTAAAACTTAGTTCTTCCGATATACAGATAAAATTGATGCCGTGCGTGGAATAGGGTATTTAAAGGGCATAAAATCAAATTTCTTTAAGAAATAGTTTCACGTGCATTCTTTTCTGCATACCATTGATTTCGTGTTGCCAATCCTATCAAATCTAATCCAAGAAACTACAGATTTAAGCCCCTATTTCTCAGAAACATCGAGCAGATTTAGAAGAGATTTCAGTCAATGTGAAAGTGAATGGTAAAAAATCTATATTCCGCGTAACTGAATTAAGCAGATAAGAAGATATTGGAAACACCTGGGCTGAATAAAGCTGGATCTTTTATCCTTTCAATGTTTATTTTCTTACCATCTGCCTACCACTTGGCAGTTATCTTCAAAAGAATCTGAAGAACATCAGGCTTATCGCTTCAAAGGAAAAAATTCCTGTTTAGTATCTCGCTTAAATTAATAAATCGCACCAAAAGAGAAACCTAAATCTATAAAGAGAACGGTAAAAAAAGCATGTTTAAAGATTTCTTCTCTTTAAACGAGTATTTACGTTGCGAAAGTTTTTGCCCTATATTTTATAGATGTTTTTAGTTTTGGTATTCAAAATTTATGTTTTCTCAGTATTAATTTTAGTTTGGATATATGTTTACCTTTATGGGATTCGAATTAAATACTTTCTTTTGAATGAAAAAAAAGTTTCATAAGAATTAATAAATTCCTCTCATTTTTTGCAAAATATGTTCAGACTGGAATATTATCTTTCGCATTTTCCCTTTTAAAGCCCAATGAGTAAGGCTTAAATGTAAATTTGAAAATTTAATTGCTATTCTGTTTGACATATTGAAGTCATTTTTGTTTAGAAGTTTTCATGAAATAAGTTATAAGTTTTACAAATGCTTTGAGTCACCTGCCTAGAAAATGTAATGATTATTTCGTGGGCGTACACTGTCTTATAAGATAGTGTGTTTCAAATGGTGTAGAATACTTTGAAACAAAGCCTCTGAGAGGATTTTTCTTTCACGATTTCTCTCTCTCTGGCTTAGGAGAAGCTTATTCAGATAATTCTCCCGAAAATACTTCAAATAGTTCAAAACGGTTTTATGTGATTTTTTAAGATTTGGTAATTTTGTCGATTCTTTTATCGACTTTCACGATATATATATACAAGGTGATTCAAAAAGGTTTGTTCAAACTTTAAACACTAAAACAGTGTGTTCCTAACCTTTCCTTACCACCTTTAAATACTTCTGGATGTGGTGAACCCCCAAAATTTAGAATTTCGAATCCTATAGTGCATTAAAGATTTATTTAAATTTGCTTCTCATCAAATTTACCAAAAAAGGAGGAAATAAATAAATATACGTATTTAATTCAGTATGTTTATTAAACGGATTACATTTAATTTTTAGGCTATCATAATAACAAGCTTTACACCGTATTAATTAATTAATGAGAGCATTGGTGCTGCATCTCAATTACATGCCTTGTTATATCAAGTTTAATATTTGAAAGTTTGATTCTGAGTTCCAACTACGTTATTTAACAGGTTTCTGGATTTTTTTTAAGGTAAACAAGATCAGGTTAAGATTTTTTCAATCATTCACGGACCCTTCGTGAGGGCATCGTAGACCACATGTTCAGGACCACTGCAATATAACAATTCATTTTCATAAATGAAATGCCAACTTCTGTAGAATTTACTTTGACATTCGTTAGAAAGTACGCTTAGACAGCTGCTCTTTGGTTTTTATTTGCAGCGTATAAGCAAAACACCTTGCATCTTAGGATTCGTGAGATGCACCGTATGCGCAACACGGAGCATCTTAGCATTCGTTAGATGCACCGTATACGCAACACGGTGCACCTTAGCATTCATGAGATGCACCGTATACGCAACACAGTGCATCTCACGAAAGCTAAGACAACTGAAATGCATCTAGCTTAGTGTTTCCCAACCGTGCTTCTACGTGATATCGCAATGGGTTCAGCGAAAAGAAGTAATGAGTAGAGGTGACGGTCGCCAGTTCATAAACACCGCCGAACTGGTCACCCCCTGTGCACACCTTTGTCCCCGTTCTTAAGAACGCAAAAAAAGTCCATCGTCGAATGAGGAATTAACAGTGTGTATATATATTGAGGTATTTTTCTTCTTCAAGTGCCTTCTTCTATTCGAAGGTTTGCGGCAAATCTGAACCACAGTTTTCCATCTCTGTTCCTACCGATAATTACAGAGTCAGATTTACGTATAAGCCACTTAAGTCTGGGTCCAGGGCTCAGCGATTTTGAAGTCCTGAAGAAGTCTGGTATTTTTAAGTTTAAACAATTAGGGTTTTTTTTTGTATTTTTGTTTTGCGCTCATATGCAAATATACAAGAAATTTCCATTATCGGTAAACCTAAATATTGGAAATAATGAACTTAAAAGGAGACTCAAAATTTATGGGCTGAATATCGCAGGGGCCACAATTTTTAGGATCCCATTTTACCCTTTCAACCTAGAGCCCATAAAAACCTTAACCCGAATTTCTTCTCTGCTTAATTCTGTCCAAGATTGCGAAACATCCATTTTTCACCTTTCTTTCCCTCTAGAGTTTTTTACACTGATAATTCCTGTAATGCATTCGTACATTTTACCTCTCATTGTGTGTCTTCAATATGTTTTCTCCTTAACATATTATTGATAATAATTCTTTATCCACTTGATTTATTCGGGACTTCTTTGCTACAATATCAGACTAAATTTTTTTCACTGTTCTGCCATATTTTACTAATATTATATAAGCGATATATTTATCTAAGCGAATAATATCTAAGTATATTTATCTAAGCGAATTTAATAACTCAAAGGTCTTTAGTTCAATTTCAGTTTGCAACTTACATGGGCATGCTTGCATGCACACTGTCCTTCGTTTAAACTAAAATCACTGTATATATCATAAACAGTTCTAAACTAAACAAAGGCGAAATCATAGAATTGAGTTCGGAATCAGACAGTATATATCATGTTGGAGATATATTGACCCAAGAGGGATTTAAGTTAACTCTAGTCCATGCTGACCTCTTACCTCCGAAAAATTGACTAAAATAATATAAAAAAGGAAAAGACCCACGCTTCAGGCTAGCCACAATCCAGTGACTTGTTCATGTTCCCCTCTGGATGGATAAATTGCCAAGGACAACTCATGCGATCACATGGAAAATAATAAATAAAAATAGAATATAGACACATACAGTAAAATAAATGTTAGTTTATTCATTTAAAATTATATTTCATCAAGCTGCTATATTTAAAATTTTTTTTCTAAATTTCAAAACCCATTTATTCTTTAAAATAAAATTAAAAATATTACAAATTCAAAGCATTATAAAAATAATTTACTAAAAATACTTCCTAAGTAAATGGTTTTCGCCTCAATTTCTTCCTTCTTCTGCGTATAAAGGTGATTGGAAAGTTGGCCGCGTCTGCAGCTTGTAATTTCCATGAAAGGTATGACAAAGCCATAATGATGAGGTTTCATTCTTGCCCCACGACTGAATACAAACGCATCCAACTATATACATATGCTATTCTACCATTTTTAATTAGTTATCTTGTCTCAATTTCATTTTCTTAAATTCAGATCATTATAAATTCGTTTGTAGTTTGTCTTTCTCACAGTTTTCCCAAAAGTTTTGCGAATTTAATGATATTTTGGAAGTAGGTCCGAATGACAAATTATTTGTCTTCAGAATCATTCCTGCTTACGCCTTTTCAATTATCAACGTGTGGAAATTCAGACTTTGAATTCTAGGTTGAAGTTTGAGGACAAATACAAAGCAAACGTGCCAATTATAGCTGAAGCTGTGCTCTGAGTAGTTCCTACTTAGCTTATTCTGCTGAAACTTCTCTACATACGAACTCGAATTCACGCCTCATCAAACGCCTTCCAGAAACAGATAAGAGAAACGATGTCTAAAGCAGTGAAAAGGGATTAGATTGCTTCAAGCGTCAAACTGGAGTTACTGGCCGTAATATTATTGTGTGTGTGTGTGTGTGTGTGTGTGTGTGTGTGTACTGTAATAGTGTTAAAGTTCCAGAAATGTTTATGAAATGCGAAATGTATAGTGTGCTTACGCATACCTGGCGCATGTGAATATGCGGATTGGCACATGTATGTACCTGACCAGGGCCGTAGCCAGGAAGGGGGCTAGAGGAGGATGAGACCCCTGGAAATATAGTCAGCCCCAGTCCCCCTGAAAAATATTTTTTCTCAAAATAAAATATTGTAGAATTTTATTTTAAATTTTTTGTCTTGTATAAAATTGTACATAACAATGCAAATTGTTTTTTGACGCTGAAAATGTACTCAAAATAGCTTTTTACGCTTGATCTTGTGTAAATAATGTTTTTACAGAGGTTTCAGTCTTTGTCTACTTTATGATAAGAATAAAAGAAACCATTAAGAGGTATACGTATATTTATAAGTTTTCAATGCAAAATTTATTTTAAGAAATTTATTTGTTAACGTTAAATATATTAGTCTGCTTATATATTTAGTATTATTAAATATATTAATAAAATACATCAAATACTTACGAATTTTAAGCCCCCTGTAACTATCAGACCCCCTGTAATTGTTCAGAGCCCCCCCCCCACCCCCTGTAACAAGCCTCTAACTACGGGTCTGTACCCAACTTGTTTCGTAACTTACGATTTTAGTTTAATTAAAACAGTCTTATCAAATTTTATTTCAGATGAAATATACACTTGTTTTTATGTGTACTTGAGTTTAATGTGCTTGGGCAATAAAGAATAAAAAAGTAATATAAAATATAAGTAATAAAAAATAAAGTATAAAATAAGAGGTCGGACTATAAGTCAATGCTACTTTAGGTATAATTACAGTAGTTACAAGTTGTATAAAATGAAGAATATAATAACTGCGCATCAATTTTTGGATCAACTTCTTTAACAAATTTTTATCAGCATTTATCATCATTGGGTGTTTTTATCAATTTTCATCAATAAGTGTTTTCATCAATTTTCATTATTAAAAATTTTCTTAAGTTTGATCTTTGGGTTTTTCATCTAGTCTGCGTATTAAAAATACACATTAATTTTCATCATCAAAATTTTTCAATAATAACTTGTTTAAGCCTATTTTCATTCTTTTTCATCATTTTACAAACAATAAATACAAATCCTAACAATTTAAACAATTTTAACAATTATGCAAGGAATGAATTTATGATTGTTTAGTTAAGCGCCTAGTTTCGCACCTATTTTTCAAAAATCAAAATTGAACCTCTGGGCAATTTGAGTTCGCATGAATATATCAATAATGTATATGAAATAATTTTTCAAAAGCGAATCAATATTTCCACTTTATTTTAAACAAGTCCATATTAAATATGTTGTTCATTATTTCTAAAATAAGTAAACAATTACACATTTTCCAAACATACTTCCGTTCATTTATCAAGCAGCGATTATATTTTCTATTCAAAATCGTATGCTTATTGTACTATATTATATGTTTCGGTACTATATTATGTACTATATTATACTTAATATCGGCCTTTTTCTCGGGTCTCCTGCCAAGATACAATTCATTGTGTTGATCCACTGCACTGAATTCGATTGTGTATAATTGGGCGTCTTGGAGAATTAAATAGTGATTGACTATATACCTCTATTAATTTCTCTTTTCTCTGTTTAGTCAATAAAGTTTAGAAATTTGTTTAGAAATAATCATTTATTATTTCAATTGATTATATAGATTCAAAATATGACGTCTCAAATAAATTTTGAATGCGTTTAAAATTTGCAATTAAATATAAAAGCGCTCTATGTTTTAATTCTCCAAAAATTTTTAGAAATCAAAAATAATTGGGGTATTAACTACAAGTGAAACGAAACAAAATATAATATAATAGGAAGAAATTACAAAACGGTAAAACGTAGGTAAAAGGCAAATTGCAACAACCGAGCTTTCGAACGCATGGACAGCAATCCTGTATTAGGAGTGATGATTATTTGGTGTTTCTGTCTCCTTTTTAATGGTTATGGAGACCCAACCACAATATTCCCGCAGTACGCAAAAACCTGGAGTATGGGAAAACTCAAAATTAGGGAATTCCCGATTTTTAAAATTTAGTGGAAATGCTATTGATATGTCTTTCGAAATTTTATATATTAATGCCGATATATAAGTTGATATGTTAATGGAAATTACACCAATGCCAAAATACATAAGGTTTTCCATGTAATAATTCACAATATACTTCTAACTGTATCCAATTGTTTATTTACTATGGAATTTATAGATCAGATAGCACTTAAGTCAATGGATTTGCTTTCCTGAATTTCTGGAAAAAATTGTGGTTTTTTCCAAGCTGAGAAAACACAATATCCGTTAAGGCAAAAAAGTTCTGTATACATAATTAAATGGGTCTCAGTCACTTTAACCAAAAAGCTTTTCCACTGAAAGTTCCCCTACACATAAATTTGTATTTCATGAGGGAAGCAGGAAATATCACGTGGCCAGGAATTTCCTCACACACGACTAAAATGTTCCACCGTATATATACGATTTAATACATTTAGGGGATTTACCCTATTCTTTTGCAACTCTCATGTATTTTTCTTAACAGAGGGAAAGATGAAAAAATGAAAAAGGAGGTCACAAACTACCTTTGCCATGAAGTCTGCACCAATTGTTCAAACTGCTGATGCCAAAGCAATTCGTTTAAAATTTCTAATAAATTTTATGTAGCCTTTATACTCATAACATTTACCATAAATCGCTAATCAGGGTGTCTGGTTGGTCCAGGGTGATTGGTTTCGGTGTCGGTTGGTTCGAACTGATTGGCCAATTTCGTCACTATTAAGATTCATTGGCGGTGATAACCGTTGTTGCTATCATCGCGCTGAGGTTGACGTTGAAATGAGAAGCGTGGACTGTATACATTTTTGATTACTTTACTTAGAAAATAAACTATTGAAGAAATATTGGTTCAGACATACATACGGCGAGGAACCCTGAATCAAAGACGTACAACGGAGAAAAGAAAGATACTTACGCAGGCAAAAACTTAACTAGTAAAAAAAAACGTCCGCAATGTTTGTTGTGGTTTCTTAATTTCTGACAACAATGCCGTTGTCATCCATATTTCAACATGTAACAAAGTAATAATTAAAAAAAAACTACAATTTAATGCCGTTGCAACTAAGATTTAACGTGTAACAAAGTAATAATTAAAAGGCTACATTTTTCCTATTCTATTGCAATGTCAATGCCAACTTTCCTTTGTCCTTAACAGTGTCTACTCAAATTTTGTTTCAAACTTCCCTGACTTTTCCAGGTTTTCCAGACCAGTAACAAAAAATTTCCAGGAGTAGTGTTTTCGCAAATTACAGAGACACACAAAGCATTTTTTAATCAATAAGTTTCTGAAGTACAATAAATAAAAATCAAATTAATTTAAACTACTGTTGTTTTTTAGATTTTTTAATTTTTGAGTCCTAATTGTAATATTCTCTATCTACCCTGCATATTTTAAGATTGCATGCCTCACTTTAATGGTACGACCATCATTAGAAACAAGATAAAAAAAAGTGTACAAACTTACAAAAAGTCATAAATTACTGATATAATTGGTTAATTAAGGGTAAATTAATAATAATCAGATATAATCTGACCAAGTTCAAACTTTTTTTCCAAGTTTTAGTTACATATTTGTCAATCTCACCTGAGGTACATATAGACAACAATTTTATATAAATTACATTAGTTTTAGTGCAAAATAGTAATGTTTGGAAGAAGTTTAGTCAAAAGTTCAAGTTTTTCAAAATTTCCAGTACATAATATCAGTATGAAAAATATAATTCAAGAAAATTATTTTGATAAGCTATTTATTTTCAAGGAGTTTCAAATTTTCCTGACTTAGACCTTTTCGTTTCAAATTTCCCTGACTTACCCAGATTTTCCATGTTTTTAAGATCAGTAGGCACCCTAGCTAATTATCCGAAAACTATTTGCTGATTTTAAGAGAATTCTGAGCATTTAGATGTGCTTTCGTAAATTATGTTTCATTTGTTATTGAAGTGAGGCACCTGTGTACTTCCATGACATTACATGCGGCCTTTTGAATGAATTAAAAAAGAGGTTTTGCAGAATAAATCTTTTTATTATTATTAATATGAATGAGTTTGCCTTTTGATTATATTCTTAGAACGGACGCATTTTGAATACAAAATTGTGAAAGAACATTCAAAGAAATATTATTCTTTGATTAACTGTCACAATTAAAACATACGGCCTTATATTACAGCTAACTTCCTTCGGTCTTCCCCAACAACACTGTCCCCCATCCCTGGCATATCGCATTATCTATTTGTAGCAATTGTGTCATTTTGAATTCAACAGTTCAATCAATATCAAATCAAATTTATTTCATGACCGAACATTACATTAAATCATAATACTAATAATAATTAGACCATAGTGATATATATATTTTACAAATAGTGATATAAAATGTACAATGGTGATTTAAAATGTACAATGGCGATATAAAATATACAAACAATATAGATGCATAGCAACAGTTCTTTAAACACTGGCGTGAAGTTTATAACACAACGTTACGAGAACCAACCACTCCCTTCGTCAAATGGAGGCAGAATGAAGGGTGAGTGGAAGTCCTAAGTTAAACCCGCGTGTTGTGAATCCTTATCTGACATCATTTGGTCCCATCTGGGGAAACCCGATTGATACACCTAAATCTTTAAAATTCATAAAAAAAGAATGATTTATAAAATTAAGCAAAACATGGTGACAATCCTGCGGTGGCGCAGTGTGGTAACGCGTTCTCCTATTGCGCGGCTAATCCGGGTTCGACTCCCAGCAGTGCAAAAAGAACGCTTACTCAGAGATCTCATAAAGATCGCACTGCTCACTGTAGTCCGGGGTTTGGTTCCCTAGGCCTTAAGAGGTTCGGATTCCTCGGAAAACAGTAGGTCCCGGCGCAGCATGACCACTGTAGTCTTTGAGCCGTAAAACCAAAAAACAAACAAAACATGATAACAACAGAATTTTCAAATTTTTGAAGTCCACCACTACCTGTAAAGAAATTCTTGAAACTCTTTTGCATGAAGCAGTGTTAATTTTATTATTTATAATGAATAATATTATAATAATATATTAATTAATAATGATATTATAATAATGAATGAATTCATGGAACCATTGGCTAAGTTATAGTCCTTTTCGTAAACACAATAAAATCTTGCTTAGTCTTCACGACACCATATGAAGTCTCAATGCACAAATTCAAAACCACCTCAATGCACATCGTTCCTATTTTTACTTCTAAATCAATAAAGATACAACAAGCATTTTCTTGAAATCAGTCAATACCACATTCTTGAATAACGTTATCCATATTTTTCTCATATCATATTTGGAAACTACTATTTTCCATCAAAATGATTATCACTTCATAGTTTCATACAACGTAGCTATGAATATATAATTAGTATAATGAATGATAAACAAGATGTACATTCTAGCTGCATATTTGTAGAAAACGGAAAAATCGAACTTCGTTTTACTGTAGGCGAAATGAGGTTCTTGTAGCGTATAAAGTGTGAGTTTTTTTATTACCCAGGATTCCCCAGTGCCCGAAATATATTAAAGTTTGAATTCAAACCTCTCGTTTATTTGGCAAGACATTCTTGGCAAGAAATATAATTGCGTCATCTTGGGATTTTGAATGGGAAGCTGGCCAAGTTTTCTAACATATAATCTGAGAAAAAAATAGAACTTCTATTATTTAATTTAATTATTGTAATTCTAAATATCACAAAATCAGTAACACACAAATATAGGCAAGCCTGTTCGTTTGTTTTTTTGTTTTTTTTTTCAAAATGCATCCTTGAATTTTAAAAAGATGTCATCATCATCATATTCACCTTAAGGCTATTTTAAATAGGATCTACATGTCTGTATGGACATAATTGTTTCTCTCGAAGAATATTAGAAGCCAAATACATAATTCTATTCTTCCTCCATGAAAATTGCGGATGGATTATAGTAATTATTCAATTGTATTAACTAAATAAGGACTTAGTTTTGTATTAATATTTTAATAGCCTTAATACAATGCTTGGGTGGCATTGGCCTTTTCAAACCTCTAGTTTCTATCCACGTCATCTTGACAAGGCGCATTTTATGTTTACTGTTATTTTGTCCCTTACTCTGTATATTCTTGTCAAAATTTTTTCTCAAATAAATAAATAAAACAATAAATTAATTAGTTTTGCAGTTAGACAATTGAAATTAAGTGTTAACGAAACAAAGATATTCATTTTTAAGGAAAAAGAAAACTAAAGATATCAATATTAAATCTGCAATAATTGATAATAAGAAACTAGAAATAGTGGATAAGATTGAATTCTAAGGAGTTCAACCTACAGATAAATGAAATTGAAAGGATCATATAAACAAAGTAATTAAAAAGGTAAGTAAAGGTATAAAAATTTTAAGAATAAGTAAAAATTTAATGCAAAAAAATAAATATTGAACTTTATTATCCATCTGGTATGCTGTGATTGCGTTTGGAGTAATTTAAGCAGATTTAACAAAGGTATGTTAAAAAACATATAACGTAAATAAATCAAATTAATTGTTAGTTATTAAAGATTGGAAATTACAAAATTATTAATGAAATATAATATATCGAAAATTAAACTGATTCATAAGAACTGTATTTTGATTAAAATGTACGAAAGTATGAGTGAAAAATAAACGCACAGAGCTTATAAGAAGTAAACGAAAAAAATAGGAGTAGATGTCGTAATTATATAATATTAATATTATCAAAAATAAGAACAGAAATGAGAAGATGCAATATTAGTTACTTAGGTCCTAATCATCCAGAATGCCTTTGGAGTACCACTCGGTAACCCAGCGACGTGAAAAAGGCTATCTCAGACTATGATGATATGAACCATAATGAAAATATGAATGGAGCATCGGTTGTCGTGCTCTTGAATCAGAACCGCGTTCGGACTTTAAGCAGAGGGGCCAGTTCGAAAAATATGCAACAGTCTCTCCTTGGAGGTGTCGGCGGTTGTAGCGGCGCCTCCAACTGTACGGCTACTAGAACCAACACAGCCCAAAGTGCTTTGCAGCCTAGTATAGGTGCAACCACTAGGGCTGAAAGACCACGCCAGCGCATGTCATGGACAATAGATATGAACACCTACATCATGCGCACCTACTATACGATTACAAAGCTAGAAACAGACATGACAAATTACAGACCCACACTTCACGCCAAATTCGCACAACAGTACCCACACCTGGACATCAGTATAGAAAGGATAACAACCCAACGCAGGAACATAATAACCAGAAATCTCTTAGCAGAGCCCATACTACAAAGGTTAAGAGATGAAGTCGCCAATGACCTGGCAAACACGTCAACCAGTGTGGCCAACCCTGAAGCACCAGCTAACAGCGCAAGAGAACCGCTCCAACCAAGCATGGAAGAAGAAGAGAGGAGGGACGTGGAGAAAATGGAAGAAGGTTTCCAATGTGCCCTGGCGGAATATGAAGGCTCGGATGCCGCAACAAGGCCAAGAATACCACGCCAACCGGCATCTTGGAAACTCTGCAAAGCAACCAAGATCCTCAATGAACATACTCTACCACTACACCTACAGAACCACAACTCCCTGCATGAAATACACACCGCCATATACTGCTATAAACCTTATATTGGTTTACACGGGTTTAACTGCATTCTGCATATATTAACCCAAGCATTCGCACGGTCTATGTGAATATTTATGTTCATGTCTGTAACTTTCTCGAGTATTTTCTTCATTATTGAAAAAAATTTAAAAAAATTATTTACGGTAATAAAATTAGAACATTTAACAATACAAGTGTATATTATACAGTTTGAGTAATCATTCTAAGCAAAAAAAAAAATGAGTTGGATAAAATAGTCAACAGAAAAATGGTTATGTGGAAACAGAAGTATGATAATGGTCTTTAATTTCCTAATTGAGGAAATGCATAATTATTAAATGAAATTTCTTAATAAATAGCTATAGAAATTAGTTGGTACATCAAAGGAAATCATCCTTATCAAACCCTCTCGATTTGCATATTGCTATCATGAAAATATAACTACACAAATCAGTAAGATTTGATACAGAAATGTACATGGAATTTAGTAGACGTGGCTTCAATAGCAGCCGAGATAAATAATAGGAGGCTAAGGCACCCCTCGATATGCCCCTGATAGGTTGCATGTTAAAGGCACTCATGTATACTCTGTCTATGAAATTTGGTAAATGTGACTTCAATAGCAGCCGAAACAAATAATGGGGGCTCCGGTACTTCTCGATACGCCTCTGGCATGTTGTCAAAAGGGCACTCATGTGTACTATCTGTCTATAAAATTTGGTAGATGTGACTTTAGTAGCATCCGAGATAAAGGCACCCCTCGATACGTCCCTGATGATAATCGTTTTAAGAGGGTTGCAGCTGTGAACATCAATCAAACATCTCACCCCCCCCCCACTGCCATCTCTACTCCCACACACATCATAAATTGCATTCTCTCCTTACAATACTTCCCAAAACCTTTGAAACTTGCCAATATCATTCTTATGCTAAAACAGGGCAAAAGCCCTCTTCAACCTGACAGTTATCGACCAATATCCTTACTTTCTTCCCTATCGAAAATTTCAGGGGCAAGTGTTCTTAACAGATTTAATGAATTCTTTGAATCTAATAACATTATCCGACATGAGCAATTGGGCTTTCGAAAAGAACACTCCACCACCCACCAAATTTCCAGAATTCTGCATAACATCAAACACGCACTCAGTCATAACTTCTCCACATCACTATCCAGCTTGGACATATCAAAGGCTTTCGACATCGTCTGGCACCAGGTGATTATCGCAAAACTCCTACATATCAACACCCCCCCATACCTAATCAATATCATCTCTTCATTCATCAAAGATTGCCGCTTCCAAATTAACCTCAACAACAATACACGTTCTTCACCCCGTAATATCACAGCCGGTGTCCCACAAGGGGCTAAACTCTCTCCAACTCTATTTTCCTTATTCTTCAATGATTTTCCAAAACCAACTAACATTTCTTTAGCTCTCTTCTCTGATGATGCAACTATTTATACATCTAACGCTCACCCCCTCCTTGCAATACAAGCTCTCCAAAAATACATCTCCAAACTTACCTGCTGGCTCAATAATTGGAAAATTAAGGTAAATCCACAGAAAACCCAGGCAATTTTCTTTTCCAAACATCGAAATTCACCCCCCACTCTTCTTAATATCATCAACAACCCAATCTCTTGGTCTACCTCCATCAAATATCTGGGCGTAACAATTGATAGGAAGCTTTTTCTCAACAATCACTTAAATTCAATAAAAAATAAAGTCACGGCTGCTTGCTCCTTACCGAGCAATTTAATCGGCCCACGCTCTTCTCTTTCCAACAGTTATAAAAAACCCTATACACCACTGCTATTCTCCCTATTCTCACTTACGCAACCCCATCATGGTCTCTCCTCAAAAGCAAAACTTTAACTTCTCTCCAAAATTGTGAAAATTCCATGCTAAGAAAAATATTTAAAATACCATGGTTCATTTGAAACGCACAAATTTTTAAAGATCTCAAAATACCCTCAATCATACAAAATATTCACGAATTATGTAACAACTTTTTTGACAACATCCAATTCCATCCCAACCCACTAATCACAAAATCCCATATCTTACACAACACATCACTAAAATTTTTTTCGGCCCCCTCCAAGGTTTTATTAACCGCTTCCCCCCACAGACTCCTCCTAACCCCGCCTTATACTTTCTCCTCCCCTCAACTTTCGCAGACCTTCTAGCCCTTAATACTATCACACAGCACAGTTCTCCGAAGACTATCCAGGCTAAACCCCACCCAGACTCAAAAATACTGGGAACCACTCCTCGTTAACTAACTTATCCTTTCGCCGTTTGAGTCCTCGAATTCATCAATCAGTAACTCAAAGCCATTACCTCAACACAACGTACCAGCTCATCACTACTTTACCCCCCCCCCACAAAGGCATTTAAACTAAAGCACAAACACACCTACACCCCCATATCCCTTATTATTCCACAAAACTCAACTTACTCCATTACACTACTCTAACCAAACACGAACAAATCAACGTGAATGTCAATATTACTATTAATATTTATATTACTAGTATTACATCATTAACTCCCAAACAAACTTCTGTCTACTCCAATAAATTTCCTATTCATCCCAAATCCCCCCCTCCCCCCAATATAATTGGGAGCACCAGGTGGAAATTATTATAAGTTTGATTCGCCCGGATGACTGTGCTGCCTTTCCTCCGTCACAACTCTTTCAATTGATCCCATACCTTCCCTTGAAAAACACTTCCAAGAACAACCTTATACCCACTCCTTCCACCTTTCACGCATTTTTCTCTAAAGCTCTCAACCTCAAATATGATTGTCAACTGCTCTGAACATTCATTCTCCTTTAAGCACTGACTGTTAAAATTTAATATGGATTGCCTAGATAAAACTCAACTCAATCACTTCCTAAAATTCCTCCATTGTTCCACCCAATTCATGAAGTCCTACCTCCCCACTATACCCAATATTTAATCACCTTCATTTGGGGATACACGAAACTTTTCGTAGGCTCTCCATTTAACATGGTCATTTAGGCTTGGCTGTGAATGTTGCAGTTATTCCAATTGCAATTAAAATTACGAAATTTGTGAACGTCCTCGTTTTCTGGGATCGGCCCTTCTCTCCCCGGATATTTTTCCATCAGCCCTTTTTTCCGTGTCTTTCTTTCCATCGTCCCTATTTTCCTAGGTTCGTTTCCAGTCTGAGTTCCTCTTATTTCTTAATAGTACTTTTTCTTTTTTTTTTGGTAATGAGAAATGGCGGCCAACAGAACAAAATATTTCTTCGTTCTTAACCGAGTACTCAATCCATGCATGTTTTTCATGCCAAGTGTTATGAAATATTCTATACTTATCACCCATTTATCAGCGGGAAAAGTCCAGTTTTGGCTGTATTGGCCCTTTATCACAATTGTAACTTAAATTCAGAGTTATGTTTCCAACGAAGTACAGCTTGTATTTGCGTTAAGATGAAATCTGATAGCGTTTCAATCTGTATATCCCTTTTTAATTGTTCCCACACTTTTGAAATGTCCTCGCGAAGGAGTAAACGTTTTACACATTACTTATTATTACCCTCATACAGTGCTATATTTATAAATGGGCAAGTTGGGCACTTGCCCAGGGCGCAAGAGGCTGCGGATTTTTTTTTTAATTGCAAATTATTTATTGTAGAAAATTTTATCGATCAGCTCTTCCCGCGAATGCGCCCTCCACCCTTTTTCTTTAAACCAGAAATTCTGAAAAAGTGTGTGAAACAACCCCTGCCCCCACCAAAGCCGGATCGAGGTATGCGCCCCACCCCCGAGAATAAATTTACATTAAAAACGATTATTTTCAAATAAAAGATATTTAAAACTAAACTTAAACTGTAAACAAGTACATACTTACCTCCGTATAAAATTTACATCTAAAAACAACTCTATGGCAATTATATTTAAAAAAACACTACCTATTAAAATTATTATAAAGCCGCCTATTCACACATCGATAAACATTCAAACATTTTATCTTTCACAAAAAAATAACCACAATATTTGCCCACTCGGCCCACCCGCTGGAACAGCCACTGGACCGAATTCGGTTCACACACAGGCTGTGAATGACGAAATACATTCTCTGAAAACCATTCTATTTTTTTTTTTTCAGAGAATGACGAAATACATTCTCTGAAAAGAAATAGAATGATTTTGTCAATGCCCCTAATCTCTAGCATTAACGTTCTGTTTAACGGTACCTCATTGGCTTAATTAACCTTAAGGTCCAAGGACTAATTTTTTAGGCGGTACTAAGTCAACCACACAAGTGCTCCTCGTGGACTATTCATTCGTTCATTCATTTGTGATTGTCGCTTTTCTGCGTCGAGGCTAGATTTTTCTAAGAAGAGCTGGGGCCCCCCATAGCAGCCTAATTTAGTGTCTGAATACCGACTAGAAACGCAAAAGCCAGATCTAATGCTCTCAGTTGGAGAGACCCCCAATATTTTTCATTTTCTTGTAGAAGTTGACTTTTTTTTATAAGTTGACTTTTGTTGTTCACTTTTGGTCAGTTCCTAGAAAGTTTTGGATAAAAGTTACAGTTTTTTTAAGGTTCACCCCCAAATTTGACGAGTTTGAACCTGTCACCGCACTGAAGACGGCCCCCATCTAATTCTGTGTTTATGGTCCCCCCCCCCACCCTCTCATTTGTCTTTATCAGGACATAGCCCAGTCACGCCGATACTGCACCGTGAAAGCACGTTAACTCGTCATTAATACCGAAAAAGCTTTGTTCGATTTCTTCCATTGCGTAAAATTGTATACGAAAAGGTAAAAAATGAAGTATTAGCGATTTTGCAACCAAAACGGAACTTTTTCCAAAGGAGGAGAAAGGGTAAAATTTTCTTAAAATTTATAAGAATGTGAAACTTGGAGAAGATACGTCAAATGCAAATTTGTTTCATTTGCATAAGAAATGGATTAAGAGGGAAGGAAATTGTAATTTCTTTGTTTTAACTTTCCTTTCTTTTCTCATTCGTTTCTTTGTTTTCGAGAGAAGACTCCTAGGAAGGTTTTAGAGTGCATTAGGGTGGAAATTGCAAGGGCATGATGTTAGCAATTGTCTTCTGTTAATCGGTATGCTGGAATTGTTTTTTAGTGCTTGCTTGAAAAAATAAGGCGAGGTGTATATTTTTTTCCATAAATAAGTACTTGTCTGGATTAAAACAATTAAATAATTCCAATTTCAATTTGAAATATTATATTGATTTTTTTTTTGTAATTTTCAATAAAACTAAAACAACAACCTTTCTTTCTTTTTCTCTTTGCTTTTGTTTTTCTAATAATATATTTTAGCCTAATGCTGGTCCTACGCAGAATAAATGCAATATAAACGCGAGTTATTGACGAATAGCCGTTTTCTCAATATTCATTCATGTAAACTACTGAATTCTTGTGAACTTTAAGAACTAAATTTAAGAAATTGGTAAGACACATATATGGAGGCAAATCAAAGGCTCGCAGAAGACCTAAACAAATAAAAACCTTGTGTGGAAGCCCCGAGTCCCCTATATGAAAAAAAAGTACAAAGCGTTATTGTTTAAAGCAGTGGTTCCCAACCTTTTTCAAGCCGCGACCCCCTTTTATAGTAACCAAAAGATCTCCGACCCCCCACTTTTTCCGCCGCCGCCGCTATATTTCATAATAAAAGCATTTTTAACAGAGTAAAGAAACATAATATAAATATTAAATTATATTAATTATATATCATATTGATTACGATGACATATTAGTGTATACTATAAAGCTAACGGCCATTAGTATAATATAACAATGCGTGAAATATTTAATTATATTGAAATATAAATACGTTGGAAACATTTATGAAATTTTTAAAAATAATTGCAACTAAAAATATTTGCGGCGAAACCCTCACCTTATAAGCAGGGTATTTTACGTAATTAAATAAATTGAGTCAAAACCGGTTTCAGCATTCGTTTTTTCTTAATTGCACATTCAACTTCATAATTTTAGTGCAGTGTATATATAGTTTGACACAAGACATACTTTCAGCTATTTTTGCTATTTCAATACGTCACTTAACCTTGCCATTTCAATAGTTTATAGTATAAAGCTTAGAATGAACGTCATTGAACTTAATTGCGTACATATAAACAAGCCAATCTGCTGGATGTGACCTGCTGTTTAGCTACAAACCATGTCTAAACATATAATACTCCGCAATAATATTCGGTCATAGATACGTTTCGATCGTCACTACAACTAGAGAAAACGTCAAAAATTCAACTTTATGTAAAATATTCACTGACTTTTTTTCACTATCTTACCTGAAGATAAAAAAATTGAAAAATATGGTTATGTAATTCTCAAATACGTGCATGTGTTAAAAGTAGGCCAAATAATTTGTTTGAATGATTTTTCCTAACGTGACCATATACTCCTTAAGCTTATTTTAAGCTAAATCGTAATATGTTAAAAATAATATAAGAGTTCATGGGCGTGTCATAACCTTTTCGGGGACCCTAGAATCGGTCTTTTTGGGGCCCTTTTGGTGCCTATTTTTAAATCTCCAAATTTTGCAACAAAATACAATATATAATAAACAAATTTTAACAATTTGGGGCTCCTGGGTCCAAACATAATTAGAGTATCCATTAAAAGGGAGCTGTGAATATTAATGCGTTTCCATAAAAACGAGAGTTCTTATCATGCTGACTGATTGTCATCATATTCAAGATAATAATGTAAATTGGTGGAATAAAATAATTATTAAACCGATAAGTTTTTGCATAGCCATGCCAAAAAAGTATAACTTATAAAATTATTTATAAGTTATAAAATAAACGACTAATTCATATTTACTCTGCTTTTTAAGTACTACGACCGTTTAACTAAAATGTGATTTGTTACAACAAACGTACATTTACAGCGAGTTGCATAATTATAGGTCCACCCACAAAACTAATCTTTTCTGCATAAGAATATTCAGATGATCTCTCAAAACTTTCAGTGGTTTCGTATTAGGTTATGTAACAATAACACAGCGAAATGTTCTGAGAAATTATAATTTTTTTTAAAAAATAGTGGTATTTTTTATTATTGAGGTGTTGCAAAATAATAGGTCCACCTTAGATTTCTTTCCAAAATACCGTGTGATTATTTCTCATTTATGCAAATTTGCGTCCTGACATGTGCTTTCGACGTCACTGAGCTGTAGAATGTGTTTTTAACTGTTATATTTAGTATAGTACGGATTCAATGAACAGAACAAGAAATGGGTCACAAAAATTATCTTACCAAAATTAAAAGGGCAAAATTAAAGCTTCTAAAAAATGCGGAAAGTCCAATATAGAGAAATAGCGAAACGTTTGAAACGATCACATAATATGGTGAACAATTTTATTCGATTAGAGGATTCTTTCGGTACAAAAAAATCCCCCGGGAGGTCTGCTAAACTGACCTCTCGCCAAACAAGGATAATTGTTAAGGAGGCTCAATCTGGTTTAACTTCATTGGGTGCTTTAGCACGTCAAAAGGACATTCCAATCTCTAAGTCAATGCTGCCTAGCACCCTAAAAACAGCGAACTGTTTAAGATACAAAAAAAAAAGGAAAGCTACCTCAAAATTATCTGAAAAACGCACAGAAAAGAGTTATAAATTTGCGCAGCAAGTGATGATTTGGAAAGAAGACTGGAAAAAAAGTAACATTCAGCGACAAAAAAAATTAAATTTGGATGGGCCAGATGGCTGGCAATTTTATTGGCACGACTTGCGCAAAGAAGAAGAACGAATCTTTTCGAAGCGACAAGATGGAGGTGGTTCTATCACGATCTGGGGAGGCTTTGAATGGCAAGAGAAAACAGATGTTTCATTCTTAAATGCTCGTATGATTACTACAGTTTATCAAAACTTACCTGATGAGCACTTACTACCGTTTTCCAAAAAAAAAAAAAATTGGATGGCCACGCGTCATGCTTCCACAGGATAATGCCCCAATCCATACAGCTAATTCAACCTTTGAGTGGTTTATAGAAAACGGTGTCCACATTATTGACTGGCGACCTTACAGTCCAGATTTAAACCCCACAGGCAATCTATGGTGAACACTTGCAAGAGCTGTATAGGCAGGTGGGAAACAATACAATACTACTAATGAACTGCAAGAAGCAATTCTGTGTGAGTGGCGTGCCATCAACGTGCATTACTTGTAGAATCTTATTAATTCTATGGCAAAAAAAATTATGGGTTAACTCTGAAGAAGGGAAGAAAAATTTCTTACTAATAAATTTTTGCGAATAAGTTTCGTATGGTGGACCTATCTTTTTTTTGGAACACCTGTTTTTAATTATTGTGACTTTATTCTTGTAAGTACATTTGCAATCCTTTTTATTTATTTATAATTTGTTGCTACAAGAGCCTTGTAACTTGTAATAAATGTAAATTAAAAACATGAAACAGTAGTTCAATAGAACTTCTGTTTTTGTTCGGATGGACCTATCATTATGCAATGCACTGTAATGTATCCCCTTGCGATCAAAGTTTCAAACATGGCGTAATTCCAACACGTTTCACGAGTTTGACTCTAGCATGTATCCAGGACTTGCCTTTTTTTTACAGATACGCAATCTAGAGTGTAATTCCCTAAGTAACAGAAGTTCGTCTTCTTCGGAAGGCTGTAGATCCTGGCGCAGCATGGCCATGACCGTGTTTGCATCATAAAGCGAGAACAAACAAAGGCAGTGGTTTCAGGAAATGATTGTATGTTATCTGTCTGCGACTATACGCCAATAACGATTGTAGCAACATAATACATATATTTAAATTTTAAAAATTTGCTGTTTAAAGCGAGTAGTTAATATTTTAATGAATGTTATATAGAATAATTATATGTCGTATAACACTCAACATATAACTCCATTACATAACACTCAATATGTTATTCAATTATATAATACTCGATATATATAAAATTGGTGTCTATAAAATATAAATTATGTTTTTGGAGCTTCGAAAATGTAATATAGAAAGAAAAACTGCCAGCCCTCAATGCCCTGATCTGATATCCATACAAATTTTTGTGCCTTGAATATTTTTTTACCACTCCCTTGTTCTCAGGTTCATTTTTATTTTCCCAAACTTTGAAAGCTGCGGATGAAGCCCGATTACGTTTTTTAAAACCTTCGCGAATGTTCTTATAAAAGTACATGTTGTTCAAAATATAACTTTTTGATATTTCTGTGTGAAATATCAGCAGAAACCATCCGGGAGAGTGAAGGAAGAAACCTTTTATCCACGCTTTGGTTACACTATATATATATACAGCTTTTTCAAAGCGGCTTTACTGCTATTCTTTACCGGGAACTTGTGATGGCTGGAAGAATAAAATGCAACAGAATGGCATTACCCGCTTTGGAAATTCCAAACACAACTCAAGGAAAAATCCACTCGCTTTTGAACGAATGGCATATGGCATATTGTCGACAGAAATGATAGATATAAATATGGTCCTGAGAGGTATAGAAGGAAAAACGTAAACTTGCATTATTTTGTAAAGTTATTCAGGGCTTTTGTTTGTTTGTTTATTCATCCGAAATCGCTTATGAAAATCGTTTCCTAATAATTGAAAAATAAACAGAACCCCATTATCAGCAAACGTTTATCCTGCACCAAGGGGCCTAGCTGCTAGACACTACAACGCCAGGTACTCGCCCTGAAATTCCATCAAGAACCAACATTAATACGAGGATAATGAAGTAGTTGCTTTTAACAAATTCAATTCTGTAAATAAAAGTTAATTACACAATTTTCCACCGAACGCTGGCTTAAATTTTGTAATATTGGCAAACTAATTAGCTCTGCATTCCTCCAAAGCTAAATTATTTTTGCAACAAAGGAAAATGCCCAAGTCGTTAGAAATTACTGAAACGAATTTTCTCAACTTCAGAGAATAAATATGCGAAGCAAAACTGGAAACTTTATCAAATGTTTTCCAAGATTAAATGAAAGCTTTTAATTAAATGTGTGGACTTTATTTCCGATTTGTTAACGGTTCTGTACCAGCAGTTGTTACTTTCAAAAATGTTTAATGGCTTTGATATGTGTTTGCATAAAAAACTTTTCTAACGTGTGTAATTACGAGCTAAACTTCGCTTAGAACTACTGAAAACCTACTTTTAACAAAACGATAAAAAAGAGGGAAAAGTATGTTCTCGAAAACGAAAAAGGATGAGTAATTTTATTTGAATAAATAACGAATTATCTCATTTATATAATACATGTTATAAACACCGAGAAAGAAGAACAAATGCAGAAAATTTAAATGTTTGTAAATCTGCATATGTAAAATTAGTCGGAAGAAACCATTGAAATCACGAAAAGGTAATGTAAGAAAAAACATTGCTCAAAACCAAATCTGTGCAGCTATTTTTATATGGCAGTTACGACACTAATGCACTTTTATCTTAAAGTACTAATATTTGGTATATACCAAATACAAATAGAAAAGCATTCGAAGCAGCGACACTATCCACTCGTATTGTAGATCAGTATAATTAAATATATACCTGTACCCACATAGCAAAATTCGTCCGTGGGACGTTCTGGGGACGTTCTGGATATCCCCAGGACGTCCCTATGATGATCTTTGCTATTTAGTTCAAAAAAATTAAAAGTATACGTAGAGGGGCATATTCTACGGATACATGTTATTTTTCATTGATGATTAGAGAGGTACAACGCGTTAAATTCAAAATTTTATATTTTGCTGATAACAGGATAAGCCAAACGTGTTGTTGGACTTCATCATCAATAGCTATTATCAATCCACTGAGAGATGGACACTGATATCACACGCACACTCTAGATTGTATATTAGACCCCTAGAAAATGGGTTAGCCCTAGCCTAGCCTAGACTTCGAAGCCAATTAGGCATATATCTCCTCCGGCGGTGTTAGCAGAAATAAATAAAATTCTGTCGTTCCGCCCCCTTAAATGTGAGGAAAATCGCGCAGGATAGGGAAGGTCGACATTTATATTTATCATTATTTAGAATAATGCACATATTATGGGCATTATTATAAGATACGATAACGATACGTTGATAAAAAATTGTATTTGACGAGGAAATTATATTTATTTCTTTTGAAAGTTTAATGGGGGGCAAAGACGTCAGTCTAACTATTTTTCAGAATTTAAAATGAAGACAAAAATTGTGAAGGGGGCCGCTTTCTCGGGGAGTGCGGATTGACGCAATTTTACAGTAGATAGAGTGTAATTAAAAGGAAAGTTAGTTTGCTACTTTCTGCGTCCCTAAAAATTTGGCTCCCCATCCACGGGGTATTTTTCTATAAATAAATTCGATTTGACGACGATCGTTTGGATTTTTTTGCATATTGGGGAGGGGGGGAAGAAGACGTATGCAGAACAAAATTTAGGGAAGGCGCAAAACTTAAAAATTTGCTTATAAGTTTAGTTTTATTTTTTGCTTGAAAATAATAATTTTTTAATGTAAATTTATTATTCTCAGGGGGCACACTCCCCCCCTGCCTGGATTCGTCCTTTGAGGGAGGGGGTTGTTTCACGCAATTTTTCAGAATTTCTGATAAAAAAAAATTGGAGGGCGCCTTCTTGGGGAGAGCTGATCGACAGAATTCTACGGTAAATAAATTGCAATTAAAAAAATATGCCGCCCTTTGCGTCACTAGAAATTTGGCGCCCTGGGCAAGTGCCCAACGTGCCCATTTATAAATCCGGCACTGACTGTCTTCAAACGCTTTCTAGGAGGTAAAGGTAGACCAAAACAATTAAAATGGAAATTCTGACTGTAGATATTTTTAATTATGTCAAGAAATCTAACCTCACTGATGAAGATAGGATAACAGTGCTGAAAAATCTTTGGGAACCATATGCAAATTGCAATTTTCCCACGACCGTCATCCTAGTGAACTGGCGTACACAGTGGAGTGTTGATGGGGTTATAAACCGCCATCGCAATGAAATTTTAATATTTAATATAGGAATACATGCCGTTTTAGCTTTGTATACCCCATTGAACCTAACTGTTAATTTTCTGCGTACGCTTATGAACTAGTGCTGTAAAAAGTCAAGAAAAATCTCACCATAGTCGGAATTTCTGCTTATTTGAACTGACTTCGTGAATAAGCTGAACTATCCAGCTTATGCAAAGGTAGAAAACAATGCCTACTGGAAATTTTTTCATTTCCCTTTTCACCCTATGAAGTCTGTTTAAGATCAACACAAGCCACAGGTCAACTTGTTTCAAAAGAATTTAATAATTGGAAGAAAACATTGGGGAAGTTCAGCCAACATAGAACTTTTCTCTATCATAAGGATTCAATTCACAAAGCCGATGAGTTTTTAAAGGTCGCAAAAGGAAAAAAGGCTTCCGTAGATCAAGTAGTGGACAGAGGGCAAGCAAAAGCAAGTTTTGCACAATAGGGCTATTTTTCAACCTATTACTAAAACAGTAATTTTTTTTTTGGAAGACAAGGGCTGGCCATCGTAAAATTGTATAAGCATAATCTACTACTACCTCTAATTATTTAAGTATCTTGCCCTATTTAATTACCAATAACTTAATAACGATAAATGATAACAAAAAAAACAACAACCCTTAATTGGTATGGCCCCTGGCTATTTTATCCACCAAAAATTCCTCGCACTACTGGGCCTCCGTCTTGGGAATATTCTGGATCCGCCACTGGTACATAATCAACGCTGCATGATAGTAATATTCTCCATTCCAGTATTTCAAAAAGGTTTAGTTCTGGGTATGGTGGCGCCATCTATTAAACAATTTTGTAAGGTTGACCATGTCATCACAATCGGACAACTCCTTTTCGGTGCGTCGATTTTTTGTTATAGAATGTGCTATTATTACTATTTTGTATGTGCTTCTTCATATGGAGGTATATACTCTAGACGGGCAGTGCCAAATACTGAAGACCCCTTTTTTGCAAGTTATTGAGTTATTATGTGTTAAAAATTTCTAATTGCTCGGCAAGGGTTTAAAATCGTGCCCTTTTATAACTCAATGAAGGCGTTAGGGTCGATTTCAAATATTTCCAGGCTTTTATGTAGTATGGTTGGCATTAGGCCTGTGGCTGACATGATAAAACATACAATATCGACCCTTTCTACATATACCACATGTCTTAACTTTCGTATCTGATGTCATGGTATTTGGTGACTTTTTGTGCATGTAGACTGTATATTACATACGTCTTTATTTGTGGATAACTGATATTGCTTTAATATACACCAGTGTATAATTTTTGCCCCCAGTGTGTATGCACGCAATGAGACCGACTATAGGGACAGATGTTTTGCCACATGTAAAGAGTACTTTTGAAGAGATTGCGCATGTTCGGAGGAAAGATTACATTGAGACTTACTACAAATCTGCATCGACTTTACGTAACCTGTTTGTGAAAGTGAACCACAGAGTATACACATGGAGGTGTTAAGTAAACGAGTTTACCCTATACCCTGCAAAGAATGTAAAAAGTATACTCCAGTGAGACGGTCAGAATTGTTCTTAAAAAGGAACCTCATCATGCGGTAGAAAGGGGTGACACGACTAATCTCCTGGTAGAACAGGCCCGGGAGAACTGATTGGGATGATACGAAAGTTCTTAGTATAAATGTAAATTCTCGCTAATGTAGACTTATCTGGAATTTTGGGAAACTTTTCGATTGCGTAGTAAGGCGATAATGTCTCAAAATCGCTATCTAAACCTTACCACATGTTTGTCAGGAGAATATCAGATTTGAAAAAGCGGCAAAATCCAAGTGCGGGACAGTTTTTGGGAGATTCTGACGGTGGGGGTTGGGAGAACCCAACTGCGGGGTAGCTTTTGGCAAACCCAAAGTTGGGGGATAAATACTGGACACCTACACTTCCTTGTCTCTTAGCTTGATGAAGGGAATGGTAGTTCTCGAAACGTCGACTATATTTTTGCAGATGGTATGTATTTTTACCTTTTTATTTTGTATTCCGTATATTACGACCAGTCGACCATTGTCAAAATTCTACTAGTTACCGAAAACCCTGGTCAATCCTTGCACGTTGTTACCGCTAACTGTATTTTTTCAAAATTTTCACAATTTTATGTAGGTGACCGCCATCGACGATCACAAGCATAAGTTTGAAGGAAACGGCGTACTGTCAGGATGGAATATTTTTAAGAAATTTTTAAAGTGCCCAATCTAAAGAGTTTTCATTTTTGCAGTTACTACAGTTTTTAAATCAAAATGAAATGAATGGAGAATTTCCTTCACTGTGCTCAATCAATAACTGAATATGCGGCAAGTATACCTATGCATACTGCAGATTGTGAAAGGGCTTTCTCCCAAATGAACTTGATTAAAACTGACTTGCGAAATTGTTTAACAACGAACCATGCAAGCAAATTGCTAATGATAAATATTGAATGACCTGTTCGAAATAATTTTGATTTTGAAAGTGCCTTCCAACTATGGTGTGTAGCAATGCCCAGAAGAATTGTACAATAATATTGTCAATTATGTAATTTCATAAAAACTAAAGAGTTTTATTTGTAGCCCGAAATTTTAAATATGCTATTTTGTTTAGCGTTCGCCTAAGGGACAAAATTTTCAAAAATATCGGAAGTATTTAAATTAGAAAAAAACAACTAAAGGAACTTTAAAAATGCTAAAAGAAAAAAAAATCCAGCTTAAACCCTGGTTGGAACCATTGGCCCTGGTGCCTCCACACACACGGATCCGATGGTCATCTGCTCCAAGATTGAAGCGGGATTCATCGCTAAACAATATGCGATGTCAATCTGCTGGCAGCCATGATGATCGGCTACGGTACCACTCCAGACAATTTTGTCGATGAGTGTGGGTTGAAGGCAGACGTCTTAAAGGCAGACGTTTTAAAGGCCGCTGTAAGCGCCGTTAAGACGTCTGCCGACGATTGGCTGCGCGCTGTGAGCGCCTCAGTTTAATATTAAACAATTTAATTGTAATTCATAAGCATTAGATTTTTAGGTTTTTAATTTTAGAAGCATTTCCATACTAATTCTTATAATGTCTTTGATTCTATGTAAGATCTAAAATGCACCACAGATTTTTGAATTAATTATAATATAAAAATGGTATGAAATAGGATATAACACAAAGGTATTATTTTTGAGGTGACGGACTTCATTTCTATGGAAAATAGTTGAATAAAGCACATCTTCCCAAAAAGCTTATTGCCCCAGCTTTTTCCGTGTGAGCTTAGCGTACCAGACATTAATAACTTTAAAATTATTCCAGGCTACGCGACTTCAGATTAAAATTTTAATTAAGTAAATATTTATGAGTGCATAGAAATTAGAAAGGAGCTTTAAATTGCCTATAATTGCTTCGCTGATCAGAGACTAGATTTCGGTGATATTTTATTATTCATGGTGACGCATAAGCGATTTTTCATGAAATTCTGCCCTGTTTGCCTTTAAGTTTGTAATTGGCTTCTGCGAAATTTTGTCACCTTAAAAGGGTGTTCATTCGGCCTCCCATTTAATATTTGCATAAATGCAAATTACAACAATATATTGCGTTCTGCACTATAAGCGTTTTTCAACAGAAACATCATAACTACCCTGTTAGATTTTTTTCCGTTTTTAGTGTTTGTAACATATATTTATTTTCATTTACAGATTACCTTCTAGAAGAGTCGAAATAATTCAAATAAATATTTCTGTGAAAGTTTCTAGAGATATGCCTTTAGTTTATATCCAGGGTTTCTTTTGTCTACATTCAATCTATCACTTACGCGCTTTAACAAACAGTGGGGTGACTGGGTTCGTTTTCCAGGGATTTATTCCTATGAGCCGTGTAAACCCCCTGATCCATCCTTAATTCGCACCTGCCTATTAGATGCAATTTTTAAAACCAATTAAATGCTCTAGAAAGCCTGACTCTGGTTATTAGGACAAATATCTAAAATATATATTAACAAAATGCCATTGTTTAATGAATGTGAATCATGAACTCATTTAATTCCATGACACAAGATTTTCTTCTTTTGATGTAAAACGTAACATTTTAGGCATACATCTCAAGCTCTGGATCTAAAACGCAGCCAATCATCACAATTTTTAAAACATATTTACTTTTTGTAATTGTTATTTAATTTACAATATATCCGATTTTATAAACAGAGCATAATTTACCTCAGTATCAGAGATGTACTCGTTATGAGTTCAAACAACGTGATGATACGAAAGTTTGCGGCCATGGCGTCTTCAAAATGCGATTGTTACTCTTTCTTGAATATCCTATAATCTTGGATTTTTTCAGCGTTACGGACATCTAGCTCCAACTGTCAACACAAATAAAAAGCGACTAATAATTCAATTAAATCCATGACAAACTGAATAAGGCGCTGTCCCGGAATAAGGTGAGTCATGGAATTGGATGAGCTTACCCTACTGCATGTCCCAGGTCTTTACCGCGCGAGAACTCATATATAAAAGTAATTTTTGTTTTAGTAAAATGAAATAAATTTGCCCAACGGTTTTACAGTTTATTTTAAAGTCATTTTTCCACGTTCATGTTTATAGTGTTAAAGTTGTGTTCAAAGTGAATTTAATAAGCTTTTTGTTTAAGTTTCGTTCAGCTTCTGTCTCTCGGTCCATTTAGAACTTGGTCGATTAGTTAGCACTTCAATAAAAATTGTTAATTGTTCCGGACATCTAATCCATTAACAAGACAAATGAAGTGCCCGCACTCGAAATGAAGATGATCCATCAGCGTAGATTTAAGCGAGGAAAACACTTGAATTTGTGAGAATTGTTGCACAAAATTTAATTGCAATTATTTTTAGCACAAATTGTCTCACGTGGTTTTGGCTATTTATTAATATTCTTCCACAGGGATAAAAATTCGCAATTGTTTTCATTTTAATATATCTATAAATAACAAACTAGAAACACGGTTATAGTAGAAATTACATGAGCATTTTGTTATTAAGTTGAAATTACGCTTGTTTCTAATATTAAATTTTATATTTCTGTACTCGATAATTATACTGTAGCTGGCGGCAAGGCTCTGTGGGCTTTCTTGGCTGTTATATTAGGCAGTTAAAGACTTCGAATGGCGGCTTGCCAGTATGTCGCCAATGGAAATTATTCGTATAGAAATAATTACTTCTCATCTTATTTAATATATTTATTTAAAGCACTTTGCTTCAATATTAGCGTACTGCTAACTTGATACGAATCTTGGTTACAATGGCAACGTAATAGTGAGAGGAATATTAATTTAGAGGTTGGCCATTTTGACGTCTGGCCTCCCTGAAAGCTCCGACGCTTCTTCACACTTTTTCCCGCGAATATGCTCGTTACGTCACATCCAACGGCTACATACAGATTTGGCGCGAACTGTCGGTCAATTAGAGATTTTCGTGATTAACGTATATTTTTTTCTTTCGCGCGTGTGTGTCCTTGACTTAAGGAAGAAGGGCAGTCCGTAATGGCGATATTTGAAATGCTAAAAATTGATAGACGCAATACGGACTACATGTTTTTTTTTGTTTATTATTAAAAATTGTGTTTCGAAAAATTGGATCACCTTTATATCTTGACTTTCAGGAAACTTTAAATGCTTATAATGATCTCAATTTAAAGCCTTTTGAAGGCGTTATCCTCTGCTGTTATAGATATTTGGTTTTAACTTTAGAAAAACAGGTCAAAATGAGAAATTTCACTTTTTATTTTATTTTTAATAATATTTCGATAATGTTTTTACACTGTTGAAGAAACTTTATGTAATTAGTCTTCTAACTGTACCAGAAAGATTTGTTACGTTAAGTAGAATAGCATCGATTAAATCTTTTTAAACACCCCGCATGAAAGCTTTCCATTCAATAAATGTTTCCTAATTCAGAGTTTTGTCATATTCCATTTATGTTTTGCTTAATATATGAAGTTCATTTTAGTACCACGGGAAAAGTAAATAACTACATTCTCTAACGGCGGAAAACTAAAACAACGCCATTTAAAATAAGAATAGAAATATCAATTTCTATTTTGTACTTATCTGTCTGGAGGTGAAACGTAGTGTCTATTATATTGAAAGATAGCGCTTTCATAAAAGCTTTAAAATGAGATCATTATAAACATTTTAAATTCTCTAGAAGTTAAGAAGCTAAGACAAAAATTTTGATCTGTATTTTCTGAGACGTACTATGTGTATGTATAGCTTTGAGTATGCTGCTGGTATATATAGCTCTTGGTATGTTGTATTTATATATAGTTCTATGCTGTATGTATATACAGCTCTGAGTATGCTGTATGTATATATATCTCTGAGTATGCTGTATGTATATATACATAGTTTGAGTATATAAATATATATATAGCTCTATATGTTGTAGGTATATATATAACACTGGGTATGCTGTATATATAGCTCTGAGTATGCTGTATGTATATATAGCTTTGAGTATGCTGTATATATATATATACCTATGAGGTTCTTCAGAAGTTAAAGGTATTTTCCATCGACAATAGAGCAGAATAGTAAGTTAAGTAATCTGGGCGAGTCTGCCTCATGCCATGTCTGAAGCAACTGTAGTTGTTATGTAACTCTTCAACATGTTATGACTGCAGAATATCAGTTGTCGCCTCACTATTCAGTCGCATTTTCATTTTCTTTAAGTTTGTTCTGTAAGTTTCAAAGTATAACATTTAACTTCGTAGACTGGTATAAACAACTTCACTTTCCTCTAGATTTTTATCTGCGGCTGCTTGGAATACAAACGAGGCCTTATTGCTATTATTTCTTCAAAAATAAATTTCGTATAGCATTTCTTGATTGCTCTAAATTTTTTTATATTTTAAAATATTTGTCCTGATCTATTTCTTCAATTTACATATGTAAACTCCATCCTCGGAATTCGCTAATTCAGTATTTATTTGAGAGTTAAACTTTTTCTCTAAACATCTAAAATATGTAAATTTAACTATCAGGATTTAACGAAGAGGCCAGTGAGGGGAGAACTAATCAATGAAATTGAATTTAGGCACCCACGTTCCTATGGGTTAAGAGCCGCAGTCTGAGCCTCAAACCGAGAATGCCCTGAAATTTATCTCCAATTTGCTTTAGTGCAAATAGCGAGAACACTAGAACCCGTTTTCATTCACGGTGCATAGCTATTTTTGGAAATGAATTAAGAATACAATATGAAGCTTTATGAACGTAACATTATGAAGCCATATATATTTATACCATGAATGAATATCTATAAATATAATATAAAGCCTTAAAAGTACCCATCATTACTCACTTGTTTCTCTCTACTTTAGTAATTGTAATTATCCTCTACTTCCTACAAGTTGGCTAACATAACCGTTTTCGATGCGAACTAGAAGAGATCTGAAAATCATCTTTATAGATAAGCTTTTGTGCATTTTGATTACATTTATTTTAAATTTTTATGTCAGTTTTCAATCGCTGCTTTTAGTGAATTTCAATTCACTATTCAATTCACATTTAACATAATCACATTTCAATTGAATTTCAAAATTCTATAGATTCTTTTCATCTTTCTAGTCGCTACCGTCTAAAAGCGATCAGTGAATTACCTTCTGCAGTAGCATCCATATAAATATTATCTGCAAAATGCGCGAAAATACCATCTGAAAATTAAATTAAAATTGCTATCCGCAAAGGGATTCAAAAATGCTATTCGTAAAAGGATAAAACACATAAAGCTGGCCATCTACGATTAAATTAAATGCCTAATTTATTAAATTAATGACATTGTATTAAATAATCTGCTGATTATTAAATTTACAGTTTTATTAGTTCATCATTTTTATTAATGAAATTGGAGATTGACTTGCTGTGAAATGCACTTAATAAATAATACACTAAAAAAAACACAACTCCACTAATTGCGTTTTTTTTAGCGTATTGTTTATTAAAATTATTATTATTAATTCAATAATTTGATTAAATACTAATGTTCTTGAAATAATACAAGTTTATCGCAACAGACGGCAGTATTTATTATATTATAATTTAAAGCAATAATTTTTAACGAAAATATAAGGGATACTTTTGATTATTGAATTTTTAATCCAACAGTTGTTTACTTACAACTATTATGTATATATTCTTTTTAATTTAAGACAACGCATGTAATTAAAAAAAAAGGCTTACACGCCCAGTTTTTTAACGTTGTTTAGAAGTTTGACTAAAATTTTGAAAACAGAAAGAAAAAGCTTGCTAAGAAGCAACTACTAGGAACTTTTAGAAAAATTAAGCTATACATTTTGATAAAAAATGGCAAACGTTTAGAGTAATTAAAAAATAATACGAAAATTATTTTACTCACATTTTTCGTAATTTTAATCAAGTTTTAAACCCTTCGGTGGAGTAATTTTAACGCGTTTCACTATCATGTGAAGATTCCTGGTTTGATTCTAGTTCATACTATATAATTTCGGTTTAACGATAGCCAATTTAACGATATCCTCGATTTAACGATGTCCTTGATTTAACGATTGTTTTTGTTGGTCTGGATTGAGTTGTATGGAGTCCAGGGTTATATTTTCCTCGATTTAACGTTTGCTTTCCTCGATTTAACGTTTGCTTTCCTCGATTTAACATTTGCTTTCATCGATTTGACGTTTACTTTCATTGATTTAACGTTTACTTTTATCGATTTAACGTTTACTTTCATCGATTTAACTTTACTTTCATCGATTTAATGTTTATTTTCATCGATTTATCGTTTATTTTATCGATTTAACGTTTAGTTTCATCAATTTGACGTTCACCATCGATTTGACGTTTGCGCGATCGATTTGACGTTACTTTCATTGATTTAGTTTACTTTTATCGATTTAGCGATTTACTTCATCGATTTAACTTTACTTTCATCAATTTAACGATAAATCCTTCGTCATTAACCGCAGAAAGGTAATTTCAGTTAAAAAGTCAAGTTTCGTCCGAAAATCTTGTTTTTCATTTATATGAATGCTGGTTTACGGTATGTAAGTATTCACGATGATCTTTTCGATACATTTGAAAAATCGAAACGATGTGTTGTTATAACTCAACAAGAAAAAGCAAAGCAAACGTCAATCAAACGTTTCTTTTCGAAATTGATGATGCGTACTTGTATGTTTATTAAATTAACACTATTCTTTGAACTACGTTTGCCGCGTTTGCCGTTTACTGATTGTCATTTTATGATTTTTCACTTTTCCCTATTCTGTCTCAGTTCCGATAAATACTCGGGTTTTGCTCGGGGGAGGGCCGAAAATGTAAAAAATATATATATTTTTAATATATTAGTTTTTACATTTTACGTATTTTACATGTAAATTTTCAGCAGAAGAAAGAGCCCGTGATCCATCGCCCCAACCCGTGGGTGCATCTTTGGATTATTCGATAAATATGTTCCTCAATTTCACGAATTTTTCGATTCAACGATTATTTTCACTGATCCCGTGAAAATCTTTAAATCGAAGTTCGACTGTACTTAGTTTTTGTCGGTTTTGTCTATGAATGCATAGTCTGGGTTCGATTACCCAGTTAGAAGAGGTTTGAAATCCACGGAGAAGAGCATCGAGGTTTTCGCACGGCATGTATCATAGCTGTTAATGAACTATAAAACAGGAGCATAGACTTAAGTTATTTCCAATTCAATACTGATTAATAGTAATTTCGATAAATTTGCATCTCCTAAATTAGCGCCAATTTGAAAGTTCGGATGTGAAAGAGCTAATTAAATACTGAAAAGAGTAAAATATTCAAGAAAGTTAACCAAAGTCAAAACTCTGATTTGCCAAAATGTGCGGACATTCTCCAATTCTCTCGATTCAAGAGTTTCTGATTAAACTTGGAAAGAGTTATACAAAATTCTTGATCAGAAATTTTGCCTGCTGCATATTTCTGTTCCTCCGTCTTCGCTAATGCTGGGATCTACATATTATTTATCTTAAAGTTAAAACTTCGTTTAAATAAAATATTCTGCGTAGATATTATTTCGTATCATCTTATAATTTGTTCAGTATTTGCCTGTTACGTATTGTCCACCTCAACCACTCTGATATAGTCATATGCACTTTTTAAAAGTTCGAGTTCAGATTCATGAAGTGCAAAAACAGATTATATAATCTTTATCATATTATTCTGTGGATTAGGGTTATGTCAACAAGAAATAAAAAGGTATGCGCATCTCTTGGAAATAACTGAAGATCATTGAACATAAAAAATATATAATATTAATAATATAATAATAAATAATATAATAGTATGCATAATATTAATACATAAATGATATATGAATGATAAATCATACATTAATGGTATATGAATAATGACAAATCTGTACTAGGAACGTCTAAAGCAGTGGTTCTCAATCTAGCTGTCACCGCAACTATTTTTAGTTGCAATTATTTTTGTAAGGAATTTTATACCAAATGTTTCCAACGCTTTTACAACAACATGGCTACACACATTGCAATATTTTACTAATGGTTGTTAACTTTATATCTGTAATATAAATATAATAATAACAACATATATATATATATAATTAATACAGTACAATTTTATATTTAATGTGTTTTCTTTACTCTGTTAAAAATACTTTCACTACACAAATGTGGCGGTGGCGGACAGCGGGGGAGGGGGACGCAGATTTTTTAGTTACTATAAAAGGGGGTCGCGGATTACTTGGCTACTATAAAAGTGGGTCGCGGATTACTTGGCTACTATAAAAGTGGGTCAGGGCTTGAAGAAGGTTTGCAACCACTGGCCTAAAGGGAAAACTGATTTAATGTTACTTTAAAAAAAAAAATTCAGTTTGATGTTTCTTCTAGTTTGTTGCAAGTTCAAACTATGTTTTAATCTCTCGAACGTTCTTTCAGCTATCTGAAAGTTTTTGTCAGTGTTTTTAAGACGCAAAGGAACCAAACTTCGGTGGATAGAAAGACCGAACGCGTTCTACGGCACAACTGGGAGTCGAACCCGGATTATTAGCACAATAGACGACCGGGCTACCACGACGCCTCTGAGGGCCTACATTTTGAAAGCGAAAATGAGAAAGTGTAAAATGCCACACGTTTGCAGCTTCCCTTTAATGCTGAACATAGCAGTTGAGATGGGACCGATAACTCAACCTTACCTCCGCTCACTGTATGTTTAAACGTATATAAATTAATTTAATGGAAATTAAGCCCATCCATCAAGTAGAATGACAGTGTGGTTATTAAATCCTAAGGTTTAAATGCTATGTTTGTGGTCACGGGTAATATGTGATAAAGTATAAAAGCGCAATTTTTCAGGGCAGCAATATCTTACCTCAGAACTTTTTCTGTATATAAAGTTTTTGAAAAAAAAAATGTATTTGGCTGACATCAATGTGACTCGAATAACATTCTAAATTTAATGGTTTGAAGAATAACTAATTTGCTGAAATTCTGTGGACTGAAATCACAGTGCACTAATTTTTGAAATTTTTTTGACATGACCCTGTGACCACAGTCATGCTAAAGATTTGTAGATTCGAATGCACATATAATTATTATATTATAAGGATGATAATTTCTAACCAAAGGATAAAATTTTCAGAATCCACGTTTGACTTCCTCTGATTTTGATTGGAAATGTCTTCTTCTGCTTATTTTTCTGGCGCTATAGTTCCTAAAGGGCCTGGGTATTCTTATGATCATCGCCAACTTTCCTCTGCCAAAAGCATTCCTTCGGCATTATCTTATTCGCAGTCTCCTTTGGTCTTCTTCCACTCCACCCAAAAACCTTTTCCTACAACGCCCCTGTTGTCTTTTGTCTTCTGGGTTTGTTCTTGTAATATTCTTAATTATTCCAACTCCTTCCGTTCTTTTCACATGCCTAGACCACCTAAATTCACTTTTCCATATGTCTGTCACCGGCTTTAAGCCTTTATATAAACGGTATATTTCCTTGCTTTTTCGAATTTTCCATTCGCTGTTTTCAATAACTGCCTCGTATATTTTCGAAAGTGCTTTTTCTATACCGGTAGCCATACTTTTTCTCCAGCTGTCAATATCCATGTCTTGGCTCTATTTAAAGCTGCAGATATAATGAAAATACAGTTTAAGTAAATTGAATTTGAATTCCATACTTAAAAAGTAAAATATTATATTTTAAAAGCAAAAAAGAACAACTGCTTTTTTTATATCAAACATCAATTTCTCTTAAATATGGTTATTTGTTTTTAAACCCTTATCTTTTCCTTACATACTTGAGAATAGTGTATGATTTGAAGGTCCTAGTAAAAACTCATATTCTGAGAAATTTGTGAGATGGGGCAGTGGATGGATGTTAGATGTTAGATAGGAAATTCTCTCTCTCTCTCTTTCTCTCTCTCTCTCTCTGCCCGCCCACTCCACCCAGCCACTCAACCATCTCTCTCTCTCTCATATGTTCATTAAAAAGAACTAAAAAATAGGTTCTAAAACTGCTCTGGAATATTAGAAACGATATAATAACAAACATTTTTTTTATAATCTGTTTGGAAATGACACCTCAAGTTAAAGAATACCTCTTTAGGGTAAGGCCATATAGTATTCTATTTATTTCACCATAAATGTACTAGAATAACACATATTTTCTTTTTGTTTATACGCGCATTCTCCTATAGATACGAGAAATATGTACACTTGCATATCTCTTTTAGGTGCTTGTATTAATTCGGAAGGAAAGTCATAAGTAAATACGTGAGTATAACCTGCTTGTTGTAGGCTCCCATAACAGAAACATTTTGTTTACTTCGCAGGCTTTCTTAACTGTTGCCACTTAGAAACACAAGAAAATAAACTTAAAAAGTTCAATTTCTAAAATTGGCAAAATGCCAAGCTGTTTCCTTTTGCACGATGTTTTCCACATACACATGATTTCAACTTCTGTATCTGGCAACATATACTGCACAATTATAATTTTACTGTTTATATTTGGCAACAGTACGTGCAATTGTTTTCCGAATTCTAAAACTAAACCCGTCTTCCGTTTTCCATCGACGTATACACACGTACCAGGAAGGCTCCGCCAAAAAGGCGTACTAAATTCTTTTAACGATGCATCGTAATTTAATTTAGCTTTTGGCGAACTATTGAATTAAACATTCAAAGCTTTTAATAAAATAAAATTTCAACTGGATGAAATCACTGAATTTACTCAATATAAATGAATTGTGATCCAAGTTTTGTTCGATATTCCTGCGAGGTCTTACGAAAAATTGGATAAACATAAGATGTATATTTTCCTGCAATCTCAAGATCGAAGACTAAAACGATATCTTTATGAACATTTCCAAGTTACGAAAAAAATAACTTTTCTCACTATGTCTCTGCCATCATAACGAGAGATTTCCTGCCCATGTCACTCTTCCGTTAATGCCAAACGAAACAGCTGTAATTACTGTCTCATTTGAAATCTTGACCGGTTACCTTATCACCGCTCTAAATATAATAAATGATGCTTTTATCTGATTATAGCTTTTAGCTTTTTGAGTAAGAAAGGGATATGATGGGGCATCAAGGAAAGTTACAAAATCTTCAGAAGATAACGATAACTGATAGTAGAGATTAATAATCATTTATAAATGTAGAAATTTAACTCCTAGCACCCCCTATGCCCCATACGCGGACTATGTAATATTATTCATGAAAATGTTAAACTAACGCACATTTTGAGATTTAAAACTCTTACACTTCACATTCTGAAACAATCGATACAAATTTTAAAGTCACTACGTTCATTTAGAAGACTAATGAGATGCAAAAGTACGATTATTTAAACAGAATGAAGGCCTCGTCTTGAATAAACACTCCTAATTTTGATGGTTAGATTCATACGTTGGTTTAATTCCGTGCAGAGTTTTATATTTATTGTTCGATAAAATTATATAAAAAATATTTATACAGTGACCACGAGCTGCTTTATTTATACAGTCATATTTTATTTATACAGTCACAACGAGCACACCACATCAAGGAATAAAACTTTGTCCTATATAAATTACTAAACTATCAGTTATTAATAATAAAGTATTTAGCAAACTTCTGTCGATATATTAACTATGGAAGATGCTGATTCATCTTCGGAAAGTTAATCTTAAAAGTGCATTCGGTAGATAGAACATATTATCAAAAAATTTAAGTCAAAACAACTATTCACTTTTTTTTTCATTATTTTTTTTTTCAATTGTCTTTTGTATTAAGCAACAAAAATATCTGCAATCAGAATTTAAAAAACAAAAACAAAAACAAAACAATTTACTATCGGTTAAAATGTGAATGAAAATTTCCTTTCACTGGAATTAACCAAATGGAAATTAGTGTTTTATAGATCATTTAAAATAAATAAATGAATTTCCACGTCCAATGAATATTTAGGTATATTAAATTAATTTCAGGTTCTTAATTTTATTTAATGGAATTCGTTAAAAATGCAAAAGGCTTTTAACATCCCTTTGAAAAGATTCATCAATTGATCAAGAAGTTATAAAGAACGTATTTACAAAGCTGAGCTATGCATCTACTAATAACTAAAGCATGACATAGAGGAAATTGAAAATGAATATTATATAAATTAGCGTACATACGTAGAATAAATATATGATTTTTTGAAATATATTAGCAATAAAATAAATATTATTATTTAATAATAAATATTTTATCTAAAGTATTAGGTTACTTTAATCATTTATGAAGAAATTCGATTTATTCAAAACGCAAAACTTCATTTTGTAATACAAAATATGCTTGAATAAGGAGTTCTCCTTTGTGCAAGAATTTATAAAAATTTGAGTTAATAAAAAACACAAAAACTCATATGTTACGAAATAGGTTCCACCATGGACTTTTAAAATGAAATTTTACACTTAACATAAATGGTTAATACACTCTATAACAAAAAAATCGATGCACCAAGAAAGAGTTGTCCGATTGTAATGAAATTTCGTATGCAAAGACATTTTGACCGAACATGCAAATGATTAAAATTTGGTGTCCAATGAATGAATAGCGGGAACTCCAGCGCATCGGAACTGCGCATTCAGCAGGTGTATATAAGGAGCGATTCTCAATATGTGGTCAAAATTTCTGTTGCATTTTGACTGCGGATATCTTACGTCGACTGTAACAATGCCTCGCCGAAAGATTCGTGCTCATTACGAGCATATGTCAGAGTTTGAAAGAGGTCGTGCTATCGGATTGAAAGAGGCTGGTTGGACGAATCGAAGAATCGCTGGACATGTGGGTCGAAGCGATGCGGCGATTGGACGGTGCTGGCAAGAGTGGGTCAACAACGGCAGATGTCAGCGTCGGGACGGCAGCGGTCGACCTAGGGCCACAACAGAACGGGAAGACAGAGCGATTGTCAGAGCAGCTGTCACAGCACCGGATTCGTCGTTATCAACTATCCAACGTGTGGCCCGCACACATGTGTCCAACATGACCCTCTGCAGACGACTGAGAGAGCGGAATTTACGCTCGCGCCGACCGTTACGCCGCTTACCTCTCACGCCTTTACACCGTCAAGTCCGATTACAGTGGTGCCGGGCTCGATCAACTTGGAACTGCGCTGACTGGGGACGTATAGTCTTTAGTGACGAGTCCCGTTTCCAACTGTGTCCTGACGACAACCGCAGACGTGTCTGGAGACGTCCAGGGCAGCGTGGGGATCCTGCCCTTACTATCGCACGCCACACATACCCACAACAGGGCGTTATGGTCTGGGATGCCATCTCCTTTGATAGCCGGACCCCTTTGGTGGTCATTTCTGGCACACTTACAGCACAGCGGTACGTAGACGACATTCTACGACCGGTTGTGTTACCGTTCCTTTTGCGACACCCTGGACTTACGTTTCAACAAGACAATGCCCGGCCGCACACGGCACGTGTTGCTATGAATTGTCTTCAAGCTTGCCCAATACTTCCTTGGCAATCTAGGTCTCCTGATCTCTCTCCCATAGAGCACATTTGGGACGCTATAGGAAGGCGATTGCAACCTTCCTGGAATGCTGACGATTTAGCCCGACAGTTGGAGACAATTTGGCAAGAAATTCCGCAGGACACCATCCGGGATCTTTATCAGTCTATGCCACGCCGGGTGACAGCTTGCATCCAGGCCAGAGGTGGACCAACGCCTTATTGACTTCCTCCCTTTGTAACGGTCAAACTCTGCAATAAATCATTCAATTGTTCTGAAATTTTAATCGTTTCTTTTTCTATGTATGTTCTTCACATCCACCAATTTTTATCGCAATCGGACAACTCCTTCTTGGTGCGTCGATTTTTTTGTTATAGAGTATATATTTATTCCTTCGATTAATAAAATATATATTAACGTCAAGCATATTTATTCCTGCACTCCTTAGTAAGCAGTAGCAACTTACGATGGTCTGCTTTGTGTTTTAGCTCAATGCATGCCGAAAATCATTAACACTAAACTTAATCCCATAGAGATGCTGAATCTTTTACAAAAGCCAGAAAGTCCCCAAGACACGCTAGAAAATAAATGAAATTTTCGTTTTAGATTCAATCTTCCATACAGCTCTCTACGAGAGCTAACTTGCTTGTGTGTTCATCGACAAAGCTCATCGCGAAAAAAGTGTCCCCTGGGGCGTTTTAAGCGCAACACGGACATCAGTTGTTTCTCGGGTTCTAAGACGCTATTTTTCACTTACTAGGAAACTATCCCAAGTGTATCCCTCCGAGTTTAATGCGATTTGGTGTAAATCCGCATCTCGAAAATCGGCCAGATTTTTGTTTTTCGGCTATAACTTTTGAACAAATCATGATAGCGAAATTTCGCAAATGCACAAAATTTTGCAGCCTATCAACAGGTGTGAAAAAAATTGTTTAAAAAATAAAATGAATGATGAACTTCGATTTTTGTATTTTTCCGCAGGGGAAGTAGTGCGTAGAGGCGTCGGTTTTCTTGCAAGCACAGGTGCTATGTAGGGGAAGTATCACATAAGGGGCGACACTTCTCCGGAATGCATGCATGGCTGTATTCAGTTGAAGAAGCGTGTTGAATCTTCAGGTATATTTTCAGGAGAAAGTGGGGAACCGCTTTCACAGACGAAAAACAAATGATATGATTATATATATAAAAAAAACCCAACAAAAACAAAAACCCTTACTGATGAGATCATTAAGCCAACTTCTTCTGGAGATATAAATATTTACTTTCAGAGAGATTTTCGTGGTCACCCTATATCATGCACTATAATTCGCCGTGTATATGTAATATATATGTATAATGTATATTTCTACGAAACTGTAAAATACTCACAAATAGGAAGAAAAAGGAAATTGAAACAGATGCAGAGTAATTAAAAGTTAATACGCAATGACCTGTTAGAGAAACACATTTACCAGATCTACAGGTTTTTTAAGTTTTACTGATTAAAGAACAGAACATACAATAGTTTCATGCCATAAGTTTCATAATTAATAATAAGTTTCATAATAAGAGACCACACAGCTCATATACACGACGAATTATCATGGCATAGTGTGATCCACGAAAATCTCCCTGAAAGTAAATATTTATATCTCCAGAAGCAGTTGACTTAATAAGCTCATATTTAGGGGATAAGCTGAGTCACTGACGGGATTTTTTTTGCTACATATAATCCCATTATTTGTTTTTCGTCTGTGAAAGGGGTTTCCCCACTTTCTCCTGAAAATATACCTGAAGTCGCTCCTAAACGCTTCTTCCCCTGCATACAGCTATGCATGTAGGAGAAGTGTCGCCTCTTACGTTCTACTTATCCTGCATAGCACCTGTGCATACAAGAAAAGCGTCGCCCCTACGCGCAACTTCCCCTGTGGAAAAATATGAAAATTGAATTTTATAATTCATCATATTTCTTAAACGATTTTTTTTACACCAGTGGATAGGCTGTGAAATTTTGTACATTTACGAAATTACGCTATCATGATTTGTTCAGAAGTTATAGCCGAAAAACAAAAATATGGCCGATTTTCGAGGGGCGGGTCCACCCCCTAAAAATATTTTTTAGCTGATAAAAAATACGTATCTAATGTTTCGCCCCTTTATACAAATCCACCAAATCTCATTAAAATCGGAGGGGAACACATGGATTGCTTTTCTTGTAAGCGCTACTTCCCGTGCGGAAAAAAAAGCAAAAAACGAAAATTTAATTTTATAACTCATTATATTTTTTATACAATTGTTTTACACAGGTGGATAGGCTGCAAAATTTTGTACATTTACGAAATTACACTATCATGATTTGTTCAAAAGTTATAGCCGAAAAACAAAAATCTGGCCGATTTTCGAGGGGCGGGTTCACCCCCTAAAATAATTTTTAACCGATAAAAAAAATACGTATCCAATAATTTGGCTTCCTCTACGAATACACAAAATTTAATTAAAATCGAAGGGATACACTTTGGTTAGTTTCCTTATTAGTACCTCTGAAGGGACGGGACTTAATTAAATCAATGTAGATCTGCATTTCGAGCTATTGATTCCTCAACGTAAGGTAATTCTTTGTGAACCTTTTCAATGTCTTTAATTTAAAAGGGCTTCATTGCTTAGTTTTCTGTTAGAAAGAGACTTATTTACCTATCGAAAAGGAACTCTCAGGCACGTAATTGCAAAATTCAATTATCAAATTACATCACATTTCGTGCCAATCTTAAATTCAATCACGGATGGTAGCAACTCAGTAATGTTCGACAAGTTCTTCTAAAGTGCTCAATTTTTTAAATTCCGGTTTGAAATGATGTAATGTAAAACACCCCATTCTTTTTCAATGTACTGTAATAGAATTTTCCGATTAAAAAGATGATTTTCGTGCTCTCGAAAAATTAATAGAAAACCTGATGATACCATCCTCTGCGAAAATAATCTAATTAAATTTCAAAATAGCTGACTGGATAAAAAAGGAAATTCATTAAAATAGAAGAAAAGTTAATAATCGTGGGAAATTAATCATACTTAACTTAATGTCACGTCATTAGCTTGTTGCCTTATACCTAAAAATGGTAACCACCTAATTCACTAATCGTAATTTTTCTTCTCCTAACCTATCCCAAACGATTACATTCTTTTAATAAAATGTTATTAAAAAGGATTTAAAGTAATTGTAATAATTAAATTTCAGAGACAGATGCGTGTATCTTATATTAAATTTATAATTCAGCACTTTGCGTTGCTGAATTTTAGGACATTACAAATATACTATTCGTTCACGAAAAGAAGTCCGATGGAACAGTTAGAAATAACGGGAGGTGACGTCACAAACGGACTATCCCATTACAGCAGAGGACTCACATTTCAGACCTTGATTTTGGCGCCGACAAACGTTCACTAAAAACAAGTTCTGAAATTGGAGCCCTCCTCTGCTGTTATCAACTAGCCTATTTATGCCGTCAGCACCGGTTATTTCTAACTGTTCCACCGGACTTCTTTTCGCGAACGAACAGTAGAGGTTTGTCAATGATATCACAAACTTTTGTTTGATCTCTTATCCAACAACGTGATATCATTGCGAAGGTAAAAAGTTTGAAATGGAAGTGGGCAGGCCATATTGCTAGAAGAACTGACAACAGATGAACCCAAAACATCCTAGAATGGATCCCACTGGACACCACACGCCCAAGGAAAAGGCCAAAGACGAGATGGGTGGATGAAATAATTAAATATATTGGGCACAAGTGGCAGCAAAATGCACAAGATCGACTTCGTTGGAAAGATGCGGAGGAGGCCTTTATCCTGCAGTGGATTGACAACGGCTGAAATGATGATGATGATGATGATGATAATATATATATATATATAACCAGGTTACAGCTAAACACGCCAGACAGTAAAATAGAAACGGCCGAGATCCCCATCCGCCGCGGAATCTTTCAAGGAGACGCACTAAGCCCCCAGTGGTTCTGCTTGGCGTTAAACCCCTTGTCAAGGATGCTGAACACAAGTAAATACGGATACATGCTGAAGAAAGACAAGAGAAACCTACATAAAGTCTCCCACCTCATGTACGTAGATGACATCAAGCTATACGCGCCAACAATCACCCAACTCCGACAACTCATCAGTATAACAGAGACATTCTCCAAGGACATAGGAATGGAATTCGGCCTCGATAAGTGCAAAATACAGAAGAATAGCAAAGAAGATTTACCAGGCATCGAACTCGAAGACGGGAGACTACTGAAGACCTTGGACGAGGGCGAAACCTACAAATACCTAGGGATAATGCAAAAACGGCAGCAGGAGCACAAGAAAGTCAAAGTCCAGCTCACGCAAGCATTCCAAGAAAGACTTAGAAGCATTGTGAAGACGAAACTGAGCGGGAAGAACACCACGCAAGCCATTAACGCATATGCGGTACCAGTGCTCACCTACTCCTTCGGGATCATCAAATGGTCCAACACTGAACTAGAACAACTCCAGCGGAAAATGAGAACCATCCAGAGAAGAGCCGGACAACTACACCCTGCAACGGCAATTGAACGGCAAACACTACCCCGGGAAGAAGGAGGACGCGGACAAGCGGACCTCAAAGACTTACATGACAAGCAGATCCAGAGCATGAGGCAATACTTCCAGTTGAAGAGTCCCCGATCGCCACTCATCCAAGCCATAATACAAGCAGATGCAAATTACACGCCACTAAACCTGTGTAGTACCGAAGAGCGTGTCCTCGAAACAGCCAACGAACAGAAACTGAGAACTTGGGCCGGAAAACCATTACATGGCAGGCACTACAATGACCTGCAACAACCACACGTTGACAAAAAGGCATCAAATTCTTGGCTGGCCAAAGGCACTCTCCAGCCAGAGACAGAAGGATTCATGCTAGCCATCCAAGACCAAGTGATCGCAACAAGGAACAATCAGAAATTCATCCAGAGAAAAGACATAGAAAGCGACAAATGCAGACACTGTCATGCGGCATCGGAGACAATCCAACACGTGATGGCAGGATGCAAGATCCTTGCGCAGTCAGACTACAAACATAGACACGATCAAGTAGCGAAAATAGTCCACCAGAAATTGGCAGCGAATGCTGGCTTTCTGACAGAAAAATGCCCGTACTACAAATATGAGCCAGAGACCGTGCATGAGAACGAAACACACAAGCTTTACTGGGATAGAGCAATCATAACAGACAAGACAGTCCCACATAACCGTCCTGACATAACCCTCGTCGATAAATCGAATAAGACCACGTACTTAATCGACATAGCAGTACCCAACACCAATAACATACAGACAACCTACACAACGAAAATCACCAAGTACCAAGATCTCAGACATGAAGTACGAGATATATGGGGTATGGAAAAGATCCTCATCATCCCGTTAGTCATCTCAGCAACAGGGATAGTACCAAAAACGCTTGCGACGAATTTGGAGATACTCAACATTGACCCAAACACCTACATTGAAATACAAAAAGCCACAATCCTAAACACGTGTCACATTGTCAGGAAGTTTCTAGACATGGCACATTAAGAAGTGATGTAAAAAGAGGCTTGGGAACATGGCGCTCTGCCCGTCCCAAAGCCTGTTTCCGCCAAGAATGGGCGAGGAAAACTTTTATATATATATATATATATATATATATATATAATGTTAATAAAAATAATTTAATAATTAGACAATAAAGTTATCAAAATCTTAATGATATTTTAAAACTTTTTAACACTTGCGTATTTATATAAAAATATGCTCCCAAAATTTTCTTCAAATTCATGAAACCGTGTTTTCAATTTCTTTAAAATAATTTATCTAGGCTAGATTTATAAAACGGTGAAGAAAGTGTTCACAACAGTGGCAAAAAAGTTCACAATGTTTACATAGTTCAAACAGAACGACGGAATTACGAACTTCCTAAGTTGTTGTACTTTGAATCCTGAATCACTGAATCTCCCTCACGTCTTTAATTTTGCTACTTCACAAATTTTGCTTGCCAAAGAATTTTCTGAGCATATACTGAAATAGAACCGGTATCA
>QLNU02015270.1:23047815-23064713 GCA_006491805.2 Dysdera silvatica
GATATTCTTCTCTAAATTGAACAATTGATTGATATGGTGATTTTTATTTTGTTTATTGTGTCATTTAATGAATTATTTGTTTTTATTAAGTTCGTCTTATTTAGTTTTCCCCATGTTGAATTTCCGCACAGTAGTACACTATTATTCAATCATTTGCAATATACAGTAATACACTGTAAATGATTGAATAATAAATATCAGTTTTTGCTTTTATAGTTAGTTTATTATTTAATCTGGCTAATAGTTCATTTATTCTTCTTATTTTTTTTTATTTATATCATCTATTTGTTCATTCCATAAAAGTTTTTCGTGTAATTTAATACATAGAAATTTCATTGATCTTTCTATTGTTTTTCTATCAAATTTTATATGATTTTCTATGTTACTTATTTTTTTGTTATTAGCATGGAATATTATATATTTCGTTTGTTCAGCATTTACTATCAGACCATTATTATGGAATCATTGTCGGATCAAATTGATTTAACTTTTATTATGTTTGCCAGTAATTCAGTATTTGATTCATTTATAGACCAGTTTATGTCATCAGCAACTAATAGTATATTATCATCTAAATACATCAAATCATTTATTGCTAATAAAAAGAAAAATTGTCTTAGTATAATTCCCTGTGGAACATCTCTTAAATTAATAAATTTGTCTGATGATTTATTCTCAATTTTAACAATTTGGTATCGACCTTTAAAATAATTTTCTATAAGTTTAAACATTTTACCTCTTATTCCTAAATTAAGTAGTTTATCTTTTGGAATATCTCTGTTTATTAAGTCAAAAGCTTTACTGAGGTCTAGAAAAAAGCCAAATATTAATTCCTTATCTTCAATTTTTTGTTGTATGTTGCTTACTATTTTTAATAAAAATCCTCTTTTGACTTATTTTTTTGGAATCCATATTGGTTAATGTGAATTAATTTATAGTTATTCAAAAAGTCAATAAATACTTTATCAATTACTTTTTCTAATATTTTTTAAAACACACTCATAATTATTATTGGTATGTCATTTTCAATGCCTGTCTTTTTTTTCCTTTTTAAAAATCGGTTTAATTACAGCAATCTTTAGTTCATTAGGAATTATACTTGTTTCAAAGATATCATTTATAACTATCGTTAATGGTTCTTTTAAACATTGAGTACTTTGCTTAATAATTTTTGTCGCTAGGTCGTCTATTCCTGGTCCTTTATGTGGATTTATTTTATTTAATTCTTTTACAATTTCGATTTCAGAAACCTCATGTTAGAAAATACTATTTGTTAAGCTTGGCTGAAGATATTTTTTGAACTTGCTGTTTAGTGAACTTGATAAATTTAAATTTTCTGATACGTTTATGTTGAATTTATTAAATTCATTAGCTATTTTTCTTGGGTCACCAAATATTTCATTTTTTAAGTATTTTTATGCTTGTTTCTTGTTTAATATTTTTTTCGTCCTAGTAATTTATCAATTGTTTTCCATTTCTGTTATATTTAATATTTTGATAATATATTATGATAGTAAGTGTTTTTTGTTTTATTTATAAGTTTATTTGTTGAATTTCTTATTTTGCTAAATTCATTCCAATGTTCTTTTTATCTTGTTTGTATAAAGTTTTTCATATAATTTATTTTTTGTTTTTATTAGCTTTTCAATTTCATTTGTAAATCATTTTGGATTAAGCCTTTTATTTTTTTATTATTTTCATTGAGAAATTTTTATTATATATTTCAATTTTCATCCGTCCTTAGTTTCGGTGCAGTTTTCTTTTTTTAGTAATTCTTACCAATTAATTTTTTGTAATTCATTACGAAAAATATTTATGTTTTCATTTTTAAAGTTCTGCATTTTTATTTCTTTTTCTTTATATTGAGTTTTTTTACTTATATCAATAAGTATCAATCTGTGATCACTGATATGTAAGTCCGGGTGTATTGTTTCAGTATTTATTATACTAGTGAAGACGAGGCCAATTTTACTTGACCTATTTTTAGTAATCATAATTTGTTCATTTCATATGTTTATAAGTCCATTTGATTCGATTAAATTTAGCAATTTTATTGAACTAGAAATTTTCTTATCGATATCAATATTAAAATCTCCCAATATCAGTAAATGATTTTGAATGTAATTTTTTTAATTTATTTTCTAGTAATCTCAAAAAAATATCTATATTCATTGATGGCGATTAATATAATGCTAATAGTCTAAATAGTTTTGTATGCCTGGATAATAGTTAAAGGTATTTTTCCATAAATGAATCCAATTTATTTGTTCAGTTTCAATTTTTTTTGAGTATATGGATATACCACCTCCTTTCGAGTTTTTAATGAATAATGCGAATTTATTGTAATTATCTATGGAGTTATCAGAGTCACCGTTTTTCCACGTTTCCACTATAACAATTATATCTGGTTATTTTAATTCTTGAATGACGTTATATAGTAAGTCCATTTTATTTTGTAAACTATTAGCGTTCAAATATAGTATTTTCGTCGATTGCGATGACTTTTTTTTTTAATTTTGTTGGTTTTCGTGATCTCTCTTTTATTCTTAATATTAACTTTAATTGATCTGGTTTTATGTTATTTATTTATTTATTTATTTTTAGAAATCATTTAGGTCATTTATATCTCGAATTTCAATCTTTTCCGTTTCCTTATTTTTTCTCATAAAAATCTTTCCTTTTTTAGTCCACACAAATTTCCAGTTATTTTCTTTTGGGAAACGTTGAGTTTCTCTAAATATATTAGCGTTTTTTCCCGTCAAACGTTCATTTAGGTAGATACTGTCATTTAAGTTCATTTCTTCCATTCCGTTTGATAATTTTGGGTCCTTTCTTTTCATCCATATTTCATTTCTTTTATCACTGTCTTAACGACAGTCAAAACATCTTATCAAAACGTTGCTTTTTCCTCTTTTATTGATTTATATTTTCATCCGACATATTTTTTTTAGTTCGGATTTTATTTCATTTAATTCGTGCAGGGTTTGTTTTGACAAATCGTTTCCCATTTTATTAAACTTTTGTGGATTTTAGCTATTTATAGCTGTTTATAGCTGCTTTCTTGTTAAAAATAGTCAATGGCAATAATGTTTTATAGCTAAGTGCACCTCAATAACACTAGATTTAATGCGTATGACTAGTTGTTTTTAAGTTGTTTGATTATCAATCAATTTCTAATCAATTTTTAAAAGTTTTTGATTTTCTGGTGAAGAAGAACTTCCGATTCATGTTTTTTACGTTTTAGTTCAAGTACTAAAAAAGATGTCATACCATTTTTGACTGTTAATTTTTTAGCTTTTTTGTTTACATGTTTCACGATTGACAGTTGCCAAAGCTTTTTGTAGAAGATTATTAAATTTACGTCAAATATTTGGGAAGAATTTCAATATTTTAATAAAACAAATTGGTTTTAGTACATAGATGTTTTCGTGCGAAATCCTTTTTTGATATGTGATTTAAAGTATTACGTCGTTTGATATTGAAAATCAGAGAAAAAGACGAATTTCCAAAATTAAAACTTATGAAAAAACCCATCAACATTATTAAATTTTGTTTAAAACATTTCTGCCGAAATTAGTTGAACAAATTTCAGCTTGGATTAAAATTCAGGAAATGCACTTTTTCTTCGTTGTGATGCCGATATTTTTCATAATTTAATATGTTCTATCCATTTAGAACGTTCCTACAAATTTTTAAATTTAATTCTTTTTGCAGGAAATATAAAAGTATTGCCAGAAATTCCATTAATTCCATCATCATAACAGTAAATAAGAAAATATTTAGGTAGAGATTTTCAAATATTCAGTATTTGAAATCGAAAGAATTGCAAACCGTTCAAAAAATATAAACACTTCTAATTTAATAATACACTTACCTTGAAATTGGCGTCTTTGATTTAAAAGGAAAACATAACATAAAAAGTAATCTGATACAATAATACCAAAAGGAATAATAATGTATCAAAACCTATAAATAGAAGTTAAAATATATATGCATGTTTTTGTTAAAAATTTCTCTCAGTTTGACCCTGTTTTGTGCAAAGAATAAATTTTATTTTATGAAATAACAATTTAAAGTCAACATTTGTTAAATTACGACAAGAAACTAAAAATATTAAGATGTCTTCTAGATCACCCTTTTAAAATTTGAACATAATTGAATTTTGCGTTGTTCAAAATTTATTTTAAAAATACATAAGAATCTCTTAGTGTAATGTTCAGAATATAAGTAAATTTCTAAAATTTCATTAGCACAATTTTTTTAGTAAAAACTCACATTCACTTTATTTGATTTATGAAAATTACCTGTTCCTTGCGAAATTATCTGAAATTCAAGGATATAAAAATTGAATCATTTTAATTGTTTTATACAAAGAATTTATTTTTTGAAAAACAAAGGTACTTTAGTAGGAAATTTATAACCTATTATTACTAATAAATTTGACTTTGATTTGATTCCCATATATTATTAGTTCAATCTAGTGTTTTTTAGAAAAAAAAGAGACACCGTCCCCGTCCTGGATTCGAACCAGGGTCCCTCCGTTTAGCCCGGAGTGTCTTGACCTCCAGATGAACGAGAACATGGAATAAGTCTCTCTTTCTTCGTATATAAGGATGTAAGATATTATTACCCTTTACAGGGATTTACAGCATTTTTTTTACAACATTTTTTTTACAGCAATTGCCAAATAATGGTCAACACACAAAGCCACCAGGACGAGTTTTTTGTGAGTTTTTCATAGGGGACTTTTTTTATTACAAATAAATTTGACACCCACGTATTATTAGCTCAATCTAGAGCTTTTAAATTAGTAATAAAAAATCCCCCACAAAAAACTTGCCTTGGTGGCTTTGTGTGTTGACCATTATTTGGCAATTGTGTTATCCCTGTGAAGTGTAATAATAGCTTACAGAGGTGTAGGCAGAAAGTTCATAAGTGGGGTTATAGGCTTAATGGGAGGGGTTACAGAGCTACAACTCATATATTCCTATGTTAAATATACAAAATTTCATTGCAGTGAGGGTGTTATAACCCCCAAAACTTCCCTGGCTACGCCTATGATATCTTATAGCCTGTTATCTCTCTCTGTCGGTAAAATAAAGAAAATAATCGAATGTACTTAATATCTCAATTTTCACCAATATGAGGAATTGCCCATTAGAATTTGTTCATGTAATTTGTAAGCTAAATTTTTTTTCAAAAGTTTTACATTTGCGAACACATGTCGAAATATTATTTTCATTTGTCTTTCAGAAAGAAATTTACTTGAACGAAGCTTTAAACTCGCTTAATTTGCAAATATATTTCGAAAATAGTGAACAAAATAGTAGTAGGAAACAAAATAGTAGACAAAAAAGGACACAAACGATGAACCTTACATGTCTGTCATATCAACAATATACAATATTGACGTCTGACGTTCGAATAATTTTCATTAATAATAATTAATTATGCAGGTTAATAGGTCGGAAAATTTAGAATAAGTAAGAATATTTATAATATACAATTCATAAATAGATTGGGGTGCATTTTATAAAATCCTACAGCGTACTATGTTTCTTATTTAAAGTTTATCTTTAAAACAAATCTCATTTTTTAAAAACATACGATACTGACGAAAATACTTCTCGAAGCACATAACAGAACAAACGTTAAATTGATTCGAATAAATTTGTTTCCACAAATACAACATTTTTGGAATTGTATCGATACATTTTACAACTAAGAATTGCATTTCGACGCTATAGTTACTGAGAGGTGGATGCCTTACCACCATGACAGTCTTCTTGTAGGAGACGTTACGAAAATACGATGGAGAAGTTGAATCTATTCTATATGGAGATCTATTATGATCTATTATGATCTCTGTATATATGGAGATCTATTCTATATCTATCTATATGGAGATCTATTCTATATCTATCTATATGGAGAGGTTATATCTATCTATCTATATGAGACAATAATCAACTATAGAAACAATACAAAGCAAAAGAAGGTTTAGAGAATAGAATGCTTTAAATTAAGATATGCCAGTAAATGTTATTTCCATTATTCTCAGAGTATTCAAGTATATTTCCTAAAAAAAAATAAACAAATCTGCTAGCACATTCTATTTATAAAAGACCTTGTCCTATTTTTCCACATTTCTGTAAGTGTGAATACCTTTTAAGGTTCTGCTGTTTAAGAACACACACAGTTTAAATATAAACTTGAACCTTGAAAATCTACATCACCATGGAAACTGAGTTCTACGCCGTAAGTTCTATGAAGAAGTCAACGCCTTTCAAAACATCGAAAATTAAACACGAATGTTTTGCCTGGACAAGCAATTTGAAGAACGATGTCTCGCGTGTAGTAAACGTGAGTTAAAAACAAACGTAAGGTAATAGTTTATTTACTAATAAAATGGAATTGGTAAGAAAATAGACGCTTGAGTTTTACGCCCAAATTCTTGTACCCTGCAGGAAGTTTCCACATTAAAAATGTACCCCATAAATTAAGGGATGTATATAATTGTAATTTATAGTACATTAATTAAATTTTAAATGTAAATTAATTATTTCTAGACAAGGCTTGTCATGACCATTCATTTATGTCACAGCATTTATTATGTGATAATGAAATTATTAAGTGGTAAACAAATATTAAAAACTGAAACATTTAGATTAAATATGTAGTTTGGTCGTGATGATCTAGTGGTCTGGTATTTGCTCGGATAGGACAATTAAACTTGGGTTTTACGCGTTGTACTGTTTTTTGTTTTGCAAAACCTCAAATATCTACATCAAGAAATAAGTATGTATGATTACATAAAATCAATATGCGGAACTATTGACACTTAAAATAATTGCATAAGACATTATTCAACATGAAAACTATATTTATTTACAATTTAACAGATATTATAGTCAGTATTATATAGATCATGAAGTACATGATTATAAGTAAACCCAATACCTTGGTTTCGAGAAAACATATATGTACGAAATTATACATTTTAGTACATATATTCTTTGATTCTGGTTCCTTGAAAATAATCAATTGATCCGTTGAATTCATGTTTGTTAAAACTTATTAAAACAATCTATCGAATAAATATTAATATCTATCAGTTCTTTTTGCTGAAATTAACCTCAAATGATTCAATATAATTCAATCAATTAAATAACATTCACTAGTATGCTAACTAAACATATCATACGAAATAACCTGAATTTATAATAATGATATTTATTAAAATACAATAATAATAAAATAAATGATGAATAATAATAATAAATAATATAATATAATAATAATAATAATAATAATAATAATAATAATAATAATAATAATAATAATAATAATAATAATAATAATAATAATAATAATAATAATAGTTATCCCAAAATCCTGACTTTACACAGTGAAATTATTATCCTTAAAGCTATTTCATTAGTATTTAGCAATATGTTTAATCTATATTAATAAAATAAGGAGGCTGCTAATGGAAAAATCGTGCTCACCCAATAGTTCTCCTTGTTTGGTATTCGCGTCTGTGGTGTTGAAACCTCCTTGAAATGAAAGATTTGGTGTCGTCGATTTTTTTTATTCCGTTATAATCATTATCGCTCGCGCTGGGATCGTTCCGAAGGCTCTCATCTCCTCGTTCTCTGAGTTTTTGGGAGATCCTCTTAATCCCCTTCCTAAATTCTAATAATCTGTCCTCTCTCTTATTGCTTCGTCTTTTTAATCAAGGGGGAGTGTTATTTCTTTCAGCCCCCTCTCTAATCTCGAAATCTTATTGGTTCCATTCTTTACTGAGAACAACAATTCTGGGCTGATCCAAGAGACGTTATTTGAGAGACGTTTTGTTATTGGCTTGGGGAAAAGGTATTATTTTGAAACTTTTTGCTTTGGGTCCCTGAGAAAATGTCAGGTCAATCTGAAATCACGAGTTTGTTGTTGCTAAACTTGGTTCGCAACTTACAATGGTCAAAACTTGAATCTTTAGAAATAACTTTTCACTTTACAGCTACAAAAGTTTATTCGTGACTTCCTTTATAATTTTCCTATTTTTAAGACACGTTAGCTTCTGGTTTTCTTTAGTCCTGAGATTTTATGTTAAAGTTTTGGGTATTCTACTATGATTTTATGGATTTGAGTTGCCTTCTTCTTTGTGAAGTTCCGCTCTTTTCTCACATAAAATTTTAGATTCTGTTTACAGAGTTAAATCCCTCGTGAAAACGTGAGAAAATCGCCTTTACCCTCCTTTGCAATTAGTAAACAAGAATAATGTTGCATTGATTAAAAATCACCGTGACAGGTTGTACTAATAGATAATATACTAATTGAAGAAGAAATATAAATATAATCCCTATACAGGTTTCCCTGATCCATATTTGTAACCGTTACATTTTTTCATATCGTCAAAATCTGTTTTTGTAATAACAACTCAAATAATTACACTAACAACCATGAGAGAGCTAATTCTAAGGATTTTACACTTTTTTCCCAAAACACGAAGCACCATGAAGAAATTGTCTGTTTTTATTGAAATTAAATGTACATCCAGCACATATGCAGGTAAGGAAATGATAAAAATATTCAGGGCCGTAGGACCCATCAATGGCTAGGAATTGCACATTGAATGTTCAAATCAATAGTTGGTGAAACCTCCATAGCGGTGATGCATGCTTCTATACGTCCAGCTAAGGTATGATAAAGGTTCCTAAATATCATCATGCGACATATTCTTCCGGGCAGTCCTTACTTGTTGCACCAGCTCTGCGACATTTTGCGGTGCCCAAATCCAGCAGCCTACCATGTCCCATACATGTTCGATTGGCGAAAGGTCTGGTGATCTTGCTGGCCAAGGAAGAGTATCAACAGTATGGAGGCTGCTCACAGATATGCGAGCCGTATGGAGTCTGAAATTATCTTGTTGAAAAATGGCCCAAGTCGTGTCATGAAGGATAACGCCAACGACCGCAGGATGTCATCAATATCTCGTTGAGCGGTTAAATTTGGACAAAGGATGATTAAGGGCGTTCTGCTCTCGTATGAGATAGCACCTTACACCATCACACTAGGGGTAATGGCTGTGTGCCTTTGTAAAACAAAGGGTGGTTGGGACCGCTGGCCCTGGCGCCTACACACATGGATCTGATGGTCATCTGCTCCAAGACTGAAGCGGGATTCATTGCTGAACACTATGCGATGCCAATCTGCTGGCAGCCATGATGATCGGCTACGACACCACTCCAGACGACTTTGTCTATCGTGCGTGGTTAAAGCCAAGCGTTTTAGAGGCCGATGTGAGCGTAACTTCACCTCAGCCAAGCATCGTAATATGGTGGAAGTTGCCACGGGTGGTATTGAAGAGACTCTAACACGTTGAATGGCGGACAATGAATTTGATTGATGACAATTGCTCGGTGGAAACAGCCAGTTTCACGCATCCCGGGTATGCGACCACGTTCAAAGTCGTCCACTTGGCTATAAGGTCTTCGACAACGTCCCAACGTCATTACTGGTTGCGTCTCCAGGGAACTGCAACGCCGACAACGAGAAAAAATAAACCGTTCGCAATTTTTACCTCTTTTATACGATGCCAGTTGCGCAGTAGAAATGCGGGCTATGATCGAAGTTAACACTCATTGGCTTTGAAAATTTAATCATTTGCATACTTGGTTTAAAGGAATTCGCATGCGAAATTTCGAGATGATATGATGATTTTAGGGGGTGCTTCTTTTTTTTGAAAAAGAGTGTATTTGTAAGCTACCTTCTCTGAATGTGCGTAACCATCAGGCAATGAATTCCTCAAAATAATGGAATCTTCGACAGAGTTAAAAATAACAAAATGTAATATTGGTTGTTGTCGTAACTTATGCAGTTATATGCATTATTTATCTTCTATATAAAATCACTGTAATTTTCTTCTTAACCATCTTAATCACCTTAATTTCTTTCTTAAAAATTACGCTTTTTAGAGGAAAGTGAATTCTTTGCGCAGCAGCTTCATGAAAACGATGATTAGTATGGCTTGACAAAGGCAGAACAAAGCAATTTTAGCTGTACTTTGGCGTCAGCATCGGCTACATTCCTTTGACAGAAGTTTAGAAAATTCGTCCTGTTTGTGGTAATTAGGAAATAGTTTATCGCTTGTTGTTAATCGTTTCAAGTTTACTTCCAGATGATAAAACTCGTCCTAATTTCGTACCGTAGTGGAAAGCTTTAGTAATCAAATACTTTGAACACTAACGACAGCTATTATACTTCTTTCGAATAGGAAAATTTAATTGTCGGCCAAAGAATTAATTGAGAATTTGGGTAGAAATACTAATTAACCATCATTTCACGTACCCCCATAATATGCTCATCGATACCTAATGTTCCGCTGGAGATGTAGGGAAATTTCAATTGATTTCTGAATCTGGCAATGGCAAGAAGCTAAACCTCTTTTCTAACACGGGTGGATGAAACATATAAATTCTGTGACGTCATAAAATCATATCAGGGCTATCTGAATTGGTTATAGAATAGACCCTACTGTGGTGAGGAGATAACGCATTTGTCTGTTATAGCGTAAATTGGTGTCCAATTCCCATGGTATCGTAGAGAGCATGCTATTTTATCCTTCCCATTATTGTTGATTCCCATTATTGTTTTATCCTTCCCATTATTGTTGATTCCCATTATTGTTGGGGTTGTTGATTGTGCAAGTAATCATGGGAAGGTTGGCAGAACTAGCGGCGCTGTATTCACAGAAATGATTAGACGAAGTCCAAAAGAAACGGATAAAAGATTCAGCTCCTCAGCGGGAGATCTGTTTAGAGAACAGCAGTCAGAGAACCCGAGTGCGGTTCAATTTACCAATGTATGCTGAAGAGGCCATTTCTCAGGATCCGGGGTTGGTTTTTCCCAGGAACAAAAGTCTGTATTCCTCAGAAGACTATATGTTCCGGCGCAGTATCTTCTCTTGCGCCATAAAATACAAACAGACAAACAAACAAACTGGATTCGAATTTAGCATATTTTTGTAACTAAAATTCTTACTATAAAAATACGGTATAACTTTTAATTAATTATCAATATTAAGTCATAGCAGATTTACCAGGCATCGAAGTCAAAGACAGGAGACTACTAAAGATCTTGGACGAGGGTGAAATCTACAAATACCTAGGGGTAATGCAAACACGGCAGCAGGAGCACAAGAAAATCAAGGCTCAGCTCAAGCAAGTATTCCAAGAACGACTCAGAAGCATTGTGAAGACGAAACTGAGCGGGAAGAACATCACGCAAGCAATTAACGCATACGCAATACCAGTGCTCAGCTACTATTTTGGGATCATCAAATGGACCAACACTGAACTAGAGCAACTGCAGCCGAAAATGAGAACCATCCAAAGAAGAGCCGCGGAATTACACCCTGCAACGGTAATTGAACGGAAAACACTACCCCGGGAGGAGGGAGGACGAGGAAAAGTGGACCTCAAAGATCTACATGATAAGCAGATACAGAGCATGAGGCAATACTTCCAATTCAAAAGTCCGCGGTCACCACTCATCCAAGCCACAGTACTAGCAGATGCAAATTACACGCCACTAAACCTGTGTAATACCGAAGAGCGTGTCCTGGAGGCAGCCAATGAGCAGAAACTAAGAACTTGAGCGGGAAAACCATTACATGTCATGCATTACAATGACTTAAAACAATCACACTGACAAAACGGCATCAAATGCTTGGCTGGCCAAAGGCACTCTCCAGCTAGAGACAGAAGGATTCATGCTAGCCATCTAAGACCAAGCGATCGCAATGAGGAACAATCAGAAATTCAACCAGAGAAAAGACATAGAAAGCCACAAATACAGATACTGTCATGCGGCATCGGAAACTATCCAACACGTGATGACAGGATGCAAAATCGTCGCGCAGTCAGACTACAAACATAGACATGACCAAGTGGCAAAAATAGTCCACCAGAAATTGGCAGCGAATGCTGGCTTTCTGACAGAGAAATGCCCATATTACAAATATGAGTCAGAGACCGTGCTTGAGAACGGAACACGCAAACTTTACTGAGGTAGAAAAATCATAACAGACAAGGCAGTCCCACATAACCCTCGTCTATAAATCGGATAAGATCACGTACCTAATCGACATAGCAGTACCCAAGACCAATAACGTACAGGCAACCAACACAACGAAAATCACCATGTACCAAGACCTCAGACATGTAGTACGTTGCATATGGCACATGGAAAAGATCTTCGCCATCCGCTTAGTCCTCACAGCGACAGGGATAGTACCAAAGACGCTTGGACGAATTTGGATGTATTCAACATTGACTCAAACACCTGCATAGAACTGCAAAAAGCCACAATCCTGAACACGCGTCACATTATCAGGAAGTTTCTAGACACACATCTTGTACATTAAGAAGTGATGTGAGAAGCTTAGGGACATGGCTCTCTGCCCGTCCCAAAGCCTGTTTCTGCGAGACGGACATGTGGAACTGTTAACAACAAAGGCGAGGCTGACATTCTTCGAACGGGTATTGGAGGATCTGTTGATGGAACGTGCAAACTCGGCGAGTTTGAAACTGGAGGACGGGGAACAAGAATTTTCCACTGAAACTGTAATTTTAGATAGCGGACGTTCTTCGTGGAGATGGGACGGGAAGGACAAGGATGCCGTTTGGGACGATAGTTCATAAACTCTGATATTGCTGTGTAGAATTTCCTTATTGGAAGAAATATCTCTTATATACATCCTGTTTTAATTTCATATTTATATATTCTACATCCTTTAAGACTGGAAAAGTGACGAACACTACGCAAATATAACAATAATGGAAAAATAACAACGTTTTTTGGCGTAGTTACAAATTTAAAGATGGTTCGACGCACGTTTAGAGAGAAAAAAACTTTTTCATTACACGCTAGTTCCAGACGAGGAGAGACCTTGTTCTCTCGAAACGTGCGTCGAACCATCTTTTAAAATTACAACTATGCTAAAAAACGTTGTTATTTTTCATCATTATTCTCCATCTTTTACTTTTTAAAAGTTTTCATACCCTTCCCTCCATGTTTCTCCACGTCACGTCTTTCAATTACGTAGGTTTCATTAAATATATTTAAATTTTTTGAATGAGGAATTTGTTCATGCCTGTATATTTATATTTTTGCATTTATATATTTATTGTATTGCATTGCATTGCATATTTATATTTATTGTATTGCATTGCATATTTATATTTATTGTATTGCATTGCATATTTATATTTATTGTATTGCATTGCATATTTATATTTATTGCATTGCATATTTATATTTATTGTATTGCATTGCATATTTATATTTATTGTATTGCATTGCATATTTATATTTATTGTATTGCATTGCATATTTATATTTATTGTATTGCATTGCATATTTATATTGGTACATGCATTATATTTATATTTTTTCATCTGTGGACGCCAGAGAAGGCTTCGAGTTAATTTCATTAATGTCCTATTTTTGTCATCGTGTTCAAATCCTTCGAAATTTCTGATTCATTTAATGAAAAATGTATCACTTGTTTGTTTTAACATATCTTGAATATCAGATTTCAATAAATTGAAGATAATCCGATATCCACTTTTGTTTCAATGGCGACTATGCTCCTTTCCTTGGTAAAAATTTGTTTTTATTTCGTTCAGCAGCACCATGAAAAAGTATCTTGTTTCAAACGTAGGACATCCCAAAGACCCAATTTGTTTGTCGTCAGATTTTCGCAAGAGATATTTAAGAAATATTCAGTGGAACAAATATATCATTCATATTCCCATTTTTCTTAAGCTATTTTCAGGTCCCGTTTTCAAAAGTTGATTTATTGCGTTCCTTGTTTTTTTTTTCAGAACAAAAATTACTTCTCGTTTAAAAAAATTTGTTATCTATTAGGATCGAAGCTGCAGCTGCTTCTACTTTACTAAGAAATTTTCTATATTTATTTTCCATAGAAGAGGATGCATATTCCCCAATATTTTATCTTTTCCTTTGCGTCTGCTTTTTTTTTGTTAATATTCTTCCTTTTCCCAAAATTTCTTCTATGACATGCGAATCGTTTTTCAATTCCGTCAGTACTCTTCAATCTTCAGAGATAGTGAGTATTTTGGATGCTTTACATTTTGAGAAGTATCAGGAATATCCATATCGCAGTTCGAAAATTTTTAAAACCTATCCTTTCCGTTGGCTTTCCCGCATTTCATAAATTCCAAAGAAAAAGTTATTCCACATTAAAAAAATTAATTAATTTTCTCATATATCAATTAATAATGCCAATTCTAGAGAGAGACTTAAACAGCTTTCATTTCAGAGTAACTATGTAATCGAATTAATTGCTCAAAAATAAAGTATCACGAAATGCATTATTCGATCAAGTACATATCAGTTCTATTGTTTTCCCGTCTATTTATTTATCACTTAACATGAAAAATTTTAGTAGTAATAATAATAAAATAACTTTAATAATCCGTTGAACATGTAACAAAAAATAACGTGCAAGTTAACTAAAACTATCTAGAAAACAAACCTGAAAAATGAATTATCGAAAACAACCAATACAAAATTAAGTGAAATTTTTTTATCCAAACGGACAAGGGCATGATGCACCTGACAATATTAGTGAAATAGAAGCAGATGTGGTTGTACCTAGATATTCAAGAATTGAAGACGAAGAAATTAATAAACTTACTTAATATAGCATTCTGCAAATTGAAATAGAAAGGTTATGACAAAAGAGAAAAAAACACATTCTTAATAAATAATACAATTTCACACCAAATTTCGAAAATAGCTGTAAATAGCTGTATTTCACAAGGAATAGACAAGGTAACCATACATCAATTTCAAATGGTCGTTTTGTTTGGAACTGCCCGCATTCTACAAAAATATCCATACAAATATACACAAATATATACAAAATATATACAAATATATACAAAAGTATCCTAGGTCAGTGGGAAACATAGGCGTACACAGAAATTTCGGAAGTGGGGTTATAGTCTCAATGGGTGTTACAGAGCTACAACTCCATATATATTTATATGTATACATGAAAAATTTTATCGGAATGGTTGGTATAATCCTCATAAGCATACCCACTACGCACGCCAGTGTCCGGAAGGACATGATATTGGAAGATAACCACGGCTGTCAAAATAAAGATGGATTCTACGTATATATCGTAATAATAATAATAATAACAATAATTCACCAAATACCCCTTGTATTATATCTCAGATATAGGCAGCTACATTGGAAATTTTGTACAATTAATCCCTACACAGTGTCGTAGACAACAAACCATGCCACCATCAAGTGAATTAAGAATTATAAGCATCATACAGTCCTCTCCTTTCCTATTCACTCATAAGAATCATTGATTACTGATATTAATACACTCATTATTTCTTTTAAATATTTTCGAATAATTAGTTTAACGCGGAGTATATATGTAGTATTCTAAATAAATTTATATTAAAAAACTTTTCGTTGGTAAAAAAATAATATTGTTTTAAAGTAAAACCCATTTCGCAAAGTGAAACCATGAAATTGCTTTTTCCTTTAAGAAAGTGTTTCTTAAATTATCAACTTTTTTGGCTCTAAAGTAGTTGCGATTTCACTGTGCCTTGTGTGTTTATTAATCATTTATTTCTTCAACCATTACTTTGATGATAACGGTTTTACATTTCTTCCACATATTTCAGAACAGACCGAAACAACCATAATGGTACATCAATGGAAGAAAACAATTAAAGTGGTAATCTACGCCCCTTGCGCAAAACGAAAAAAAAGTAATTCTAATCTTAATGGTTCCCATAATCATTAGTGTTCGAACATCCGAATTTTCACTTTGCGGAAAAAATAGGGGCAGAGAGAAAAACAGATAATTGAGGCCAATTCGAAAAAAAGATTGACCCTGTACATACAAAGAACAACAATGCAACAACCATTATATAAAATGAATAGAAGAGACAAACAGTAAAAAATAAATATACAGTGAAAGCTGCTTGAATTGTAAAGTGTCTGAGCACATAAATAGATCGATTTTATTTTGTAAAAAAAAGACGAATTCAAAATATCATATAATTAAAAGATTGTTTCTGTTCAATTTCTGGCTCCATCTAATTTATCAACCAACGAAGTTTGCATCATCTAAAAGATAAAATGCAATTCTCATTCTCAAAAACTCTTACAAAATTTCCACTTTAAGAATACAAGTTTTTACTCCCATATATAGGGTGTGAGCAATAGCCTAGCTCGCTTCTTGCTAAGATATTTGTTTTTTCAGATGCTATTTCTCACTGTTGTATCATCTACGATGGATGCCTCAAAAGCTTTCTGTATGTAGACGCGGTTTCAGAGACTCTACATTTGCACTATTTACATATTAAGCCTTAAAAAGTGTTTATCACTCTTTATATATATATCTTTACATATAATTTCACCAGTTTCTTCTTAAACACTTTAAACAGGGCATGGATATGAAACATCCATAAAATAATCAAATTTGTACAATTGGTAAAAGTACAAATCTCACGTGAAATAAGTTCTTGTCAATGTAAGATTACACGTCATCCTGTAAACAAGGGATTAGCTGAAAGTAACAAATCAAACCTTGAGAACAACAGCGGCAGAAATCAACATCCAGATTAACTTTAGAGAACAATTGGTTTTCTCATGTCAATTTGAAAAGTCTTATTTTAAATCCTCTTTCAATAAGTTTTAAGTGTTATGGAAAATTAAACAAACAATTTTTAGAAAGACATTTTGGTAAAATTGCAGAAGGAAGCCCCTACTGAATTTTTTTGAAGTGTTTCCAATAAAACCTTTAATTCCTCTCTTTTATATTTCTTTTTGTTTTGTAC
>QLNU02015270.1:23068583-23079275 GCA_006491805.2 Dysdera silvatica
AGACGAGTTTTGAAGTTATAGTATACGCTTTGCGCCAAAACACCGCCTCATGAAACGGTAACTAACAGACATGTGTTCTGTTTAAAATATTATAATGCGTCGCCGGTTAATTTCTTATAGAAGATACAACACTATTATATATATATATCATCATCATCATATTCAACCATTATCTATCCACTGCTGGATGAAGGTCTCTCCAAATGCTTTCCACACAAGTCTATCCTGGGCCATTCGTTTCCACGTCACCCCAACCTCTTTTCTTATTTCATCCACCCATCTAGTTTGAGGACGTTTTCTAGGTCTTCGGTGGTCTCTTGGAATCCAGTTCAGAATTTCTGTTGTCCATCGTTGATCAGTTCTTCTTGCAATATGCCCAGCCCATCGCCATTTCAGTCCTTTTACTTTAACAATGATGTCCTCTACTCTAGTTTGCTCTCTCACCCAAGTGTTTCTTTTTCGATCTCTCCTAGTTATTCCAAGCATGCACCTCTCCATGCTCCTTTGCGTTGTCTGTAACTTTCGTATTGCTCCAACTGTTAGACTCCATGTCTCTGATCCATAAGAGAGGACTGGCAATACACACTGGTTGAAAAACATTCTTTTTGGACACAAAGGCAATTTCCCCTTCAGGATAAAACACTTTCTTCCAAATGCAACCAGCCAAGTTTAATACGTCTGTTGAGTTCTTTCATAATGTTGCCATCCATTGAAATCAGCTGGCCAAGGTAAATATATGAATCAGCAATTTCTAGCTCAATGTTGTCAACTTGTATTTTTGTTTCCTCTACGAAATTATTGAACATGATCTTAGTTTTTTGTAGGTTCATCTTGAGTCCAACTTCTTTACTTCTAGTTGAGAGCTCCTGTACCATGTCTTGGAGTTCTGATGGGTTCGTTGAAAAAATAACAATGTCATCAGCAAACCGCAAATGATTTAAATATTCACCATTTATTTTTATTCCCTTGTTATTCCAATTTATCTGCTGAAAAATCATCTGTAAAGCTGAAGTAAAAAGTTTTGGAGAAATGGTATCTCCCTGCCTCACACCTTTGCCAAGTTTGATAGTTTTGGTATCTTTATGTAACCGAAATTTTGCACTTGCATTTTTATACACACATTTCACCATGTCAATGTACACATCCTCGATGTCTGCTGATCTTAAAGAGTTGATGACTGCTGATGTTTTAATAGAGTCAAAGGCCTTCTCATAGTCAATAAATGCCACACACAATGGAAGTTCATATTCATGTGTTCTTTCAATTAATTCTCTTAATACTTGAATATGGTCCACTGTACTGAATCCACTTCGAAATCCAGCTTGTTCTCTTGGTTGAGCTGCATCTAATTTTTTCTGCAGGCGATGTGTTAGAACTTTTGTGAAGATTTTATATATATATATATATATATATATATATATATATATATATATGTTCATGCATATACAAATTAATTTTCATAAAAGGGCCTGGAATTATTGTGGGGGTGGTTCGAGATTTTCCGTTACGCCACTATATCTACGCCAATGAAAGAGTAAACTAATAGCGTTAAACCCAGTGCATATAACTCTAATGGTATTACAATTTTAATGTTCTATCACACGTTTCCAACTTCGAGCAATATACGCATTGGAGACAGACATTTCATGTTACATGTTTTCATGGAGGAAGGAGATATCTTTTTACATAGACTTTGAAAGAAAAGTTTCGAAATTATAAAGATGATCAATTATATTTTAATATAAATAAATATTGTTTACAAAATATAATTGCTTGTAACAGTAGGTTGTGCGATTATTTCAAGTACGAAAGTCGTATTTGGAAATATATTTGCTTTTCTAGCCGCACCGCATAATTACTAAAAATCTGCCGCTTTTTTTTAGCATTAACACATATATTCATGCAAACAAGTTTAGTTTTCAAATTTCGGCAATACCACTTTTCTATCCGCTAAATATTCGCGTTTTTATAATTATTTGCGTTTACAAATAAAATATATCTTCTTTGCTACAATATACAAGGTCTGAAAAAAGTTTGGTAAATGATGTCATACCGCCTGTCGTGCAGTAGTGAGTGAACGGCGCATGCGCATAGGACAGGTCGATACATGCTTGACCAAGTCCGCAAATGGTGTAGTTGCCAACGAGGTAGTTTTCCGTTACAGAGGTGTTAGTAGCAAATTAACATAGATGCGGTTGATTGTGGAAAAATAAATCAACGCGAACTAATCTTCTGTTCCGTTACAAGCTTGGAAAATCACTGGAGAAAGAAGTTCTATGCTGAAGGAAGTTTACGAAGATTATGTCAAGGGGCGGACTGAGTCTTCTTAAAGGGCTCGGGTCCTTGTCCATTCGAAGGCGCGGGTCCAATTTTATACGAGGGCGCGCCGGCCCGTCGCCCTAGTTCGCCTCTGATAATGTACTTTTCCTGAAGCACGTTTATGACTGGTTTAAAAGCTTTCGAGGAGGAACGGGACAGCATTGAAAACGCTCCATGAATTGACAGAACTGTAATTGTGCGCGAAGCAGGAAACATTGAAAAAATAAAGGAGCTTTACATCTGAGGATACTGCAGTGAATGTTTTTATCTACAGCAAAGTTTCATATCATTTATAGCAAATAATCCACAGGGAAGCTCTCAGAATATCGGGCAATGCAATTGCTTCTTCCCTCACAACAATGCTCAGCCCCACACGGCCTTAGTCGTGTATTAGTTTTTAGCAGAATGAGGTTGTCTGTCAATCGATCATATTAATGCCACCTGATTTGACTCCTTCGAACTGTTTACTTTTCCCATGACTGAAATCCTCGAAAGGAAAGTGACTTCCGGACGTTTCCGACATTAAACACCATGTGACGAGCGAGCTCCACACCATGCTAACAGAAGATTTAGACCAGAGTTTCCAAGACATATATATTCGTTCTCAGAAGTGCATTAACAGGAACGATAATTACTTTGAACGATGAAGAAGCATGTTCAGTAAAATATGTCAAGGCCTTCTGATTCTGAACCCATTTATCGAACTTTGTCATCCCTTGTATATTAGGAATATGTGGCCGAATTATGCACCTGGCGTTTTCATGTAAATAGGAAGAAGCACCGTCACATGCCTATTCCTGTTGTGCAGCTGCAATATAAAGCTAGTGCGAAAAGCATAGCTTGCCTTCGGCCGTCCTGTTATTTCTGATTATGCCTAGTTCCGGTGCCGTAGTTTAGCTGCGTTTGTTTAGCCGTAGTTAAGCGCGCTCACCGGACTAGCTTATCAGTATTAATTCTTTCGTTTTTTGTTACGATTTTGTTATTTTAGTTCTGTTACAGTTAAGTTTGAAGTTAACAAATCTTATCATTATTCGGCCAAGACCATTTTCATGAAAACCGAGGGACACGTTAGAATATTACCACTTCTGACTTAAAGTTATATAGTGACCCCCATAAATACATAAAAACGCTATTACGAAGGATGTTGAGAAATTAAAAAAAACTATATTACGATTAATAGTTTTGCTTTATTATTTAAGACTGACACTATATACAATTTTCGGGCTCATAAGAGCAAAAGAAAAGAAATGCCGCTCACCAAGGGTGGTGGTGCATTGTCAGTCTGAATCACGTAATGAAAGGTTCTTTCATATCCCCTTCAATTATGTTTGTTTGTTTGTTTGGCTTTTTTATGGCGCAAGAGCATCTGGGCTATACTGCGCCAAACAGGGTCCTTCTCAATTACTAAAGAAGACCCTCTTTGACATGCAGGTACGCATGCATTTTTACATACTATTATTAATAAATTTATAAATACAAATATTCATAATTTGTTTTGCACAAACGTAATTTGTTATTCCAATATGCTTTTTACTATGAAATAAATTTCCGCTCAGTAAATCAAATTCTTTTTTTTATACTTAAAGCTCGGTTAATGATAAAAGTATGTCAGGAATTAATGTACACTAGCAGGTATTAGATTAATCATTGTTTTGATTTTTGATTAATGATAATCTTCAGTTTCAAATTTGATTGAGTATAGCAAATACTGCCTTTAGAACGTCCTAGATTAAATGATGAATCTCTTCAAAGTGGGGATTAAAGGCTTATTAGGCTTCCAATTAATGCCAATCAATGAAACAAAATTTGAAAAAAAATTAAAGGTTTAAAATTAATTCAATTTAAAACGATTAGCTTTTTAATTGGATGATGAAATTCAACTAATTATTTTAAATCGCATGTAAAAGATTAATTTTCGTATTGGATATAATCCCAGTAAAAGCTCTTTGCAAATTTAAACCAAGGTGAGTTATTTCCACTTATCAAAAATTTGATTGCAGTTATTTTTATTATTTATTGTAAAAAAAATTGAGGGTAAATGAAAAAAGAGAAGTAGTGGGTTTGAATGAAAACAAAATCTTTGGATAACATGCGATCTACTGCATGCAATTCTGTGATTAATTTTCTGAAATTAATCAGAAATATCATTGATAATATGCCTCATTACATCTCGAGACTTAGGCAATAAAATCCCGGACATAGAAGCTAAATTAAACTGAAAAAAATTAGAAAAAAATAATCAAAGCAAAATATAACAAAAATAGGAAATTCTAAGTAAACAATTCAACTATATTTTTAAAAAAATTTAAGAAATCCACAGGTTAAAACGAAATTAACACCCTTTTATTAAACGAAGCGGTTAATAAAAGCGGTAGAAATTTCAATTTTAAGCTCTTACGATTTTCAAATTAATATCACCTCTTCTCTTTATTCTTTTTTCGAAATTTTTATATTATTTTTGGGAATTTTAAATATACTTACGCGCAGAGGTCGACAAATGGGCAGACTGTACCCGCCTGCCACAAAAAAAATCAAAGAATCCAGTAAAAAAAAAGTTTTTTTATGCCTGAATTATAAAAAAGTCAATCGCTAATAGCGGCCGACACACTAGTTGAGATCTGCTTATATAATAAATTTGTAGGAAAAATTACATGTCAGTGCGAAAATTATAATTTAAACAAATTATTTATATATGTGATCAAAATATTTAACATCTATTAAAGGTAAATGAAAATGGTGATGATATTATCTCGCTGAAAAATTGTCAATTTTTGTCATATTATTAGGTAATTTAAAAAAAATTCGACACATTTTCTTTTACTTTTCTTCTTTTGCAATTTCGGATTCCTTTGCAAACAATTTATTAGAAAAATTTAAAATATTTGTCGTGTTTTTCATTTTTACTGCAAATGTTCTTGAATTAAAACTACGATTTCAGTGACGTTTTCCTGTGGGACGATAACATCTGCAGAACTTTCCGGTAGCACAAATCGCCCTTGGGACGTTCTGAACATTCTCAGAACGTCCCTAGGATGAACTTTGCTATACTATGGGGGCTTTCACATTAAACAAAATAATTTACATTAAACGTTTGATAATAGTTTTGGGGTTAATTTTAATAACAATTCTAAGATCAAAATTACTGCACTGGATAAGAGAATAACACAAACAATAGAACAAAATATTATGCACTAGTTTAATGTGATTTTTGTAGTATTGTTGCTTGTTTTAGGAAAAATCTAATGAAAGTTTGAATTCACAGCGAAATGATATGTAAGTTCACAAACAATTTTTAAAGTAACAAGTAACATTTTCTACATAAGTAGTTATTAAACAACACATTTTGTGCTTCCATTTTTTGCATATTTAATAATATATGTACTTATTAACCTTTGGTTATTAAGCAAAAAATTACATTAGCAGGAGTGATTGCAAAATACAACTCTTTAATACCAGAATGGAACTGTACAAAACCAATGATAGAATAAGAGAAAACTCTGCTACAAGTAAAAATAGAACGGTAACTACAGAACAAAATGTCCATAATTAAGAACACAGTACTAAAAGTTGGAAAACCTTGACATTGAAGACATTGACATAGAAACCTTGACATTGAAGACCTTGGTATGGAAATCTTGACATAAAGTAGGTAGACTCCACTAATAAGATATCTGTAAACCTGATAGAAAGGCCACATTTGGAGATAATATGCAATGAAACCAAGAGTTTCTGATAAAGTCTGAAGTTACTTTAAATAGAAAGGAGAGCAGCCATTTATGAAGGTGACGGGAGGCTCAAGCGACTGCAGAACTCGAAAAGGCTTGTTCTGAAATGTTATATATATATATATATATAGCAACAAGTGATCGCAACAAGGAACAATCAGAAATTCATCCAGAGAAAAGATATAGAAAGCGACAAATGCAGACACTGTCATGCGGCATCGGAGACAATCCAACACGTGATGGCAGGATGCAAGATCCTTGCGCAGTCAGACTACAAACATAGACACGATCAAGTAGCGAAAATAGTCCACCAGAAATTGGCAGCGAATGCTGGCTTTCTGACAGAAAAATGCCCGTACTACAAATATGAGCCAGAGACCGTGCATGAGAACGAAACACACAAGCTTTACTGGGATAGAGCAATCATAACAGACAAGACAGTCCCACATAACCGTCCTGACATAACCCTCGTCGATAAATCGAATAAGACCACGTACTTAATCGACATAGCAGTACCCAACACCAATAACATACAGACAACCTACACAACGAAAATCACCAAGTACCAAGATCTCAGACATGAAGTACGAGATATATGGGGTATGGAAAAGATCTTCATCATCCCGTTAGTCATCTCAGCAACAGGGATAGTACCAAAAACGCTTGCGACGAATTTGGGAATACTCAACATTGACCCAAACACCTACATTGAAATACAAAAAGCCACAATCCTAAACACGTGTCACATTGTCAGGAAGTTTCTAGACATGGCACATTAAGAAGTGATGTAAAAAGAGGCTTGGGAACATGGCGCTCTGCCCGTCCCAAAGCCTGTTTCCGCCAAGAATGGGCGAGGAAAACTTTTATATATATATATGGCCTGCAAAAGGGTTGCTGGTATCTAACTGGAAGGAGACCCACACGCTGAACGTATGTGACGATGTGTGGAACCGGCCAGGCCAGTAACCTAGTGTCCTACCCCGCCTTCAAGTGGTGCAGGCTGAGCTTTCTATTTATGTGGCAAATTAATATTTGCTACACGGATAGAAAGGCGGAAGGGGAGGGCTAATTCACCAACCCGTCTAGCCAGCGTGGTGAAATTATGGCTAATTCCTCCATTATGTTGACACACCAGAAACCATGGCCCCTAGTCTCCAGGTGCTGGAGTGCTCCTGATCAAGGCAGCGGTCAGTGTGGCATGAAAGCAGGGGGTGCTAAGAATCACTGGAATGGCCCAGGCTGCCGTTTGTTATTGACCTTGGCTACGTTTAATGGACGATCCCTTGCTTCTGAAGCAAAACTTCAGGAATTGGAAGAAGAACTTGACAAGATCAAATGGGACATTGTAGGACTCAGTGAAGTTAGAAGAAAAGGTGAAGAGTTGGTGGAACTTAAAAGTGGACATTTGTTTTATTATAGAGGAACGGAAACTGGAAGAACAAGTGGTGTTGGCTTCTTAATCAACAAAAGAATTAAAGACTACCTTCTTGAAGTCGAAAGCACGTCAGATCGAGCAGCGAGGCTCGTTGTTCAACTAACCCAGCGATACCAACTTCAAATAGTACAGGTATATGCACCAACATCAAGCCATACCGACGAAGAGGTTGAAGAATTTTATGAAGAAATCAAAGAGTTACACACCAAAGGGAAACAACATATCAAGCTCATCATGGGGGATTTCAATGCAAGAATTGGACAACAGGAACAAGGAGAGACATCGGTTGGTAAATACGGATATGGGGAAAGGAATGAACGTGGCGATCAACTCATCGAATTTGCAGAAGCTGAAAATCTTAGCATCATGAATTCATTTTTTAAGAAGAAACCGCAAAGAAAATGGACATGGAAACACCCAAATGGGGGAACTAGTGAAATTGACTATATCCTGGCAAACAAGAAATCAATTATTGAAGATTGCAGTGTACTGAACAGATTTAATACTGGAAGTGATCATCGAATGGTGAGATGTAAAGTGCACTTAAATACTAAATTAGAACGACAGAAGCTCATTAGGAAACAAGTAAGTAAGAGGGTGGATTTAAAGAAATTAAAAGAAAATACCGAGGCATTCAAGTTGGAATTAAAAAATCGCTTTTCTGCACTGGAAGGACTTATTGAAGAAGTTGACATCTCAGAAGCAAATGAAAACATTGTTAAGACAATAGTTGAAACTGCTGGGGAAATTGGTGGTGTAACCTGTAAAAAGCACAATAGCAAATTATCTGAGAAGACGAAACAGCTCATGAAAAGGCGAAGAGATATGAAGGTGGACAATCAAAATACCAGTTCCAGGATTGAGTACATAGAACTTTGTAAAACTCTGCGCAAAAGCATGAAAGAAGACATAAGAAAATTCAACTGTGAGCTAGTAAGGAAAGCCATTGAAAATAACAAGAGCCTTAGGGTTGTTAAAGGAAGTTTATCTGTTGGGAAGAAACACATCATTGCATTAAAAGGAGAGGATGGCACCGTAACAAGAAATAGGGAAGAAATACTTAGAAGAGTTGAAGAATTCTACAAAAATCTATACGAAAGTAACAGTGGATTAAACGAAGACATTGAAATAGTCGAAGGAACAGCTCCTAAAATCTTAAAAGAAGAAGTTTCATTTGCAATAAAAAGTATGAAGAAAGGAAGAGCCCCTGGTGATGATGGTATTACATTAGATATCCTAAAAGAAGCTGGAGAATATGTAGAAGACATACTTGCAAAATTCTTTACCAAATGCCTCAACAGTGGTAACATACCAAACCAATGGGATTCTGCAACAGTAATTCTTTTGCATAAAAAAGGTGATAAAGAGGATTTGAAAAATTACCGACCAATTAGCTTGTTACCTGCTATTTATAAAATCTTCACAAAAGTGCTAACACATCGCCTGCAGAAAAAATTAGATGCAGCTCAACCAAGAGAACAAGCTGGATTTCGAAGTGGATTCAGTACAGTGGACCATATTCAAGTATTAAGAGAATTAATTGAAAGAACACATGAATATGAACTTCCATTGTGTGTTGCATTTATTGACTATGAGAAGGCCTTTGACTCTATTAAAACATCAGCAGTCATCAACTCTTTAAGATCAACAGACATCGAGGATGTGTACATTGACATGGTGAAATGTGTGTATAAAAATGCAAGTGCAAAATTTCGGTTACATAAAGATACCAAAACTATCAAAATTGGTAAAGGTGTGAGGCAGGGAGATACCATTTCTCCAAAACTTTTTACTTCAGCTTTACAGATGATTTTTCAGCAGATAAATTGGAATGACAAGGGAATAAAAATAAATGGTGAATATTTAAATCATTTGCGGTTTGCTGATGACATTGTTATTTTTTCAACGAACCCATCAGAACTCCAAGACATGGTACAGGAGCTCTCAACTAGAAGTAAAGAAGTTGGACTCAAGATGAACCTACAAAAAACTAAAATCATGTTCAATAATTTCGTAGAGGAAACAAAAATACAAGTTGACAACATTGAGCTAGAAATTGCTGATTCATATATTTACCTTGGCCAGCTGATTTCAATGGATGGCAACATTATGAAAGAACTCAACAGACGTATTAAACTTGGCTGGAGTGCATTTGGAAGAAACAGTTTTATCCTGAAGGGGAAATTGCCTTTGTGTCTAAAAAGAAAGGTCTTCAACCAGTGTGTATTGCCAGTCCTCTCTTATGGATCAGAGACATGGAGTCTAACAGTTGGAGCAATACGAAAGTTACAGACAACGCAAAGGAGCATGGAGAGGTGCATGCTTGGAATAACTAGGAGAGATCGAAAAAGAAACACTTGGGTGAGAGAGCAAACTAGAGTAGAGGACATCATTGTTAAAGTAAAAGGGCTGAAATGGCGATGGGCTGGGCATATTGCAAGAAGAACTGATCAACGATGGACAACAGAAATTCTGAACTGGATTCCAAGAGACCACCGAAGACCTAGAAAACGTCCTCAAACTAGATGGGTGGATGAAATAAGAAAACAGGTTGGGGTGACGTGGAAGCGAATTGCTCAGGATAGACTTGTGTGGAAAGCATTTGGAGAGACCTTCATCCAGCAGTGGATAGATAATGGTTGAATATGATGATGATGATGATATATATATATATAAACGTTACTCAAAAATTTTTCTATCAATTGATGGGACATAAAAACAATAATTTGGACAATATTTTTAGAATTTTTATCAATAGTTTAAATATTACGGATTGCTTTAATAAATTATCTCACGACTTTCCGCCCAAAGTTTTTTTTTAATTTTATGAACGGTATGTTCAAATATCTTGTTAAAATACATTATCTCACAAAATTTTATTGCATATGAAAGAATGGAGAAAAATTGATGATTGATAGATAACTCATGCTCAAGTAGAGTGTTCAAATTAGGAGTATGGAAATTAAATACTCTCCAAAATTAAGGAAGATAAAACTTCCAAAGTTTTTTAATTCTTGTTAGCTTTAACTGACATGAGCAATTTTTGTTTCCATTTGACATATTTTTGCTGAATGAGTGAGTGCCTAATGATAAAATTATCAACATAAATAAAATACCATAAATTAATTTATGAAAGGAGATACACATTGTGTTCCGAATCTTCGCGACTGCAAGCAAACTGTCATCTCTAATAAACGACCGTGTGTCTCAACT
>QLNU02015270.1:23084895-23130893 GCA_006491805.2 Dysdera silvatica
CTACTGTATGCTTAATTTTAGTCACTGCTTTTCTCTTCACTGGTCTTTGCCTTTTTTCGCCGGATTAAAAAAAAAATTGTCCAAGGAGGTTTGTTTCTTCCTCCCTTTCAGAATGCTGCGGAAATGAGTTAGGCAAGTGTCATTAAATAGCTCCGATGCACGACCCGTTGCAACTTTTTCGGGGTGTTTCTTTTCCACGAACTGTGAAACTCTCTCCCACATTCCCAAGATCTCTTATCTCACTTGTAGAGATAACCTCCTCCACCTCTGGCTCTTCCTCAAAACCAATTTCTTGCAGAACCCCGAATGCTGCTGCGACTGTAACTCTTGTAATTCCTCGGTCGTCAGTTCCTGAGAGTGCTCCCCGACGAGCTCGTTCACGTCTCTCTCATCCATCACCAGACCCATGGATTTTCCCAAAGACACAATCTCCTCCTCCACTGGCACTTCGGGTTCGAATCCTTCGAAGGTCCTTTCAGCTACAGACTCAGGCCACAGCTTCTTCCATTCAGAGTTAAGGTCCTTGTTGTAACACTCAGCCAGGCCTGATCAATAATTCTGAGGCATATCACGATGTTAAAGTGGTCCTTCCAGTACTCTCGAAGGGTGAGGTTTGTGTTCTCTGTCACCTCAAAGCAGCGCCGGAACAGATGCTTAGTGTACAGCTTTTTAAAATTAGAAATCACCTGCTGATCCATGGGCTGCAGGATAGGAGTGGTGTTAGGTGGTAGATAGAGAACCTTTATAAACTTGAACTCTTCGAGGATGTCATCTTCGAGGTTCGATGGGTGAGCAGGAGCATTGTCGAGGACGAGAAGGGCTTGCATGGGTAGGTTGTTTTCCTGTAGATATTTCTTAACAGAAGGGCCAAAAACCAGGTTTACCCACTGCTCAAAGAACTTCCTAGTGACCCATGCCTTCGGGTTTGCCCTCCACATAACTTGCAGTTTTTCTTTTAAAATCTTATGTGACTTAAAGGCTCTGGGGTTTTCCGAATGGTATACAAGCAGAGGCTTTATCTTGCAGTCGCCACTCGCATTGGCGCACAGTGCGAGAGTTAGTCTATCCTTCATGGGTTTGTGGCCTGGCATTATCTTCTCCTCTGCCGTTATGTAAGTCCTATTCGGCATCTTCTTCCAGAAAAGCCCTGTTTCGTCACAATTGAAGACTTGCTGGGGGATGTATCCATTGGCTTCTATCAGTTCGGAAAAAGTTTTGAGATAATCCTCAGCTGCCTTCACATCCGAACTTGCTGCCTCACCATGCCTGGCAACGGAGTGCATGCCGGTCCTTTTTCTAAAGTTGTCAAACCAGCCTCGACTGGCTTTAAACGAGTCTTCCGATGCCTCGTCCGTGGAAGTGCGCGGGGTCTGATTCAGCAAATCACCGTAAATCGCTCGTGCCTTCTCGCATATGATGCCCTGTGTTAAGGTATCGCCTTTAGGCTGCTTCTCCGTCACCCAAACCATCAGCAGTTTCTCCATCTTTTCATGGAGAGAGCTCCGGAGCTTAGAAATTATTGTAACGCCCTTAGCTGGCGTTATACCCTTTATCGACTCCTTCTGTTTAAGCACAGTGCATATCGTTGAAGTATTACGCCCGTACTGCCTCGCCAAGTCAGCTACTCGCACACCTTGCTCATTTTTTTCTATGATTTCACGCTTTAATTCAATAGACATCATCTTCTTCTGAGCACTGACCTTTCCACTCACTTTCTTCGGACCCATGGTTATAAAAAGAAATGTGATAAAGTATGTAAATGCACAAAAAGCGCAAAGCCCTAGAAAAACTTAGCAAAGATGCTTCGACAGCGAGGTAAATAAGCACACTGGGGGAATACGTGGGATAATGCACGAGGCGCAGGCGCAGTAAACTGGTGGGCCGTGTGCAGCGTCGCAGCTGGCCGTTCCTCGTATCTCAAATGTCGCTCGTATTTCAGAACAAAACTTCGCTCGCTCGACAGCTCGTATCTCAAATAACTCGTATGTTAGGGCACTCGTATCTCGAGGTACCACTGTACACTTCTGAATTTCGATTTATTTACACGACCATATAAAAATTTCACACCTCTAAACACAATAATAAACTCAAAAGTGAAAGCAAAAGTGTTCTACCAAATATTCGAAACAGAAACACAACCCGGTTTCTGTTTCGAGCGATTTGATTTTCAATTTAAATAAATCCAAATATAGTCAAACAACAATGTCAATCAATCAACGTTTATTGGCGTAGTGATACCAACGCCGATGGTATGGCGTGATTAGATGGTGAAACGTTCGAAAGAAAATAAATATTTCTGCCTTCGGTGGGACCTGAACCCACGACCTTCCACTTGCCGGGCGGAGGCTCTACCCACTGAGCTACGAAGGACAATATATAATCTCTTTACGAACGTATATATATTGTTGCCAGTTATTTCGCAGAATGGTGTAGTACATAGACTACTATTTAAACCAAATTGCAAAGAGACTGGTATTAAATTGATCGAAATGCACGTTGCAGCATATGTATTTATTTTATATAAATCGAACACTACGCAGATTAAATCAAACAACAATGTCAATCAATCAACGTTTATTGGCGTAGTGATACCAACGCCGATGGTATGGCGTGATTAGATGGTGAAACGTTCGAAAGAAAATAAATATTCCGCATATATCTCCTCATATATTTTCTTTCGAACGTTCCGCCATCTGGTTGGGCCATAACATCGGCGCTGGTATCACTACGCCAATAAACGTTGATTGATATTGTTGTTTGATTTAATCTGCGTAGTGTTCGATTTATATAAAATAAAAATACATAGTCAAACAGTGTTTTGAATTAGAAATTATCACATTCCCCACGTTTGGATAAATGTGTTATCGTTTATGTAAACAAATTAGACGATAGAAAATTTTCTCCCCTGGAGTTCAGTATCGTTTTGACTTTCACCAAACCGTTGAGGAGGTTTGCTAACTCCTCCACTCTTAGTTATTACAGTCTCTCGTAAGAACCGGGGTGAAACATCTTGATTTATTCCAGTGTCCATATCCTTCTTTGTTTTAGAACTGAATTCCATAGGGTAAATCTTTTTTGTGGGACGGATTATTTCTCCAGTCGATGTTTTCAATTTGACAATTCGGACACAACCATTCTTTCCTGAGAAGACTTCAATGACTTTTGCCATCGGCCAGAACGTTCTTTTCTCCATCTCGTTTTCAAGTAACACTACATCTCCCTCCCACCTTTATGGGTTCATTTTTCTGCAGATTATTTTTTCTTTGTGTAAGTAATCCCAAATACTTGGAACGGAATCTCTCTCTGAAATGCTTCCTTAGTGTCTTTAAATAACAACTTTTTCTAAAAATTTGAGAGTCGATCAAATCAAAATCTAATACTCCCACCGTTGTGATATCTTGAAGTAATAGAGAAGATGTTAACGGGAGTAGATCATAAGCGTCCTCTTACAAGAAGGTAAGAGGTTGTGAGTCCAATATTACTTCACATTCGTATAGAACACTCAGTATTTCTTCGTACTGTAGGGCAGCTCTTCCCACAACACGTCTTAATAAATTTTTTAACATTTGGACAAGACGGTTCCAGAACTCTTCTCTCCAAACGACAGTAGGAGGAATGAACTTCCAAGTGATTTTATCCAAATTAGCGTCGGCTTCCACCACCTTCCAGTCTATTCTTTCAAGTAAATTATTATCACCCACGAAATTGGATCCGTTGTCGCTGTAAATTATTTTTGGTCGACCCCGTCTGGCTATGAACCTCCTTAAACTAAGAATGAAGGCTGATGTAGATAACGAGGTCATCAATTCAACATGAACAGCTTTGAATATAGCGCAAGTGTAAAGTACAATCCATGCCTCTTCTCCTCCTCCCCTTAGTATTACGGGACCCGTATGATCCACATCAGTTACTTCAAATACTGATGCTTCTCTAATTCTATCTTTTGGCAAAGGAGCTGGTATGGTTAGTGCGTTTTTTGTTGAATGTCGTTTGCATCTCACGCAATGAAATATAACACATTTCACACACTATTTTCCATTAAGAATCCAAAATCTTTCACGTAGTTTTGTCAAAAGCATCATTGGACTTGCATGCATTCCTTTTAAATGTTCTTTCATGAGAAGAAATTCTGTCAACTTGTGATTACGAGGAAGAAGACTAAGATATTTAAAATCAATTGTATCATCTCCCTCTATGAATCTCTTTCTTATTCTTAAGATTCTCTCCCCTTCCATTTTAAATATATTGAAGGATTTTAACTCTTTTAAACGTTCTTTTGAAAATACTTCCCTTTATACTCTTTCGATAATTTTCTTTTTACCTTCATCAATCTCTTGTACCGTTAAATTTCCATTTCTTTTCTCGAGCTTATGTGTTGTATTATACAGAAATCTTAAGATCCAACCAATCATTCTGATAAGCTTCATATAATTAAAAAAATAACGAAAGCAAACATAATTATATCCTCAACAATGCTTGACATTTAAATAAATCGAACACTACGCAGATTAAATTAAACAACAATATAAATCAACGTTTATTGGCGTAGTGATACCAGCGCCGATGTTATGGCGTGATTAGATGGTGAAACGTTCGAAAGAAAATAAATATTTCTGCGTTCGGTGGGACCCTGGCGGAGGCTTTACCCACTGAGCTACGAACGACAATATCTAATCCTTTACGAACGTATATAAAGACTATTTACTGAAGCCGGTTATTTCGCAGAATGGTGTAGTACATGGACTACTTTTTAAACCAAATTAAGAAAGGACCGGTATTAAATTGATCGAAACGTCCGTTGCAGCATATATATTTATATAAATCGAACACTACGCAGATTAAATTAAACAACAATATAAATCAACGTTTATTGGCGTAGTGATGATGCCAGCGCCGATGTTATGGCGTGATTAGATGGTGAAATGTTCGAAAAAAAAAAAATTCTGCTTTCGGTGGACTTGAACCCACGAGCGTCCACTTGCCGGGCGGAGGCTCTACTATTTGAGCTCTACTCCGGCACTTCTTTTTTAGCACTTCTGCAGTTGATACTTTGCAATCATATAATTGGCCTTTTGGTTTCGATATTACAGTTGGTTTAAAACTAGTTTTCGCAAGAGTTATTCGTTCTTCACTTTCTACTTCGGCTCTCACAAATTTCAATAACGTTGGTGACTTATCACTATAATGATTCGCTTTAACCTTAACCTCGTGATTTCTTAACCATACTCTCAGTATTTCTTCTGGTATACAAGACTCCTCTAGAGGGAATAGCATACATAGCCTCGTATCTGTCCGACGTCATTCCCATTGATTCTAATGCTGTTAAGTGAGACTCCAATTTGTCGTATAATTGCGTGAGGTTTACCTTCGTTTTATGGTTCGCAGCATTCTTTGCAAGAATTCCTAAAAGTTCTCTTACATAATATTCGATGAGTAATTCTTCACGACCAAATCTGGATTTCAAACTTTCAACTGCCTTTTCGTAATTTTTTGCTGTCGCAGGATATCTGTCGACAATTTTTTTGGCTCTACTACCTACAGACATACATTGAATCAAGTATTGGAACTTGTCCTCATTTTGCATTTGCTTGCCTTCGTAGATCCTTTTGAATTAACCCCAGAAAGAAAGTCACTCTTTCATATCTCCTTCAAATTTCGCAAGTTCAATCTTTGGGAGTTCCATTCTTTTTTTATTTTCCCACACATTTATTTGCAGTTGTTGTTTCTCAAGTCGTTTAAAGTAATTTCTAATATTAACTTGAATCATATCAAGTTTTCCGTTATATCCTTTGATAGCTATATATTCTTCTTCAAAGCTTCTGCTTGTGTCTTCTTCTTGTGACAGAACTTGCATAATTCTTTATCCAATTTATTTAAATCCGTGCTATTCTATGCAATGAGGTAAGTTTAATTTCAATTTCTTCGGTGCCAGCTTCAGCTTCTATACCTTTGATTAGACTATTAAACACTCTTATGAACGAGGCTCTTACGGGTTTCCTCTGTTTAATGATTAAATCCATTTTTTTTTCTTTGTCGATAGCTCAATCAATCGAAACTTCTGATCTTATTTCTTGAGAAAGAATCCTGTCGTGGCCATATATCGTCGGAACACCATAAGAAAGTAAATATACTTCTCTGGAATTTAGATTTATTTACATCGACTGTATAAAAATTCTCACACCCCTAAACACAATAGCAAACTCAAAGGAAAAGTAAAATAGTGTTCTATAAAATATTCAAACAGAAACAATAACCCGACTTCGTTTCGAGCGATTTGATTTTCAATTTAAATAAATCCAAATATAGTCAAACAGTGTTTTGAATTCGAAATTATCACAGGCATAGATTACAAATTTAATTATTGTCTTCAACTGATATCCCATCATGTTTGTTTTGGTCGACTCCAAAATGCGTGGCAGAAGCATTGCACTATTATCATTATGAATAAGCCGTTATCATCAACGTTAGAGAAATAAATGATAGTTTCATAAAACAGTTACTAAAAGAAATTTATTTAGAATACGATAATAAATAATTTCTTAAAATAACTGATGACCATAATAGTATCAGTAACGATCTCGATACTTATTTTTTTTACGATTTTATACTTATCTCAGGAGCGATCTTTTACTAGTCTTAGAATTGCTTTTAAAAAAATTAACACTGAAAAAATCTTACGCTAGCGACACAAAAATGAATGGAAATCTTGGATAAAGTAATAAAGTCGTGGAATAAAAGTTGTTTCGAAATTCTCCTTCGTGAATTTGAGGATAAACTGCAATAGTTATGATGACTAAAAGAGTGAGGGGAGGGAGAAATGAAAAATGAAAGAATTTAAATAATGTTAAACAATAAAATCAAATACATGATAATTGTGTTAATTGGCAAACATTTTATGGCGCAAGGTTAAAAATGTTATTGTTCATTTAAAAAATAGGAAAAAAGGTTAGGAAATAAATATAAAATGTACGGTTCTTTACTTGCAGGATGAAATCACGATGGTCCGTTATTTAGTGTCTGAATCATGCAAGTAGGGAATTTCTAATTTCATTGCCTATATCTGAGTGAAAGGTAAGAAATTTTTAATGAATCATTAACAGCTTCCATGCTAGTTGATAATTAAATGTTTAAGAAATAATAAAAAATAATTAAGTAAACAATGCATTTTGTGTAATTTTATTGTTAAATAATATTTGATAAGATTGTTACCGTTCAAAGAAATATATTCAAGTTCTACGCTTGAACTATCTTTATTAATTGAGACATAAAAATTATTGTATCTTTCACGTCAAATTTAAGTTTCACCAAATCTCATGATCTCTCGAAGATAACGGGAAAAAGAATCTTCAAAAGTTTTCGAGCTGTATTATGAATATCTGTGGTAGAAATGCAGCTGACGATTCTCAAAACGTAACACATCCAATATGCTCTCTATCTATGGCAGAAGAAATATTCAAGGAATTGGAAAACGAGACGCATGTCATAAGAAAAATTTTGGAGAAAAGAAAAATAGCTGCAGGAAAAGCAGACGCTTCGGCAAGGATGAAGTATCCCGAATATTCATCGGACTTATTCGAAAATAAATATAGGAAAACTCTTTGTAAAGTAAAAGCAGACGCATCTTCAATTCTACGTGATAACGAAATATTTAAACGAGAAACAATTTCTGCTCTGAGAAAAACAAAGAATGCAATAACCCAGCTCGTAAGAACTGGAGTTGAGAAAAATTTGCTCCAAGAAAATGGGAATACGAATAATATTTGTCATACTGAATGTTTCTTAAACGACCCTTGTGAAAGATCGGACAGCAAACAAATTGTATCTTCGGGAGGCTCTGGATATAAAAACAAGGTTATTTTTCACGATGCTGATGAACATGGTACCGACGTTTTGCAGAAGTATTCGCAATTGGAACAAAAGAGAATTAAGGATTGCCTTGAGTCTATAAAATCCGATGTTCGATACATATCAAATAAAATGGATGATTTATTTTGTCCTGAAAAAAATCAGAGTTCCCAGAGGAAACAGGAGATGCTGGTGAACCTGGATATTAAAGAAATCTATTTAAATAATCAGATGGAGCCGATGGATGAAAGAGAAGTAGATAATAGATATGTAGGAAATCTTCATCATTCCACAACTTTAAATTTATTTGACGAAACTTACGTGATTGGAAGACCTGGTGAAACATCGAAGGGAAGCGTGAAAGACTTAAACAATGAAGAATGTAAGCAGGCATATTTAGAAGAGAAAGTATGCAAGACGCTTGATCCAATAATAAAACCATGCAAAGGGACATCGGAATTTACAGAAACGGTTTTCGCAGATGCTTTGGAGAAGGAGAGATCAACTTCTTGCGCAATACCGTCTAAACCAAAAAAGATGGTAAAAGCTACACAGGACATTCCTTTGAACGGTAGTACAAACATATTCAAAAGGGCTAAGTCTTGTCAAGATATATTGTCGACTCACGATAGTTTTATATCGCAGCTGATGCAGAAATACCTTGGTAATGAAGAATAGGAATTTGTTTATAACAAAACATTTTAAAATTTGAGTATAATAAAAACTTTTTAACTACGTTTAAATTTTGGTGGCAGAGATTTTAAAGTTTTAGAAATAAAACTTTGCTGTAGGTAAGGTATCCAATTTACTAAGAGAATAATTTATTTTTAAAAAAATAGTTAACCAAACGTTATGATCAATGTGGATATATTATTCTCTTTTTTCTGAAACTTCAAAATAAATTGAAATATATTTTAGATTATAGAAACAACATATTCCCTGGTCAAACAGGTGCTTAAAATTTTCTTGTCTAAAGTTTGTGCATATTTGTCATATTTTCTATAAAAGACGTGGTGTAATTGCTACGTTCTAAATATAGCATTAGAATTTTTTTATAACATCGAGGTAGCAGCGACTTTTTATATTAGTTTTCGAATAAACTCTGAGCTAAGTGTAAAGAAAATTTGTGTAAAACAAGTGTAAAGAAAATTTGCCACTGGTGAAGAAGAGAAAAGTCCAAAATAGAACAATAATCAGTTAAGTTAATGAATATAAATTCATTCCGAAGCTGTTATGATATATTTTGGGTTATATTATCTTCTTTAAGATTCTTGCCTTGCCTCAGAGCGATTGAAGCACCTTCTTGCACCCAGTTCTTCGAAATTTTAAGAGATAGATATATGCAAGTTGATAATTTTTTTGCATGGACACGATCAAATCCATTGAGCTTGCGAATTTTTTTTCCCAAGATCACGCTACGATTAAATGGGATGTGATCGACAATTTAACGTGACTTTCGAATTACGATACCTTTACATAAAATTGAGGTTGCTAGGAGTTGAACCGATGGAACTCCCGCATCCACTATGGATAGATATTTCTTGCAATAATTAGATAGTTTGATTGTTTATTTTCTTAGATTTCGTTTATTATTTAAAATTAAAATTTTATTAAATGAAAAATAAATTAAAATCCATTCTATGAAATCGAAATAGGCATGAGATAAAAAATTTGTAATCCTTTTCATAAATTTTTGAGGGAAATTTTTCCTTTCATTTACATAAACGTATTCTTTGAATACATGCTGTATTCGAAAAATGTCGTGATTTGAATGCTTTGAATGTGGAACGCATAAAAAAACCCTTCAAATTCAAAAACCTACATTTCTTTTCTTAAAAACAACGTTTAAAACTGTAAAATTACGAATGTGAAAATATCGTATAAAAAAGTCAAAAGTGATAATTAAGGTATTTTTGATTAAAATTATTTAAATACCATAATTTAATATGGATGACAGATGGTCAACATACAATAATCACTTTATTATTGACTTTAATTTCACAATTACAAATTTGATCCTCTAACTTATTTGTTTATATTTTACTGTTACGGATAGCAAAGTCATGTTGTGGCTAGATCAACAATTCTGCAAGGAATTCGAAACTTTCTCGAATTCGAAACCGAACCATGGACTTTAGGCGCAACATGAGAGTTAAATATCACGAAACTGGGGGAGATGAAGAGACCCAAAGATTGGGTGGAAAAAAATACGATTTTGCCTCTGTATTAAAAAACCAATAGTGGGGGGCATATGCTCACCTTTGCCCCGCAAGATCACGCTTATGCCCTGGACTATTATAGCAGAAAAATACGCACGCCTAATATTGTTCATTTGGAATTCAATTCGGGTTAAAGATCGGATAGCAAAACACGTCCCCTCTTCACGATTACAGGGTCGATTCCATAGCAATAATTTTTCATTTCTGACCCCCAAGCTATTAATTCGAACTAGAGTTTTTTTACAGACGAAAAAGAGCGATCGCCATGAGCAGGAGACAAACCAGGGACCCAAGGTATGACCCTTTGTGCTTCCGCCTGCTCGACCATTAGGGCAGGAACAATGCCTCCTTTCTTCGTATTTAAGTTATTATGAGATATTATAAAACCTTGCGGGATTAACACAATTGTCCAACTGGTCAACACTAAAAGCTACCGAAGAGTCTATTTTTTGGAATTTTTCGTCGGGAATTAAATATGGATAATCATTTCTGGCACGTGCGTTATGAGCTCAAATTATAGCTTTCAACGAGCTCTAGTTTGAGTTCATAGCGCGTATCAGAAATGATTATTCACATTTAATTCCCCCCCCACGAAAATTTCCAAAGACACGTCCCAGTGGATTTATGTATTGACCAGTTTAGTAATGATTTAAATGGTTCTAGTTTGATTGTCTCATGTCAAAGGCTCTCATTTCACCGGAGCGTACTTGAAGAGCCATTTTGGTTGTTGTCATTTTCAAATTCAGAAATCAATGGGAATTTCCTTTACATCTCTTTCGGACCATTATGCACCACTGAGAATACTGTGAATATGCGAGAAATGAGGGTTAGTCGATATTTCTGCCCAAACTGTCAATTAAACAATTCTTTGGCGAAGGTTAACTTTTCTTATTTGAAAGAAGTAATGGCTGTCGTTTGTGGCCGTTGTCCTTAACAGTTAAAGCTTTCCATTACCGGACGAAATTAGGACGAATTTTATCATCTGGAACTAAACTCGAAACGATTAACAACAAGCGATAAACTATTTCCTAATTATCACAACTGGGACGAATTTTCTAAATTTCTGCCGAAGGAATGTAGCCGATGCCGACGGCGAAGTACTGCCGAAATTGTTTTGCTCTGATTTGCCGAGCGCTGCTAATTATAGTTTTTATGAAGTTGCCGCACGAAGAATTCACGTTCCTCTGGTAAGTATGTATTTTGTACGTTAAGAATGCAGTAACTATGCTTTTTAGAAAGATAAATAATGCGTATAGCTATCATAAATTACGGTAGGAGCTTACTGAAAGCAGATATTATGACTCCTTCTTTTTAAGGTCAAAATTCCATTATTTGAAGGAATTCATTCCTTGATCGCAATGCAAATTTCGAGAAACTTCCAACTTTTTATAAATAACATATCCTTGAAATCATCTCTTTCATGCTAACCCTGTTAGTTTAATCATTTGTGATGTCCGTACAAATACTTTAATTCTCATGGAATGGAAAAAAAAAATCAAACGTTGAAAATATAAATTAGAAAAAAATTAGGCATGGTTTGAAAATTTTTAGCTTCCCTTTAATTGGTGTGCTGTCGCTGAGCGCAGTTTTGCCCCAGAAATAATTAATTAACAATATTATACAGAAAATTAATTAAAACCATAAAACCATCATACAAAAAATTAATAAAAGTCAATAAAAATCTAATTAATTTTCCCCAAAAACGGGGAAATTAATTAGATTCATTATACAGGAATAATTAATTAGAGTCATTATACAGGGATAATTAATTAAAATTTTTATACTGAGGAAATTAATTAGAGCTCTTAACTTTAGATGAACTTTAAGGCGATGGCCCCTTTATACAGCCGCCTCGTTTTAGAACCAATTTTCTTAGTAATGCAAGCTTTCCATGACCTAGATTACTTGTTAAAATGTAGGTCCTTTGAGTATAAGACTAATGACCTCAAACAAGAAAAAATCGCTGTTTACAATTAAATAATTAAATTTCGCAGTTGAAGGAGTCTAGTGTATACATCATCCAATAATAACTTCTATTCTCACAAAATAATTGGACATAATAAGTAGATATTAGTGTGTCATATTAATGAAATTTAATTTGATTTATTAATTACGCGAAAAATATTATAGAAAAACACTCTTCATATTGTGGAAAATTAGGATCTCAATTTCAACGATACAGCAAGTAATTTTATGTTTTTCAGCATCAGACCTATAAAAGATTGATTACACATTTTATGTTAAGACAACCTTTCTTCTTCGAATCAATTTTGTAATTGACGAAAATTTAATTTGCTAACTACATTTTTGGAAACATCTCTTCTTCTTTTTCGTACCTTACTCGGTAAATGTCGTTAAAATGTTTTTTCATGCAAAGCAGAATTTTTAGTAATACAAAATTTAATTAACTTTCAAGTTTTGAAAGGATGTTTTGAAAGATATCTGCATATTTCTAATTCCTTGTTGTTGCACACCTTAGGCAACTTTAACTGCGTAAGTTGTGGTTTTGTAAAGTATATATCAAACTAGAGAAAATTTCCAGGTCAAATATTCCAGTAAAATATCCTGGGACTTTTATAAAAAGTGACATATTGCTAAGTAAGAAATATGTTTTTTATCTTACTAATTTCCATTTACACATTTTAATGCATTATCAATTATTTTGGAATGATTGTATCGAATTTATTCATTGTTTACTCTTTTCGTTTTAGAAAACGCTGAAACTTTTAGTCGTAACATCTATACAGAAAATATAGTTGTGTTATGAAATTAACAAGGTTTATATTTTTTTAGCAGTTACCAATGCTTTGATACATGAAAATAAGAATATTTTTGTAAATTTCCTCATATCTTAGTACTTTCTTATTTTCACTTCAATGAGGGGGGGAATTGATGAATTTCTCTGATACATTTTTGTATTTCCAACCGAACAACATTGAATCTATGATATTGTAATATCTCTGTAAATGGATTGAACATAATAAAATTACGAAAAAATACTAGCAAAACTGCTAAGAAAAAAGAATTTAATGAAATGTAATCTAAATTGAAATATGTTTCAATAAGTTGGGCAGAAATATTTTAAAGAAAATTAAATGACGTTGGGAGGCTTGTTTAAAATTTTGCACAGAAAGAGAAAGAAATTTTTGTTTTTTACTTTTTTAAATATTTAATATAGTGCAAGATACTATTACCCTTCACAGGGATAACACAATTGACAAATAATGGTCAACACACAAAGCCACCGGGGCGAGTTTTAGAGTTTTCGTGGGGGAATTTATTTTGTACATAATAATTTTCGATACCCACGAAGAAATAAGCTCAAACTAGAGCTTCAAAAAGAGCTCTGGTCTGAGCTTATTTCTTCGTGGGTGTTGAAAATTATTAAGTAAAAAATTGAATATAGTAGTCCACTTTAGATCATATTTTAAAGAAAAACATAGTGCAGACAAACATATATAATTATAAGCCGATTGATTTAATATTAGAAAATCCAAGTAATGTTACAAATTTATTTAAGATAGTAAATTTATAATTTTAGTCAATACATTCTTTATTCATGTTTTTGGCTAATATAAATAATAATATAAATAAATATAATATAATAATTGTATGTATAATATAAACAACTAATATATTCTGATTAAGAAACTGAATCTAAGGTTTGGGCTTCCTGTTTTCATTCCATTTAAAGTTTCCTTTCGCTTGGGGATTTTGTCAAGAACCTTAAATATTTTGAACGATTTCATCATAGCTCGCAAGTCTCCTATAGTACAAAGAATTATCCTTCACATATTGGGAAACAAATCTTTAATCATTACAAGAATTACTGTCTTCATTTTAAAAGTTTTTAAAAAAATATTTAATATAGGAGTTTTTGACAGAGTTCTTTCATAGCTTCTGCGATCTTTCTATTAACGTTTCATTTAGTTTAACACGTTCAAATTTTAAGAAAAGGAAAATATAATTTATTATACTTAAAGTTAAACAGGCCGATAGCGTTTTTGGTGGGCAGAATACAAATATATTTACAGACGTCCAAATGGGAGAGACAGACATTATTCTTTAGGAACATTAACGGCATGGACCAATGTTTTTGAATGACCAAAAAAAAAACGCTCAACGATATCTTATTCTCATTTTTCAAGAAAATAAGGAAATGTTATATTATCTAAGAGGCCAATTTTTCACTGTTTAATGATTTTTAGGACACGGAAATTATTGGTCTCTTCCGAATATATCCTTAAAATCCGGTAATATCCTTAAAATGATAATAGTGGGCTATTTGAAATGTATTTCAAAGGGAGCATTTGTTATGAAGTAATTGTAGGTTTCGCCATTAAGGACGTTCTTTCGTATTCTTGAAGTTCTGAAAGGAACCTTTTCAAGAGGAACGCAAAAAACGAGAATGTAAAGCTTACGCTCATTATCATGAAGTACATTAAATTCTGATACAAAGAGCTGGGAAGGGTGTTTGTGTTAATTCGTTCACTTTAGAAAACACGTCGAAAAAATAAAGTTTTTTCCTGTTTAATTTCAAAACTCGTTTTTTCATTTGTTCTGAGCTACCTACTATTCTTCGGGTGTTCGGAGATTAAGTTTCCTCTTAAAGTATACTTTACGATTGTGTACAATTGTGGACAAATTATTTTTCTAGTTCATATCGAATATCCAACTTTAAGCGTGTATTTTTGAAATATTTATATTGAATAACTTTTGGAAGAAACGGGATGCTAAATATCTTCTGTAATATGCAGTTTTCTACATAATGTTTTGGTAGATTTAGCAGAGAGCAGACTAGTGAAGCCGTTATCCTTGAAACTTTCCTCTTGCTGCATATACAGTGGAACCTGGTAAAATGGACACCTTGGTAAATCGACCACCTGAAGAAAATGACAACTTTATATAAGAGAGAACTAGCAGGGACTTACTCATGCCTATACCAAGTTTGACATGTATAGTGTCCACCTGTCTATCCATTGCAGTCCAGTCCCAATAGTGGTCAACTTAGGCAGGTTCTACAATATTTTCATTTTGTTAGTCTATGTTGTACGTTAATGCATGTCTATTTTTATGCCGCAAAACTGTACAATGGGATGGAACTATAAGTCTGACGTCATCTTTGAACTGAAATATATTTAAGCATACACTGGGTGGCTAAAAAGTTAGGAACACCTTGCTACCAAGTACTAACATCATGTTGAACATCCTTTGCCTTTGATGACAGTAGATATTCTTCTAAGCATTGTGAATCTTACAGGCATGATGAAAGCATGAGGAGGAATATTAATCCATACCAATAAAATGGCAGCTCTTAGTGCCCTCAGATTGGATGGTGGTGTTCTGGAGCTTTGAACAGATCTTTCCACCTTGTCCTACAAGTGCTAATTTGGGTTGAGATCTGGCGATTGAGGTGGGGGTGGGGGGGTCATATAAGCAATTGGAATTGGGAATCCTATTCCGCAAAACCAATCTGAGTTGATTCTAATCGAGTGGCTGGGTACATTAACCTGCTGGAAATAGCCTCCCCATCAGGAAACATTATGTTCATAAACGGTCCATCTGTTCTCTGGTTAGAAACAATGTCAAGGTAGGCGAATATATCAATGGATGTTTTCAGTGGAACTAAGTGTCATGACATTGTTTATGTCACGGCATTTTTTGTGATATCTAATTGTTAAGTGATAGTGCTAAGCATCCAACTTTATCATCGTTTAAACCGTTTTAGTAGAATTCATGATTTGTTTAATTTATATTAATAGAATGAGGAGGCTGCTAATGGAAAAACATGCTTACCCAATAGTTCTCTATATTCGTTATCCACTTCCCCAGGCTATCGTCTGCTGATTCTTCGAGTTCGTTTAGCTCGTCTTAATCTGTTATAATCCCCTCCCTCTCATCTTGCTTCGTCTTTTCAATCAAGGGGGAGTGTCACTTCTCTCGGCTCCCTCTCTAACCTCGAAATCTCATTGGTTTGATTTTATATAGAAAACAATAATTCTGGGCTGGTTCGAGTGACGTCATTTGAGAGACGTTTTGCTATTGGCTTGGGAGAAAGGTATTATTTTGAAACTTATTGCTTTTGCTCCCTGATAAAGTGTCATGTTGATCTGAAATTACGAGTTTGTTGTTGTTCAACTTGGTTCGCAACTTAGAATGGTAAAAAATTGAATCTTTAGAAATAACTTTTTACTTCACAGCTGCAAAAGTTCGTGATTTTCTTTATAATTTTTCCTATTTTTAAGAGCACGTTAGCTTCTACTTTTCGTTAGTTCTAAGTTTTTATGTTAAAGTTTTGGGTATTTTACTATGATTTTATGGATTTGAGTTGCCTTCTTCTTTGTGAAGTCCCACTCTTTTCTCACATAAGAATTTTTGATTCTGTTTACGGGGTCAAATCCCTCGAGGAAACGTGAAAAATTGCCTTTGCCTTCCTTTGCAATTAGTGAATAAGAATAGTGTCGCGTTGATTAAAAATCACCGTGGCATAAGGAACCAAATGTATATCAGGAAAATGCTCTTCAGACCGTAATTCTACCACCACTCTCTTGAAGAGTTGTTATGTGGCATGGAGGATCCACGACTTCGTGCTGCTACACACGGACTCTGTCATCAAGATCATGGAGAAGAATTCTCGACTTGTCAGACTACACAACCTTCTTCCACTCATCAGGTGTCCAATTTTAGATTCGTTTAGCTCATAAAATCCACTTTTTTCTGTATTGCAGTGAAATCAAAGGAACGCTTGTGGGTTGCTGGCTATTAAAACCAATTCGTCTTAAGATCCGTCTTGCAAAGTATACGGGTATGATGCTTTGCGATGATCCTGCGTTGCATTATGCTGCAATTTGTTGCGCTCTTCCGTTGCTGCACAAACTGCGTATTTGTCGCCTGGTATCTCTTCCCTTCACAAGCCATTTCCGCTCACTATTCCGCTTTCCGGTTCGAATTTTTTGGCTTAGCTGCCATTTGTTGGAGATTTGAGACTGTTGTACGAGAAAAGTCTAGAAACTTAGCGGTTTTACTGGAATGGTTACTGGAACCGGCTTTTCTTGCGCTCTCTACCATGCCACGTTAAAACTTACTCAAATCCCTTGTTTTTCTCATTCACAGGCGAATTGCAACTTTCACTGGTGTTTCTGGCCAGGGGAAAGCTTTTTATCAGTGAATTCAGTTTATTAAGTCAGTGCGTATTCTGCATAGAGAAGTCGAAATTTGAGTGAGGGGCGTTTCTAATCATTTGGCCATTCAGTGTATATAGACTTATCTAAATTTACTATACATTGGCTTCAATATTTTCATCATGGCTTTCCTGAGATTTTAATTATTTTCCTTTTTCTACTTTCTACACTACATATATAACAACTCTTTTTTTTTTCAAAATGTACTACTATTATATACAATATATTTATTATTTTTTATAAAATAAATCTTAGCGATTTTGCTTCGAAAAACAAATTTAGATCAAAAATGTGAATTAAGATTGCTGATTTTTTATATCAGTAAATGCGCAACAAATATTTATTAAAGTAAGACAATAAATATCATTGCTAGTCTCGCCATAGGACTTTCCGTCCTTGACTTGCCACTTTGGTTTCAAAAGCAGTCAGAGCGCTGTTCCATTAATTGCGAATTTAGTGATAGTTAAGCTTCATATTGGTTCGCAGAGGGGAGTTTGACCGACGACTGTTGGTCGGTGTGAACGAGCATTTGACTGGTTATTAAGAGGTTGTGGGTTGGGTCCCCACCAGGCGTTGACAAATCAATCTTTTCTTTGCTAGTAATTTACCATCTAACTCAACAAATATTTATATACATGACTATCACTTTTTATTCGATTTATATGAATCTGAAAATGATATTTGAAGGTGTCTAAACGCTGGAAAATTTTTTATTGGGCTTGGACCTATAAAATTTTTGTTACATTTTTAAGCGTTTTCCCCATCACGCTGATGACGTCATCATCATGTTAACCCGCGAGCAGGCGCGCGGGATGTTTCACACCCCACAACTTACAATTTGTTAAAAGAACAGTCCACCCTTGCTTTTGAAACTGGCCAAACTCTTTCCTGTTGCCTTCAAAGTCACAATCTTTGGAGTAGGGTGACAAAGCGAAAATTCCTCTTATTGTTCCCTGTAAAATTGGACGTTTTTAATGAAATAATGCTATATAATCAGATGGGGTGCAAAGCAGCCTTCGCATGTTCTCGCGTTCCTCTAATCCGCGCGCCTGCTCTGCAATGGGTTAATGGTAACAGAAGACAATGCCGATTGAATATAACGTTTTTAGCCATAATTTGCTTTTTAATTGAATACAGTCAAATCTTGTTAAAACGAACATGCTTAAGACGAATTACTTTTAATACGAACCCTTTTCTGAAGTCCCGTCAAATTGTATATGAATCCCCATGTTAATATTTCCTTTATCACGAATACGGTTAAGACGAAATACCGTTTGCTACGAACTGATAATCATGACGCTTGGAAAATTTTTCCGGATAACACTAATAAAACGCGCTTTATAAGATTAGAGCTTCTCATTGATAATTTCAACGGGCTGTACTTACCAGATTAAACATGCGAGAGTGGCGACTTTTATATACAATTGCATAGCCAACATATCCTTTTGGCGTTTACCTGAGGTAAGAACTAAAATATATTCCGCAATAGACAACTTCACGACGTGCAATGTTTCAACGGACACCGAAATATTTGAGACGGTTAACGGAACGGTAAAACACTTATCCGATAGTAATCACGTTTTTTCGGATACTGGCGCAGTCATTGATTGGCAACTCTACCACTTCAAACAAATATCCTGTTAGGGTGATGAAGGCTTTCACTGCATTGCAAACTGCGTCGTTTCCTGGCATTTGAAGAAGAATCTGGAACTCCTCTAGAAACTGTGGAAAAACTTGATGATTTTTGGCGACGATGACGTGCGACAGAAAGCGAAATCAATAGGCAATTATTATTTTTAAGTGTACTACTACAATTTAAAGTTTTCTTTTTCACAGTATGCAATCCGGAACAAATGAATATTCACTAAACCATAATATGTACATATCGTAAAACATTGGTTTTGTGCATGCATCAACTACACATCATATCCACGTTAAAGGTACGTATATACTATGGTTTTTGTTATAAAATTTGTATGATATAATAAAATAATAGTAATAAAATATAATAATAGATTAAAAATATTATGTATATATGTATAATAGCAAAATGTGAACATAGTAACCGGAGACGGGGTAAATAACTTAGAAATTCCTTTACTCCCATCTCTTATGGATAATAAGTATTACTGTTAATACGAACAGATTTTCTGTTCTCATTTGGTGTTCGTTTTGACGAGGTTAGACTGTATTTACATATTTTTCTGATCATCTGGCTATTTGCTTATGCAACATAGGCCCTGGACCGTTGAGGCCAGTTACTCAGAAAATTGCTGTTTTTGACTTTTTCCTACGCAAGTCAATAAATCGAAAAGGAACCTAAACATCCAATTATCATTGTTTTAAATAAATGCAAACTTAACTAATTAATTCAATGATATCTGCACTCAAATTTCCTTTGAAAACTCGTGATTAAGCATTCAAATTAACGATCGGCAGATTTAAACGTCTACGGTTCAAATCTCAAAAAGCTTGGAAGTTCGTATTTCCTTCGTGGCATCTGAATAGCGTAAAGCTCACCCCATTCATTCGCCTTCATTCCGTCTGAAAGAATTAACAACTATACATGATGTCAGATGAAAGGGAAAACGCAATTATACAAGTTACGAAACTTGAGGTATATTTTTGTATATGATATCAAGAAATTTTAAATTGTTTTCAACCGTCAATAGGATTTCGGAAATTATAATATATAATTGTTATATTTTATCGACTGTAAACATATGATATATATAAACAAATAAGTATATAGATTTTACAGTATATATATAAATATAAGTATGTATATCTATATAGTGTATAGAAAGATATGCAGATATTTTGTATATTTCTAATAAAAGTGAATGTAAAATATTCACTAAAAGCAAGCAAGGTGCATTTTAATGTCTTTATTAATTCAGCGACTTGAAATTATGAACTTACAATTTTATATGAAATATTCATTTACGAAATATAATTATATTTCAATTAAATTAAAGCCTTTCTAATATCGTTTTATTTTACGAGTGTTTTGCGAGAAATTAAAAGAAGGGGAAAATAAGATTAAAGAATATAGTAATTGGCATTTGCGAGTACTATATACCAAGTTAATGACGTGGTATAAAGATGTGTGTAGAAGATTATTAATTATCTGAGATCATTAACTTTCCTTCTGTTTTAATTTAGTTTTTAATTCGTGAGTAATTTTGAAATTTAATTACATTATTCCGGCATGTAATATTCGCCATCCGTTTTTCTATGAATTTTCCGATGGCTTAAAACTGTCGTTTTTAATCGAAAAATTCTATTATAATAATATATTGAAGAACGAAACGACATTTTTATACCGCTCAATTTTAAATCTGATTTTAAGTAATTGGCACGTTAAAAAACTTATTGAAAATTCTCGAGTTGGTGTTATCCGCGCTTGCTTTTAAGATTGGCACAAAAAGTGATATAATCTCATAGCCGGATTTTTCACTTACACGGTTTGCTGTACTTTATATTGATAAACCAGTTTCTTCCCGACCGAGGTTAAAAAAGAAATGAAGCCTGTTTAAATTAAAGGCATCAAGAAGCTCATTCAAGAAGAATCGCTTTACACCAAGAAGTCTCTTGCTCGGTGCGCAGATCTAAATTGATTCGATTAAACCGTCCCCTCAAGAGAAACTCCATGAAAGCTACCCTCCTAATTGAAAGGGAACCGGAGAAACAGCTGACGCCCGTGTTACGCCCCAAATGCCTCAGGAGATTTTGTCTTCGCGATAAGTTGAGCCAATAGACACGCCACAGTGTTTAGTTTAGTATAAATGCAGAAGATTGTATGAAAGGTGATCTTATAAAGATTATTTTTCTAGTTGTCTTTCAGACATGCTTACTTGGATGAAATTTGCAGCATTTCTAAGGTCCTACATTTAATATTAGTGATTTTCAATGAGCAGCGAGCTAATAAACCTAGTGAACAACAACAAGTACAATGAAAAATGAATTTTGTTGCTGCAGTTTAAGATTAAATATATCAAACTTTTATATTTTATTGGTCGACAGTAAATTGTGACATTTAAGTATTTTGATTTTGATTTTAAATTTATCTTTATAAGAAACTCAGTGAGCCCTCTGGTCAACAGATCAATATGTGCATTCAACATATCACAAATTTAATTGATTTAATCAAAATTATTATAATTATAATTATATTATATATATTATTATTATAATTATAAATTAATTTAATCAGCAACGTTAGAAGTACCAACATGTATTTATTCTTCAAATCTGTTGATGAAGATTTATCTATGTTTTAAAAAAAACAGTAAATAAATATAACCTCTACACATGTGCATACATTAAACATATATCAAAACACTTTATGAATTTATTCCTCCAATTGATTTTTAAATTAGACAAATAAATATTATATTTTCCGGAATTTTTAAAATGTTTTACAGCTTGTTGTTATTTGCGTTACATGTAATGAAATATAAGCGCGTCGTTTATTTTTAATCTTCGTGAATTTCATAATTTCTGTTACTGGTGTAATCTACTTTGCTTAAATCTACTTGAAGTATAAAAATTAATTTGGGATTGTTGTAGTCATTGTCCTGCTTAAGCTAAATTAAGCTTCCTAATTATTAGTGGTAGTAAGACATAAGGAGGAAATTAGCAAGCATATTTAATTTTTTTTATGTGGAATCGACTGAATCAGAAGGTGATATCATTGAATTCAGGAGAAATGTAAAATAACTTCGTTAATAGTGAATTTCGAATGTTTACTTAAAAGAGTATTTTCGGCCGAGGCACGGACCCTTGTAATATAATTAAAATGTTTCAACAAAGAATCACTTCTTGAAGAAGTTGATTTTACATCTATTGCATCACTTTGTTTTGCTTTTCAGCTAGATTAGGTATGTGAGAATCTCTTAAGAATATAACAGGTAAAAGATGAATAAAATAAAATCAGTAGATAATAAAGGACATTTCAAGCATTTTGATTTGGTTATCAGTAATCATCAACGCTGCGAAAAGTAGACAGGTCACCAACTGTAACCTTTGAACACTAAACAAATGTACAAGGAACAGCCTTCGTTAGAGTTGTTAATTATCACATTGTTTTGGACTAAAGCCTTCAAAATAAGGATGAGAGCAGGGAAATCAAAGTAAAATAAACGGTTCTTTTTCAAAATAAATAACTATTATGAAATTGAAAATAATAATTATTTTTTTCTGGAAATAATCATTAAGAATTTGACGGAGCCACTTGAAATGAAAAGAATGTTTTTAAATAGGAAAAAATTTTAATGCGGTCACAAAAATATTAAATATATTTACATTAGGAGAATATTTAGATTAATAGCCATTAAACAGTCTTATGAATTTCAAATTTTGAGTATTCAAATTGCATTTATGGATTTCCTCGAACGGGACCTTAAAAATAATAGGATTTTCGAATGTATTTAGAGTCTGATTGTTGACATACGTTGATTGACATAATATTTGGCATACATACTTTTTGACATATATAATTTTGACATACATACTTTTTGACATATATAATTTTGACATACATACTTTTTGACATATATAATTTTGACATATTTTTTGACACATGTACATTCGAACTTACTCGAATACAGCTTTGTGTCAAGTTAGTTAACCAACCGCTTGGTCAATGATGTTAAGTATCCATATTTGACTTCTATAAAATGTTCTCACTGATGATGGTAGAGCAAAAACATATTTTTCTATTATGAGAGACGGTTTTATATTAATAATAATAATATATTATTTACATACAAAAGTTTAAACACTAGTAAAATAGCAAAAGAACACTAAAGATTTTGAGTGGTATTGTTTTACTATTTTACTAGTGTTTAACATTTTGTAGGTAAATCTCTTTTCTTGTGCTTTGTATTTTATTTGAATAATATTATTTGTGTTATTAGGTGCAAGAATTGACCGGTTAATATATAAGTATGAATTCTATATTACTTTGATGCAATGTTGTTCTCTTACTTTGTTATCAATTTTTGGTCAACTTCATTAGTCTAATATTCCTTATAAATTTCGGTTTAATATTTAAGCAAATTAATGTTTATAATTTTATGTACTTCAATTCACGTTAAGATTTATATAAGAGGCTAAATTTATGGAAACAATAAAAATATTACTTCCTTGGAAGTTAAAAAATTGAAAGTTAAACTTCGAAACAAAACGATATCAAACTGCTTGAATCCTAGAATCGTCTTTTAAACGAGATTTTGCTTTTAAACTTCGCTATGAAGAACTTTTCGCGTTTCTTAAATCCTATTTCTTGTTATAAATTTTATATTATGGCGAGTTAAACTTAGAAAAAGAAAAGAAAAAAGGTACAGGAAAATTGTTGGAATTGAACGTTAAAAATAAAATAGGTCTATTCTGCACTTGCAGAAAACTACACTAAAATTGATTGTTGCTGTTAAGGCATTTACGAACTTTTCTAAAACCATGGCAAAACAAAAGAAGAGAATAGAAGACTGGTACATTTAGGTCAGATAAGCTTCACTGAAAAATTTTATTGGTAATCCATAATATAAAAGGAAAACGTAGTTGGGAATTGGGAAATTGAAAAAAATAATCAAAGTGCTCGCCAAAATTCTTTTCAAAGATTTGTTTTCCTTAGAATATTTATTGGGTACCATGTTCATTGCAAGAAAATTCGGAAATTTTAGAATATTGGTGCTTAGAAATTTTCTTAAAATCTTTAAAGAAATTTCGATACTTTTCTCCACGTTGCCTCTTCGAACGGCTGCAAGCTTTTTTTAATTTTTTTTGAAAAATGAAATTTAATTTTACGGATTTGTAAGTAAAATGAGAGTGACACAAATATACAGAAAATTTTTCGACGTATGTAACTATTATGAACTACGTGAATGTGACTTTTCCTACCTTTGATGTCATCAGCGCATTGCGAATGAAGTAGAAATAAGGGTGGTACTATTTTCGAAAGCAGAGCAGTCTGTGATCTGTTTGCATGCTGCTATTGTGAAAGTGTATCATGATTGGACGAATCGCCCCATTGGGAATAACTTGCATGCCAACTACGGCCATCCTTCTCATTTTTTCCTTAATTATCGGCATAATAAAGGGATAAGGGTACGTGGAAACAACGTGTCATTGATGTGAGAGGTGAGCGTCGACTACGAAGGTACACGAAAGCAGACCAACATGTTGAAATGAAGTAAAACCAAACGTGTGTCTAGAATGACAAATCAACGAATCCTTTTGCGTACGGGGCTCCGGAGCAGACAGATGGTCACTGCACATATGCTAACGAAGGTGCTGGCCATGATGGTAGGTGCAGGAAGAAAATTCTACGCTCAGAAGGAAAGGTTTCAATTTATCCATCAGTATCAAAATTGAACCTCCGCTGATTAGCAAAGAGTTTACTTCTCTAATAAGTCGCATTTTTTGCTTCGCCGAACGGATAGAGTTTGGTGTATCAGGCAAGAAACAGAGGAAAGAACAAATACTCTGCAACCATTGATGGCTGGAAGGACAAAAGTCGGTGGCGATAGCGTTATGGTTTGGGAATTATTTTTATGGTATTGTTTGTGTCCACTTGTACTTGCTGAAGGCATTCTTGATTTACTTGGTTATGAATCCATTCTTACAGACAACATACACATATCCAGCAGAAGATAGGATCTTCTATGGTAAAACAATGCAACGGCTTCCACGGTCAGTATGTCAAAAAGTGGTTCGAAGAACACGAATAAGATTTCCGCAAGTACTTTCCTGAACCATTTGTTTCAAAGACTTAAACTCAATCCAGAATTTGTGAAAATAGTGCGAATATCTTGTTCGATTTATGGATCCTCTACCATGCCCCTTTCAGCATCTTTGGGATGAGTTGCTCTCAGCATGGCTCCAGATACTTATGACAGACATCTAGCGCCTTATTGGGTCATTCGTAGTCAGTCAAGCTCCTATATTAGCTGGTTACTTCGTTAATGGGACTCGACTGTCTGTATTTAACCTGAATTGTTTAAAATTATCAGATAATAAGCCTTCACCAATTAATATGTCTGCATTTATTTAAAGGAATGCGGAATGTGTATATTTTAATTTAGAGATGTTTAAAAAGTTGGTGAGTTGGTGAAAAGAGTAAGCTCACCAAACTGAGTTATAGTTACTACTGACCATTTGAAAAGAGTTATTTATACATTACTAAGTGACTTCCGTTTTTGTTAGATACACTTGGCTAGATCTGGCAAATTTGAGTTTATTTAGCTAATGAAAATAGACAACTAGCTAATTATTTATAGTATAATTAACAATATGAATATTGTAATTTATTAAAAAATTACTATGTATAAATTATTAAGGTATGAAAAACTTTCTAGCTAAGTTTTTAGAAAAGAAACAGAAAACTAAGTTAATTTTAAGTATGTGTTAAAAAATCTGTCAAAAATATATACTCAAAACAGGCAATAACTCTTCTTTTCTAATATTTGATTTTGAATAAAAGATTTGAAATTATCTTCAACCAATTTAATGAACGAGTTAAAACATTACCTAATAAGCTTTAATTATAAACATGTGTAACTTCTACTTGAGCGCCATTTAAAAAAAATACTTTTTAAATCAATATAAATCTTGGTGACAACTATCACTGTGACTATTTCAGTTAGCTCCAGCTCCAGAATCTAGAGTTCTAACTATCATAATATAATTACGGAGAAACTAAGAAATACATGATTTTGTGACAAAATTATTTTAGTATTTTAAATTCAATATATTACAATTAATTTTAAATATGTCCTTTATCTATATGCCAATAACGTTATTTCAACAAATATAAAATTCATCGATGTACATACAATTTTTGTAGTTTGTTTTTGAATCCTCTTTAACCATCGTAGGAGAGGATTTAGAGTATTCAGCCTGCGTAAGAAAACAACAAGCACGGTTAAAACGATATTTGATAAAAGCATTTAATCAATAATAAAAAGTGTGAGGAAAATTTTGTTAAGGGTGTTTTGATTAAAATGAATTTAATTCGTAAATTAAAATTACTGACATCATAAATGATTTCCCTCTGTAATTGTTCTAAAGTTTGGCATATCTTCCGGTTTATTTGAATTGCTGCTGAAAGGGGATTGTGTCTCAAGATACTAATACTTTAACTAATAATACTAATAATTGATACTAATAATTATAATGATAATTTATAATTATAATAATGATACTAATAATTCCACTAAATTGCAATATGTACTTATTTTTAATAAAATGCTTATTAAAGAGAAACAAAGTAATAACAAAAGTAATTTCTGAGAGTAATAAATTATAATTTGACTATTATTAATTTAAATAAATTTACTATTCTTCCGTAATTACAATTTTGAATTACTGATTAAAGTTACGTAGGGAATCATACAAAAAGAGCTAACGCCCAAACGACTAGGAACTATAGTGAAACGTAAGCCTTCTTCACTTCTTCAAAAATGTTTTGGGTTCTTTGCCTGTTTCTTTGCTTAAAAGGCATGGAGTTGCTGACGAGGATTAGCTGCGTAGCCTGAGATGGAATTAGTAAAATGTGTAGCAGGAAATAATATTAATTAAACATTCCGCATTTTTAGATAATTTAAAGGAGTTGACCGCATTTTACTTCTCAAAGTTGTTGTTTTATACGAGAAAAATAAAAAATGATTTGTAACACAAATAAATGTATTATAATAATGCAAGTAAATGAATTTTGCAAATTATAAACGAATGTTTGTCATGATTATGTAACGCAAGATCTTTGTAAAACCTTTGGTAAATTAAGAAACATTTTTCAGACGGGGATAGTTATTATCTATCTAAATTAAAATAAGCGTAAATTTAATACAAAATTAAATTATTAATATTCTAATGCACATTAAAATACATATTTTAAAAAATCTTTTATGTGTTTCTAGTATTCGTTATATTATGTGTTGTCCTAAAAAGGTCTTTTGGCTTTAATGAAAAGATATACATGCATAAAATATTTCCTCAGAAGCAAAAGTTGTAACAAAAGTTTTATTTAATATTTTAATTTTAATGTGAAGCTTAGTGTTTCTAAACCAGTAAGAAAATGTTTTATCTATGATTTATGTATTTCGATATTTATTGCGGCTACTTATTAATTTGTTTATATATTTTTTCCTAAATTATGTTTCCATGCGACACAGCGCATGATATTAATTAGCTAATTAGAAGAGTAAATACACACACACACATATATATATATATCTTTTGCATAAAAAAGGTGATAAAGAGGATTTGAAAAATTACCGACCAATTAGCTTGTTACCTGCTATTTATAAAATCTTCACAAAAGTGCTAACACATCGCCTGCAGAAAAAATTAGATGCAGCTCAACCAAGAGAACAAGCTGGATTTCGAAGTGGATTCAGTACAGTGGACCATATTCAAGTATTAAGAGAATTAATTCGTAATGTGTATAATGTTTTAATGTGCAGTGAGTGAATATTTGATTTATATCTTGCATTCATTTTATATGATTCTTGTTTATTTTATGAATACGTTATTGTGCAAAGTTTATTTTATTAATATGCGATTGATAGGGGGCATGATCCTAAATAAATTGTACTGATAAGTTTGGAACCTTTGTACACTCACAAAATAAATGAATAAATAAAACAAAATAAAAATAAATGGTAAAACAATCCAAAAATTATGTTATAATACCGGAAAATCAAAAGAAGAAATTATAATTCAAAATAAAATACTAGATATACAGAACATACACAAATTAAAAATAATATCGTATATTTACGAACGAATAAACGAAAATAAACATACTGACTCAATAATAATAAGCAAAGCAAAACATAGAGATAGAAATGAATTAAACAAAATAAAAATAAGAACAAATATAGTAAAACACAACATAAACTATTACGAAATTGAGATATGGAATAAGGTCCTCTTACAAATAAAGGAATTAAAATGCAAAACAAGATTTAAAATTACGGTTAAGGAGTTTTTACACAGAAATCAAAAAATATAGTTGCCACTGTTGCAAAGTGTATTTTAAATATTTATATTATTAACTCATATTCTTTGTATATTTCTGCTTATGTTTCCACGGTTGCAAGTCCTTTTAAATATTTATGTTTTTGACTTGTATCCTTTGTACATTTCTGCTGATGTTTAATGTACATAAATAAACTTTGGTTGATTGATTGATTGATTGAAAGAACACATGAATATGAACTTCCATTGTGTGTTGCATTTATTGACTATGAGAAGGCCTTTGACTCTATTAAAACATCAGCAGTCATCAACTCTTTAAGATCAACAGACATCGAGGATGTGTACATTGACATGGTGAAACGTGTGTATAAAAATGCAAGTGCAAAATTTCGGTTACATAAAGATACCAAAACTATCAAAATTGGTAAAGGTGTGAGGCAGGGAGATACCATTTCTCCAAAACTTTTTACTTCAGCTTTACAGATGATTTTTCAGCAGATAAATTGGAATGACAAGGGAATAAAAATAAATGGTGAATATTTAAATCATTTGCGGTTTGCTGATGACATTGTTATTTTTTCAACGAACCCATCAGAACTCCAAGACATGGTACAGGAGCTCTCAACTAGAAGTAAAGAAGTTGGACTCAAGATGAACCTACAAAAAACTAAGATCATGTTCAATAATTTCGTAGAGGAAACAAAAATACAAGTTGACAACATTGAGCTAGAAATTGCTGATTCATATATTTACCTTGGCCAGCTGATTTCAATGGATGGCAACATTATGAAAGAACTCAACAGACGTATTAAACTTGGCTGGAGTGCATTTAGGAAGAAACCGGTTTCATCCTGAAGGAAATTGCTGTGTCTAAACAGGAAGGTCTTCAACCAGTGTGTATTGCCAGTCCTCTCTTATGGATCAGAGACATGGAGTCTAACAGTTGGAGCAATACGAAAGTTACAGACAACGCAAAGGAGCATGGAGAGGTGCATGCTTGGAATAACTAGGAGAGATCGAAAAAGAAACACTTGGGTGAGAGAGCAAACTAGAGTAGAGGACATCATTGTTAAAGTAAAAGGGCTGAAATGGCGATGGGCTGGGCATATTGCAAGAAGAACTGATCAACGATGGACAACAGAAATTCTGAACTGGATTCCAAGAGACCACCGAAGACCTAGAAAACGTCCTCAAACTAGATGGGTGGATGAAATAAGAAAACAGGTTGGGGTGACGTGGAAACGAATGGCCCAGGATAGACTTGTGTGGAAAGCATTTGGAGAGACCTTCATCCAGCATCTAGAGAAGAGGACATCATTGTTAAAGTAAAAGGGCTGAAATGGCGGGCATATTGCAAGGAGAACTGATCAACGTTGGACAACAGGAATTCTCAACTGGATTCTAAGAGATCACCGAAGACCTACTAAACATCCTCAAACTAGATGGGCGGATGAAATAAGAAAACAGGTTGGTATGACGTAGAAGCGGATTGCTCACAGGATAGGCTCGTATATAAAGCATTTGGAGAGACCTTCATCCAGCAGTGGATAGATAATGGTTGAATATGATGATGATGATATATATATGTAGTCCTTATATTTGTTATTCCATGCATTATAATCTTATTGATAAATTTAATGATATATTCTAGATATTTCTGTTATTTTGCCTGAATTGTAGCTTCGTTATCAGGAATATTTTTGAAGAATTGGGAGAATGTACTATTTTTCAAAACCTCTTGCAATATTTTTTTTTCACAAACGGTAACAAGCCGAAGAATAAGGTTTACGAAGAGACGAAATAATTTTTAGGAAGATGCTATAAATAAAATATTTCTGGTTGTATATTTATTTTTAAGGGTCTTCTGTAGGAAGTTTTTACCACTTGCAAAATGCTTGGCCTCGAGTTTCTCCTTATACGATTTGGGTTGTTTGATTCTGAGTTAGAAGAGGGGCATCTGGAAAGGCAATTTAGCAGGCTTTGTTCTCAGATATGAGGTCCACGAGCATACTTAGAATTTTCTGTTTATTCAGGGATATTGGACGATGATGTTGAAATGTAGCGTTTTTCCGTTTAAAGAAAATTATGTTTCTTTGAAGGCAATGTTTGCAATGAAGTGTGAATTTCCTTTAAATTCCATGAAAAGCTTTCGAAAATTTAGAGTGAGCCGTTGCGTGGAAAAAAGAAGAACTTTTTATTTGAAAATAAACAGGCGTTTTGTGTTGTAGTACTTTAATAGAAATTATTTCTCTTACGAGACATTGAGCGATGAACGAGTCATTCAAATTTCATTATTTGTGATCTTGCTTTCTTCATATTTGATTAATGTTAAGGTTAAAATATTGCAAGATGAAAATGCGAAATGTATTCGTGCTTAAATCAATACTTGGTGTGCACCATACTTTACTTGTTCTAGCAAATTTACAAATGTGATATCAATAATTTGCTTAAAGTAAATATTTTGTTTAAATTAAGTGCTTTTTATTATTTTCCTCTTCCTTAGACTCTCCATCCAAAAGCTTACGTTTGAATTATTAATATTAATTATGATCTCTGTTTGTCCTAGGTTTATTTATGCTTGGGTTTTGTTATGAAAAACAAATTTTTAAAATTGTAGTTGAAAAAATATAAATTAAAAGGAATATTTCCAGTCGCTTATAAAATAATATTGTCGTTTCTATTTGGCCAGCTTATTAAACTTATCGTTCCTTCACTCACCCTGTTGAATAATGTAAATTATAGATAATCGGACATAGCACAACGCAGCATAAATTAATAAGCAGTGTTCAAGGTTACAAGGGTGGTAAACTTAGAAAACAAGCTTATTCGAAGTTCGTTTTTGACTAATATGTCCGCCCTTCCCCAGGAATACCAAGAAGATATTAGAATATTGAAGAGGTTGGTATTAGCTGATTATAGTATGTTGTCAGTTATGGATTATGTAATGAGTGTCAATTAAAAAAGACAAATTCGAAGTGATCTTTTTCCATATAATAAAATTTATACTTCGAAACTTAAGAACAATATTTTAATTTTAAAACATTGGAGAATTTATTAGACAATTTGTAAATGAAACTTACCTATCATCGGAAAGAAGAAATGGGGTTTTGTTGCAAGACCCATTTTGTAGATTGAAAGAACATTGTAGATAGATAGAATAGGAACAATTTCGTAAACCTGCCATTGCCATTCACTGCTTGTAAGAGAAGCATAATTTCAAATTCGACCAACCCACTATAATGTGCGGACCAAGATCTAATACGAATTATATATTTTGGAGGCGTTTCGGGCCAATAAGAATTATATATCATCATTGTCAATGAACAAAATTTTAACCCCAGTTTTATTCAAAGCTGGAAAAATCTATAGATGTAAATTAATATCTATCTAAAGATCTGAATTCTATCTAAATCTAAAATTCTATCAAAATCTAAATATAAAGATTTAAATTTATATATATCTAAAGATCTGAAGTCTATCTAAATCTATATATAGATTTAAATTTACATATATCTAAAGATCTAAGTCCATCTGAAGTTCTAAATTTATATTTACCTAAAGGTTTATGTGTCTATTTATTTAAAAGTCTAAATCTATATTTATCTAAAGATCTAAATCTACATAAAAAAATTTCGCGTAATAACATGTTCAATATTCTAATAACATCCTCGTATTCTTGACAAAAGGAACCATATTCGTTAGAAACAATAAACTAGCAATAATCTAGTGCAATAAACTAGCATTTAAATTTTACTAGTCATATTAACATCTGAATCCTATTATAGAAAGCGTCAGAAATCTGATTTTTGAAACTTTCATACCTAATAAATGTAGAAAACTTAGTTTTCTTTACGCGCTTAGAAATTAAAAAAAAATTGAAATTTAAAAAAAGCAAACAAGTGTGACTGAATACTGCCAATAATTTAATTGCAAACCACGAGTGATTATCTACTAGTCCTGACACTGAAGTTTAAATTAGTATCACTGTATCTAAAAATTTAATCCTGTTTTAATCCTTGACGTCATTTTTAAATTTAGGTCATTTGTACGATTTGAAAAGAAATTTAAAAAATAAAAGTGCCTAGCGAATTATATTTCGCACATTGGCAGGAAACCAATTGCGTTTCTATATATTATATATCATATAATATTCTGCAGGTTTCATCAGTTAAAAATATCAGAAAGCGCTATTGGGAAAATTCTTCCTGTCTGGAGGGGCAGGTATTTCCCATAACATCTGTACAAAAGCGATATATTAAGATATACTTAAAACAACCTTTAATTTTTTTCTATACCTTCTGGTTTTTGCTATATAATGTACACAAACTTATGCAGGAAAACAGTAAGAACTTTTTAGAACGCTACATTTGCATATAAAATCAAATTTAATCACGATGTAGGTTTCAGCAAGGCTTTGCTTGTCTTCTTCGGGAAAACCTGGAGGAGTTTTCCTAAAGTAGACCAGCAAACCTGGTTAAAACATATATCGTGATTGAATTTAATTTTATAATCAAACATAGCGTTATAAAAAGTTCCACTTATGTATTTCGTAGTTTGGTCATAATACATTCATAAGAAGAAAGTACTTTCACGATATTATACAATGTGTTATGTTATATCTAGAGCGAGTCGGGGGGAAGATGAGCATAGTTATTTGTATCTTATCTGCAGCTTGATATATTGAATAAATTTGTACAAACAGTATGTGATATTGTAGAATGAACCTTTATTGATACTGAAACTTAGACTTTTCAGTGTATGTTAAACTGCCGAGCCATTTTTATGAAAAAACAAAAGAAATAAAGCATTGCAAACTGCTCATCTTACCCACAGTATGGGTAAGATGGACCCCACGTAGGTGTAAGATGGGCATACCAGTTCATATCAGTTATAATCTTCCCATATTTGGCATACGAAATGTTTAAATCCTTTGGCTCCATCACAAGTTTTGTGGAACCATGTATTGCACTCTTGCCATAAAAACCGCTAAACAAATATTAACAATTAATTTTTCAAAGTTTTCAATCTCTCAGTCGCAGATTTTTACCCCCTCTCATGCTCCCCTTCTCACGTATCCACCCCTTCCTAAACATGCATCCATCCCTGACAATATAGCTTTAAGCCAACACACTAAAGGTTTTTAAAATAATATGCCAACAACATATTACTTCGGGAGCCCATCTTACATACAAATTTTGTGCTCGTCTTACCCATAATATGAAATTAACAGTTATGCTATCATGCCGTAAAAGGTTCACGATACATCGCTCACTTTTTTATCACAAATTAACCTAAACGCCATAGTAATTTCTCCTAAACGTTTCATGTCGCATGCAAAATAATTATATGAAATAAAACTTACCGAAATAAGCATAAAAATTATAAAAAACATTTCCTTACACTGGTTTTTAGAACAGCTGTAAAATACTTCTCTCTATTATACCACACGGTCAGTTCCTTGCATTGCGTACAGGCGAATTGACATCACTGTGCCCATCTTTCTCGCATGCCCATCTTCCCTCCACTCATCCTACTATTATTTTCGGATTTTTAGATTATCCACAGTAGTCGTATCACTCATTACAGACCGTTAATCGAGAGTTTGGGGCCGTTAATAAACTCTTAGTACATGCTATAAAATAAAAAAACGCATAATCGCTGTTAAAAAATGTGAAAACTATTTATAGTTATTATATTATATAGAAAACGTACGTTTTCTTCTTTAGAACCTGGATGATATTGATATGGTTTACGTGTGAAAAGTTGAATGATGATAAATCACGTCGCAAAATTAATTCGTAATTAACTAAACCGGTTGTAGGTCCGCATCTTGCGTGGTACATATATATATAGTAGAGTCTATAGTATAATTAAATATGGTATAGATAAGTATGGTATAGATCAAAAAGCGGTATAATTCCAGTATGCTACAATGAGTGTGGAATAGTTTATACTCCTGCCCAACTTAACTTGACAGTGGAGGGACGGCTAGAGCTGACCGCATTGCAACAAGGAAACCCTGTTTTTCAAGTATTCATGTGCACTTTCTTATTTTTCCCCCTTACAGTCTTCGACCAATAACCCGATTTGGCAATTTCTTGCCATTTCTCAGGCTTTTTTTTTTTTATAGAATTCTCACAAGTGAACTTTCCCGAAGGGTTAGGCCGTTTTCAACTAAAAATTAAAACCTTATTCAAAATTTTTTTGGATTAAATTCAAAAATTTAAAATGCACAATCCCGGATTTTTTTGAAAAAATGGATTGAAAGAGAAGTGGGTGTGGTTGCCTTCCATAGATAAATTTAAACTGGAGGGAGGGGCGGACATTGAATTATGAGAATTGCTGATGGGAGTAGTCTTCTGTAAGATGCCTGCAATTGGAGTGGAGGGTCATTAAAAGCAGACAATTGTGGATGGGAGGGGGGTGATAAAAATGTGTAAAATTTTACGGACGTATTTTGTGGACGAATCCTAAGTGGAAGTTGTCTCTCCCTCTATAAGCTACGCCATAGAAAACGGCCCTAGGCATGCGTTGTGTATGTGGAGAAGCGGGGGGGGGGGGTAATGGTTATTGTTATTAATGCTATTTTTATTTTATGGCCCTGAAATGGGCCTTTATTTATTTTTATAATCAAAATTATTCTATCCCGCTAAGGTTATCGTCTGAATAATCTGAAGTGTCGGAGCCGCCAATTGCAAAAATTACAGGTTCGACAATATTTTCCGTAAGGGCATCCAATTCCCACATTTGAGTTTTAGTTTTCGTCACGTGATCGACGAAATTCCTCCAAGCATGCTGTGTGACTCTATCGATGCCTTCGAGTGTCAGTTTCGAAACTTGATTCTTTTTAAACGTTTGGTTTTGACCAGCAACGTAGCCCTTCACTTGACTACAAACCAATTCAATAGGATTAAGCTTACAGTGATAGGGGAGTATGCGGAGGACAGTGTGCCCACTTTCAGCAGCTATTTCGTCAATGCGATAACTTGCGTAATTCTTACGGACGTCGTTTACTAAATGTAAAAGTTCGGCCTTCAACATATCGCAACTCCACGGAATGTTTTTGGTTGTCAACCAAGCTTGAATATCGGCTTTCCGTGTAGATGTCGATGGAATAGTTTCAACCAATACGCTATGATATGAGGCGTTATCGAATACAATGACGCTATTCGACTTCACGTTGGCGAGAAATTTCTTCCTAAACCAATCCACATAATATTCCCCATTCATCTTCCCATGGTAATTGCCTTTTTTCTTGCAAGCTAAAAACGTATCACAAGCACCATCTATGAAACCTTCTTTGTTTCCAGCATGAACCAAAATATTTCTGAACCCTTTTCCGGATGGGGCTTTTAAGCCCGGTGAGAGGCCGCCTAGAAACGCCTATTTTGCCGACTCGACAGTGGAATCGATCCATACTTTCGTTTTGGTATGGCAAAAATTTACCCAAGTGTCATCGGTGTAAACAATAGGTCGACCTTCAAAACGAAAACAATTGATGTCTCGCAAATAAAGAAGATGCCAACACTGAATGTCATCGTGTTCTATCAGCGCAGACTCCCGTTTTCGTTTAGTAAAACTGAAATCCAAATCTATCAGTAGATGCCTTGCTGTACTAATACTGACGTTTGACAAATAAGTCATCATCTTCATTAATGGCAGCCATAACTTTTAGGTTTGTAGGAATTTCGTTCCTGAAAAAGAAAGCGTGAACTTTTCTCCGTACTGCCGATAATATAAATTCATCGTAAATTTTTATCCTCGTATGCATGGCTACTTTTAGTGGGCGTTTTTTTTCCCCAGAGTTGAAAATTTTCCTTTATCTTTTAATTCAGCTTTCATTCTGTGTATGCTGGAAGGAGAAACCAGTTAAGCTGGAAACGATCGCTATGACATCATTGTCAGATTTTTTTGGGTAATATTGGTATATTTTGCAAAAAACATTCATAACAACCTTATCGGAACTTCCAAGTGGTTTTCCAGCCTTATGCGGTTAAATGTAAAAGAATCATTATTCGATACAGGAGCAGTATCCATTATTACGTGTATACGAAAATGCGAAGTCCGAAAGAAAGAACAGAGAATGAATCGTCTTCCCGTTTTGGGGTGGAGGGAAAGGGTTGCTGCAATTTTTATTTTCTCCAAATTGTGCCAAAACATGCTTTGACCCTATTGGATATCAAAGCGATGATGTAATAAACACATCTTTCCCTAAATAAAGACGAAATGTAATATTACTGGGTACACATTATATATAAAATTCTAGATTAATTATATAAATATGTTGTTTGCATTTGACGATGAATTTAACACAAAAATGCAGTACTTAACTGACGAACTATTTTGTAAGGGCGGAAGGTTACAAGGCATAGCCTTTCCTCCACTGTCAGGTTAAGTTGAACAGGAGTATAGTATGGAATAATTTAATATATATAGCGTAGTATGGTATAATTTAATATGGTATAGTTTAGTATAGTGTAGTTTAGTATGGTATAATTCAATATGTTATAAGTTAGTATGGTATAATTTAATATGTTATAGTTTAGTATGGTATAAGTTAATATGTTATAGTTTAGTATGGTATAATTCAATATGTTATAGTTTAGTATGGTATAAGTTAATATGTTATAGTTTAGTATGGCATAAGTTAATATGTCATAGTTTAGTATGGTACAGTTTAGCATAGTCTTAATACATGGTTGGGATATATTAATGTAGTTTCAAGATCATATTTAAAATATCTTGCTAATAAAATAAAAAAATTCCATCATTAAATCAAAATAAAAAACGCTATGCAAAATACAAAACTTCAGTGGTCTTGTCTCATATAAAACAAATGGTATTTGGTTAAAATACCTAAAACAAATATGGAGCGAATATGAGTTATTAGTGATTAGACACTAGTATAAAAATAGCTAAAATTATTTTAAGATTTAACGTCGAAAAAACATAGATTAAGTATTTTTGCGATATAAAACTTTTATAATTGTAATTTGTGTATTTACCTTTATAATATTTATGAATTTACTTAGAATGTTTAAAAATAATTATTTTTAAAATGAACGGTCCCTTTTCTCTTAATTTACATATAAAATGTGTTTTAAAATATCACGTAAAGAAATAGATATATTTAAACATTTATATCTGAAATTTATTCGTTATTTTCGTTCAAACTTAAATTTTAAATTATATTAAAGCCTAGTTCAATTTCTTATTGTGTTTGCTACATAAAAATAGTAAATATAAATAAATTTTTAAAAAAATATATTTGTATCATTTCCTTCTGCAACTACATATTTACCACTGGGTGTATGTAGTAAATTTATGTAGTAGAAATTATTGGCAGCATTTCAGTAATGATATATATGCTATTTTAATCAATTTTTTGAATATATCTTTGAATATTAGAATAAAATTGAGGACAGAATTTTTACATTCAAGAATAATCACATGTAAGAAATAAAATAAATGAAAACTTTAATTTTTTTTAATAGAAAATTATTATAAATGCGAAGACCTAAAATTCGTACAACTTCTAAATTAACCTTTTTGATTTTTCTCGTTTATTATTGCTATTTCGATGCCTTTAAAACATATTATACATATATATTTTGGAAAATATCCTAGTAGATTGGTTTCACGACAATTTCTTAATAAGATATATAATAAAGATAATATAATAGACCTTTAATTATACGACGAAAATATTTCTCGTTCGTGACATTTAATTGCGAGAGATTTAATAGACTTTAATACCCAGAAGCCCACTTTTAAGTTTGGGAAAATCAAATGATGATTGCTTTGAACCTCTGTGGGTTTAAAAACAGAAATATTTCACAACTCAGGTAATTCCTTACACGATAAAGCACTCTTAGCCGTAATACATCATTGGAAAAGCCTTTGTTTGCTGCCACAGTACCGATACTAATTTGAAATCTTTACCGAATTGGTCATGTATCTTTTAACACCATTATTGACAGAAGAAATTGGCACTAATAAGATTAAATTATATTAATACGGGTTAAAACTAATCTAAGTTGCTCATCTTTTACACAAAGCAATAATGTAAATTGCAGACTGTGGATAAATAAAATTTAACAATACATTCACTAAATTTATAGACACGTCAATTCTAAAGCATATTTTATATAAATCATTTGTTTGTACATGGGAATATTTTATATGTTGCCTGAAACTATTCTGATGAAATTGTATTTTAACTCACAGTGATTTATATGTAATTTATGTGTGTGCGTCTGTGTGCATATGCGTATGTTGGTATTTCCAGGTAAGTTTGGATCGATGTCCAATGGTCGAGAATAAAGGTCAAATTTTCTAAGAAAGATCAGCTATTTTACAGAAGTGGTTGTAGAGTACGTAATTTATGTATTTTGTTGAATTTTTTATGTATTCACTCAATTAGGTAACCGAAAAGATTATATATATATTATATATATTATATATATATTATATATATTATATTAATATATATATATATATTATATATTATATATTATATATATATATATATTATATATATGCCATATATATTATATATTATATATATCATATATTATATATATTATATATTATGCATATTATATTATATATATTATATACATATTATATATATTATATATTATATATATTATATATTATATATATTATATATATTATATTATAATATGTAAAGTAAAGTTGTTTTTGTTAATTTTTGATAAGTAGAAGAAGGAATACATGTATTTAGTTCCAGCGTTGTTATTACAAGGTTTAAAATTGATTTGCTTATGTTTGGCATTATATGGATGGGTCACGTAAAGCATATGTTTTGTTACGTTTGTTTGTACACGTTCACAATTTCTCCTTCTCTTACAAAACATTCGTCTAAGTACTTGCAGGAATGAGGAAAACTCCTTGCCAGGGTAGCATGGTGGAACAAAAGGAGAAAGTGGAGATCTATCAATGGGACTAGCCTGTGGTTGTATGAGAAGTAGAAAACATTTCTTCGAACACACGTAGCAATGCCAACAAAACTTTAGCATTAGATGGAAATCACACTGATGCTATTCTACCATTAGCTAGTTTTGTGCGTGCGTGCATCCATTAAGCTAGAAGAAAATCTGGTCTTTCGCTACGATAATATCCTTTCTTTCATTAGCTGCAGTACAAAATGTACGCATATAAAGTTTTGTATATATATCCCTTAGGTTAGTTTATATAATAATATAACATATATAATTCATGTATTTTTTTTAGTGTATAAATTGGTACATTTAATATTTGACGAAAAAATAAGTCAAGATACTTATACTTATTTTTAAAAAAATTAAATAATTGTACCACATCAGTAAATCTATAATGAAGAGCGCTCTTGCTAATGGGATTAATTTTAAATTTGGAAAAGCATTTGGATTAGCTCAAATTAATGGCATCGCTTCCGAGAGGATAAAAATTATAATTTTCTGACATACACGTATTAAATTACAAAATACAAAATACCACCGAAGATCTAGAAAACGTCCTTATTGCAGATGGGTGAACAAAATAAGAAAACAGGTTCGGATGACATGGAAGCGCATTGCTGAAGATGACAGACTTGTGTGGGAATCATTTGTATACACCTTCATCCAGCAGCTGACAGAGAGTGATTGAATATGATGATGGTGGTGGTGACTTATTGAATTTGATATCTACGTCGATATTCTTAGACATTACGAAACCAAAGAGAATGGTAAAGAATTTTTCTGCTCGTTTGTATAACAACCATTACTGAAACTGCTGTGATTATTTTAGAGGATTAATATGAAGAGAGAGAGAAAGAGAAAGACCGTTTTAATTATGTTAAAATATATGCGAATATTCAAACATGTTTAGCAAAAATATTTCAATTATACAATTAATTTTCAATGAGAAATTAATGCATGAAGTTATACAGTGTAAGGTTTATGAATAAGTATGAAAGATATTTGCTAGAAACAGTAGCAAAGAACTCAAAAATAAAATTTGCCAAACTTGACAATATTGATCATGACTACTGCAATGTAATTGATTGGTTGGTGTATTTTTATGGCGCATGGACAGCAAAGGACATTTTGTGACATAAAAGATGAGGTCATTCATACGCTTTTGACCTGCCAAATAAAGGCTAGTCTTTGTTGTTCTGCTCACGACATTTGTTGTGTTTGTTTGTTTGGATTTTTATGGCGCAAGAGCATCTGGGCTATACTGCGCCAAACAACGTCTGTAGTGGAAGTCTTCTCGAATCAAGAATACTTATTATTAGAATCAAGAATAACTTTACAAGGTATATTTATTCTTGTCTAGATTCGTAACGGGAAATATGCAAACATCAATTGTGTTTAAAATAAATATGCATCTGATAAAACAAAAATTTGTGCTGTAAATCCACCTGCAACTTTCAGATGAAAAGAGGAAAAGAGTGTTGTAAAGTGGCATTGGCTACTTATAAGTTGATTCTGCTAAGAACGCATGCGTCATTTAATATGTAGGTTTTTTTGTTTTTTTTGCAGGGCCACAAATAAAAAAATATACAGGATAAATGTAAGTTTAATGTTAATACCACCAAAATATTTTCCTGAATAGTACAACGTACTTTATTTTTCCTAAATTATGTTTCCATGCGACACAGCGCATGATATTAATTAGCTAATTAGAAGAGTAAATACACACACACACATATATATATATATCTTTTGCATAAAAAAGGTGATAAAGAGGATTTGAAAAATTACCGACCAATTAGCTTGTTACCTGCTATTTATAAAATCTTCACAAAAGTGCTAACACATCGCCTGCAGAAAAAATTAGATGCAGCTCAACCAAGAGAACAAGCTGGATTTCGAAGTGGATTCAGTACAGTGGACCATATTCAAGTATTAAGAGAATTAATTCGTAATGTGTATAATGTTTTAATGTGCAGTGAGTGAATATTTGATTTATATCTTGTATTTGTTTTATATGATTCTGTTTTTTTGTTTATTTTATGAATACGTTATTGTGCAAAGTTGATTTCATTAATATGTGATTGATAGGAGGCATGTTCCTAAATAAATTTCACTGATAAGATTGTAACATTTGCACACTCACAAAATAAATGAATAAATAAAACAAAATAAAAATAAATGGTAAAACAATCCAAAAATTATGTTATAATACCGGAAAATCAAAAGAAGAAATTATAATTCAAAATAAAATACTAGATATACAGAACATACACAAATTAAAAATAATATCGTATATTTACGAACGAATAAACGAAAATAAACATACTGACTCAATAATAATAAGCAAAGCAAAACATAGAGATAGAAATGAATTAAACAAAATAAAAATAAGAACAAATATAGTAAAACACAACATAAACTATTACGGAATTGAGATATAGAATAAAATCCCCTCACAAATAAAGGAATTAAAACACAAAACAAGATTTAAAACTACGGTTAAGGAGTTTTTACTCAGAAATCAAAAAATATAGTTGCCACTGTTGCAAAGTGTATTTTAAATATTTATATTATTAACTCATATTCTTTGTATATTTCTGCTTATATTTCCACGGTTGCAAGTCCTTTTAAATATTTATGTTTTTGACTTGTATCCTTTGTACATTTCTGCTGATGTTTAATGTACATAAATAAACTTTGATTGATTGATTGATTGATTGAAAGAACACATGAATATGAACTTCCATTGTGTGTTGCATTTATTGACTATGAGAAGGCCTTTGACTCTATAAAAACATCAGCAGTCATCAACTCTTTAAGATCAACAGACATTGAGGATGTGTACATTGACATGGTGAAACGTGTGTATAAAAATGCAAGTGCAAAATTTCGGTTACATAAAGATACCAAAACTATCAAACTTGGCAAAGGGGTGAGGCAGGGAGATACCATTTCTCCAAAACTTTTTACTTCTGCTTTACAGATGATTTTTCAGCTGATAAATTGGAATAACAAGGGAATAAAAATAAATGGTGAATATTTAAATCATCTGCGGTTTGCTGATGACATTGTTATTTTTTCAACGAACCCATCAGAACTCCAAGACATGGTACAGGAGCTCTCAACTAGAAGTAAAGAAGTTGGACTCAAGATGAACCTACAAAAAACTAAGATCATGTTCAATAATTTTGTAGAGGAAACAAAAATACAAGTTGACAACATTGAGCTAGAAATTGCTGATTCATATATTTACCTTGGCCAGCTGATTTCAATGGATGGCAACATTATGAAAGAACTCAACAGACGTATTAAACTTGGCTGGAGTGCATTTGGAAGAAACAGTTTTATCCTGAAGGGGAAATTGCCTTTGTGTCTAAAAAGAAAGGTCTTCAACCAGTGTGTATTGCCAGTCCTCTCTTATGGATCAGAGACATGGAGTCTAACAGTTGGAGCAATACGAAAGTTACAGACAACGCAAAGGAGCATGGAGAGGTGCATGCTTGGAATAACTAGGAGAGATCGAAAAAGAAACACTTGGGTGAGAGAGCAAACTAGAGTAGAGGACATCATTGTTAAAGTAAAAGGGCTGAAATGGCGATGGGCTGGGCATATTGCAAGAAGAACTGATCAACGATGGACAACAGAAATTCTGAACTGGATTCCAAGAGACCACCGAAGACCTAGAAAACGTCCTCAAACTAGATGGATGGATGAAATAAGAAAACAGGTTGGTATGACGTAGAAGCGAATTGCTCAGGATAGGCTTGTAGAAAGCATTTGGAGAGACCTTCATCCAGCAGTGGATAGATAATGGTTGAATATGATGATGATGATATATATATGTAGTCCTTATATTTGTTATTCCATGCATTATAATCTTATTGATAAATTTAATGATATATTCTAGATATTTCTGTTATTTTGCCTGAATTGTAGCTTCGTTATCAGGAATATTTTTGAAGAATTGGGAGAATGTACTATTTTTCAAAACCTCTTGCAATATTTTTTTTTCACAAACGGTAACAAGCCGAAGAATAAGGTTTACGAAGAGACGAAATAATTTTTAGGAAGATGCTATAAATAAAATATTTCTGGTTGTATATTTATTTTTAAGGGTCTTCTGTAGGAAGTTTTTACCACTTGCAAAATGCTTGGCCTCGAGTTTCTCCTTATACGATTTGGGTTGTTTGATTCTGAGTTAGAAGAGGGGCATCTGGAAAGGCAATTTAGCAGGCTTTGTTCTCAGATATGAGGTCCACGAGCATACTTAGAATTTTCTGTTTATTCAGGGATATTGGACGATGATGTTGAAATGTAGCGTTTTTCCGTTTAAAGAAAATTATGTTTCTTTGAAGGCAATGTTTGCAATGAAGTGTGAATTTCCTTTAAATTCCATGAAAAGCTTTCGAAAATTTAGAGTGAGCCGTTGCGTGGAAAAAAGAAGAACTTTTTATTTGAAAATAAACAGGCGTTTTGTGTTGTAGTACTTTAATAGAAATTATTTCTCTTACGAGACATTGAGCGATGAACGAGTCATTCAAATTTCATTATTTGTGATCTTGCTTTCTTCATATTTGATTAATGTTAAGGTTAAAATATTGCAAGATGAAAATGCGAAATGTATTCGTGCTTAAATCAATACTTGGTGTGCACCATACTTTACTTGTTCTAGCAAATTTACAAATGTGATATCAATAATTTGCTTAAAGTAAATATTTTGTTTAAATTAAGTGCTTTTTATTATTTTCCTCTTCCTTAGACTCTCCATCCAAAAGCTTACGTTTGAATTATTAATATTAATTATGATCTCTGTTTGTCCTAGGTTTATTTATGCTTGGGTTTTGTTATGAAAAACAAATTTTTAAAATTGTAGTTGAAAAAATATAAATTAAAAGGAATATTTCCAGTCGCTTATAAAATAATATTGTCGTTTCTATTTGGCCAGCTTATTAAACTTATCGTTCCTTCACTCACCCTGTTGAATAATGTAAATTATAGATAATCGGACATAGCACAACGCAGCATAAATTAATAAGCAGTGTTCAAGGTTACAAGGGTGGTAAACTTAGAAAACAAGCTTATTCGAAGTTCGTTTTTGACTAATATGTCCGCCCTTCCCCAGGAATACCAAGAAGATATTAGAATATTGAAGAGGTTGGTATTAGCTGATTATAGTATGTTGTCAGTTATGGATTATGTAATGAGTGTCAATTAAAAAAGACAAATTCGAAGTGATCTTTTTCCATATAATAAAATTTATACTTCGAAACTTAAGAACAATATTTTAATTTTAAAACATTGGAGAATTTATTAGACAATTTGTAAATGAAACTTACCTATCATCGGAAAGAAGAAATGGGGTTTTGTTGCAAGACCCATTTTGTAGATTGAAAGAACATTGTAGATAGATAGAATAGGAACAATTTCGTAAACCTGCCATTGCCATTCACTGCTTGTAAGAGAAGCATAATTTCAAATTCGACCAACCCACTATAATGTGCGGACCAAGATCTAATACGAATTATATATTTTGGAGGCGTTTCGGGCCAATAAGAATTATATATCATCATTGTCAATGAACAAAATTTTAACCCCAGTTTTATTCAAAGCTGGAAAAATCTATAGATGTAAATTAATATCTATCTAAAGATCTGAATTCTATCTAAATCTAAAATTCTATCAAAATCTAAATATAAAGATTTAAATTTATATATATCTAAAGATCTGAAGTCTATCTAAATCTATATATAGATTTAAATTTACATATATCTAAAGATCTAAGTCCATCTGAAGTTCTAAATTTATATTTACCTAAAGGTTTATGTGTCTATTTATTTAAAAGTCTAAATCTATATTTATCTAAAGATCTAAATCTACATAAAAAAATTTCGCGTAATAACATGTTCAATATTCTAATAACATCCTCGTATTCTTGACAAAAGGAACCATATTCGTTAGAAACAATAAACTAGCAATAATCTAGTGCAATAAACTAGCATTTAAATTTTACTAGTCATATTAACATCTGAATCCTATTATAGAAAGCGTCAGAAATCTGATTTTTGAAACTTTCATACCTAATAAATGTAGAAAACTTAGTTTTCTTTACGCGCTTAGAAATTAAAAAAAAATTGAAATTTAAAAAAAGCAAACAAGTGTGACTGAATACTGCCAATAATTTAATTGCAAACCACGAGTGATTATCTACTAGTCCTGACACTGAAGTTTAAATTAGTATCACTGTATCTAAAAATTTAATCCTGTTTTAATCCTTGACGTCATTTTTAAATTTAGGTCATTTGTACGATTTGAAAAGAAATTTAAAAAATAAAAGTGCCTAGCGAATTATATTTCGCACATTGGCAGGAAACCAATTGCGTTTCTATATATTATATATCATATAATATTCTGCAGGTTTCATCAGTTAAAAATATCAGAAAGCGCTATTGGGAAAATTCTTCCTGTCTGGAGGGGCAGGTATTTCCCATAACATCTGTACAAAAGCGATATATTAAGATATACTTAAAACAACCTTTAATTTTTTTCTATACCTTCTGGTTTTTGCTATATAATGTACACAAACTTATGCAGGAAAACAGTAAGAACTTTTTAGAACGCTACATTTGCATATAAAATCAAATTTAATCACGATGTAGGTTTCAGCAAGGCTTTGCTTGTCTTCTTCGGGAAAACCTGGAGGAGTTTTCCTAAAGTAGACCAGCAAACCTGGTTAAAACATATATCGTGATTGAATTTAATTTTATAATCAAACATAGCGTTATAAAAAGTTCCACTTATGTATTTCG
>QLNU02015270.1:23130993-23151813 GCA_006491805.2 Dysdera silvatica
AGTAAATATTTTTTTGTTAATTTTTGATAAGTAGAAGAAGGAATACATGTATTTAGTTCCAGCGTTGTTATTACAAGGTTTAAAATTGATTTGCTTATGTTTGGCATTATATGGATGGGTCACGTAAAGCATATGTTTTGTTACGTTTGTTTGTACACGTTCACAATTTCTCCTTCTCTTACAAAACATTCGTCTAAGTACTTGCAGGAATGAGGAAAACTCCTTGCCAGGGTAGCATGGTGGAACAAAAGGAGAAAGTGGAGATCTATCAATGGGACTAGCCTGTGGTTGTATGAGAAGTAGAAAACATTTCTTCGAACACACGTAGCAATGCCAACAAAACTTTAGCATTAGATGGAAATCACACTGATGCTATTCTACCATTAGCTAGTTTTGTGCGTGCGTGCATCCATTAAGTTAGAAGAAAATCTGGTCTTTCGCTACGATAATATCCTTTCTTTCATTAGCTGCAGTACAAAATGTACGCATATAAAGTTTTGTATATATATCCCTTAGGTTAGTTTATATAATAATATAACATATATAATTCATGTATTTTTTTTAGTGTATAAATTGGTACATTTAATATTTGACGAAAAAATAAGTCAAGATACTTATACTTATTTTTAAAAAAATTAAATAATTGTACCATATCAGTAAATCTATAATGAAGAGCGCTCTTGCTAATGGGATTAATTTTAAATTTGGAAAAGCATTTGGATTAGCTCAAATTAATGGCATCGCTTCCGAGAGGATAAAAATTATAATTTTCTGACATACACGTATTAAATTACAAAATACAAAATACCACCGAAGATCTAGAAAACGTCCTTATTGCAGATGGGTGAACAAAATAAGAAAACAGGTTCGGATGACATGGAAGCGCATTGCTGAAGATGACAGACTTGTGTGGGAATCATTTGTATACACCTTCATCCAGCAGCTGACAGAGAGTGATTGAATATGATGATGGTGGTGGTGACTTATTGAATTTGATATCTACGTCGATATTCTTAGACATTACGAAACCAAAGAGAATGGTAAAGAATTTTTCTGCTCGTTTGTATAACAACCATTACTGAAACTGCTGTGATTATTTTAGAGGATTAATATGAAGAGAGAGAGAAAGAGAAAGACCGTTTTAATTATGTTAAAATATATGCGAATATTCAAACATGTTTAGCAAAAATATTTCAATTATACAATTAATTTTCAATGAGAAATTAATGCATGAAGTTATACAGTGTAAGGTTTATGAATAAGTATGAAAGATATTTGCTAGAAACAGTAGCAAAGAACTCAAAAATAAAATTTGCCAAACTTGACAATATTGATCATGACTACTGCAATGTAATTGATTGGTTGGTGTATCTTTATGGCGCATGGACAGCAAAGGTCATTCTGTGACATAAAAGATGAGGTCATTCATACGCTTTTGACCTGCCAAATAAAGGTGAAGAAGGCTAGTCTTTGTTGTTCTGCTCACGACATTTGTTGTGTTTGTTCTTTTGAATTTTTATGGCGCAAGAGCATATGGGCTATACTGCGCCAAACAACGTCTGTAGTGGAAGTCTACTCAAATCAAGAATACTTATTATTAGAATCAAGAATAACTTTACAAGGTATATTTATTCTTGACTAGATTCGTAACGGGAAATATGCAAACATCAATTGTGTTTAAAATAAATATGCATCTGATAAAACAAAAATTTGTGCTGTAAATCCACCGGCAACTTGTAAATGAAAAGAGGAAAAGAGTGTTGTAAAGTGGCATCGGCTACTTATAAGTTGATTCTGCTAAGAACGCATGCGTCATTTAATATGTAGGTTTTTTGTTTTTTTTGCAGGGCCACAAATAAAAAAATATATAGGATAAATGTAAGTTTAATGTTAATACCACCAAAATATTTTCCTGAATAGTACAACGTATAAACTTGCACAATATCTGATTTCAAACGCTATTTACGAGGTGTTACTAATAAATCTGTTTGAAAAGCTGGAGTGGGGGTGGGGTATCTGATGGATAAATAAAAAAAATTGGTTATTATATGTTATATATGTTTTGTTATTATATAACATAACATTCTTTTATTTAAAATATCGATTTAAACAACTATATGAAAGTAACAATTTTCCTTCACATAAAAAATGCCCAGACTGTAGAAGAATGCGTAATTTTAGAAGTGTCTGTTTCCTTACATTATAAACGAGGAAACAAGGGAAATACAGTTCGCGTCTAGGTGTGTCAATTTCCTAAAAAACTCGATGGAATTTATAGTATAAAACTATTATATACTTGACTTTTTATGAATAATCTGTATATGCGATGAAATAGCGTTTGTAATTATAATAGAATATCCATGATAGTTGCATAAATTAATTGCTAGCTTGTGACTTGCGTATTAATGCAGATCATCTACTTTATTCTATTTCACTCTTATTTATTTATCAACCATTGTAATATTTTTTGGTTGTATATTTATTTTTTTAGTATTTTTCTTACAAAGACGTATTTCTTTAAAAAATATATTTGTGTAAAAAACTGTTCCTTAAATTTCTTTTGGTATTTTTGTTTTAGTTTAATTAGCTTCATTATAATCTATAATTAGTAAAACTAAAAACATTTTTATATAAAGCTATTATTGGGGTTTAATAACTAATATTTTTTAGTACAAATACTTTCGCCTTTTCATACGGCTTTAATAGATTCACGAATGTAACAGATAATTTATTAACTTACTAAAATGAGGAAGAGCTATTAATACGTAGGTCAGCAAAAAGTAAGTTTCTTACTTAAAAAAAAAACTGGGTTGAAAATATAGAACGATATTCTGCTTACATCAAAGTACCATTCAAAAGCTACCTTTAGATGTAATTCTCTTATTTATTTAGATATTTGTCGAGGCGTGGTACTTGTTTTTCTAATCGCTTACGAAAATTTTCCGTCCAACTTGGGATTGTCATTGTTGGGTTGTCAGCTTTCACCTCCTGATCGAAATGGCAACTTCTCTTTGCAAGTTCTTGTTTCATGATACCAAAGACTTGGAAATCACATAGTATAAAGTCCGAGCTTTAAGGGGGTGTTCCTATACTTCCCGCTTAAATTTTTTCAGACCGAATGACCTTCGCTAGGATCGTCGAATGCGGTTTCGCCTTGTCATGTAGGAGCATAATGCTTTTGGAAAATTTATCTGTCCATCGATCTTTAAGTGATTTTCGCAATCGTTTCAGGGTTTCACAATAAGACACTGCAGTAATTGTGGCCTCCTTCGGCATGGATTCAATATATGCACTGCAGCTTCTCTGTCGCCAGCGTCATTATTAACTTATCCGCAGATGGAACTGTTCAGAACTGTTAACGGGTTGGTAAAGTGGGATGTTTCCACTCTATTTTTACTGTCATTCTCGAACATGCGGATCCATTTTCCGACAGCTGGGCAGAAAACTGCCTTATCCTCGTACACTTAGGGCAACTTCCAGAAAATTTCAGTGCAATTTGCAACCTTTTGTCCAAAAAAACCCCCAAAAAACGAACAACTGTACTCACTTAAAATTTGGACCCCACTCCAGCTGCCGTGGCATGTTTATGATTGATTAGCAATCAAACTAATGCCGATACGTCAACGCCGCTACTGCACGTGCCATCGATAAATCTTTAACAAGACAAGTCTTTATTCTTGACACAAAGTTTCAAGGAAATATAACTTTTACGTAGATTTTTACGGAGAAGTGAACCTAACTTTTTGACTGCCACTTGTATAACTATTAAATAGAATATTCAAAAGCGTATAACGCAATATTGTCACGCAATATTTCCGCTACATTTACTTCCCAAGCGAAGCGTTAGTGGCACATGTAGCATTAATGGGACTCGTAATGGAACACAAATAAACCAAACAATTTAGAGTAAGAAATTTATTTAACTCTGCCAATGAATTAACACACTTAAGTTGGTTTCTGAAAACCAGATACACTGCAACAACAGGAATTCTTTACGTTGGACGATTTCGACGCACCTCTTAGTCCCCGGGCACGGACACAAGCACTGAAATAGCACATTAAATAGCCGTATAACTAAACGAAAGTGAGTACATATAAACAATGATGAAATTTTACGTAAGTTGAGAAATTTCAGTGATCTGGGTTATTGCACTTACTGCTTGTCTTTGACACATTAAGTTAGTCTATATAATCGTATTACAGTAATTTCCCCCTCACTCTAAAGACCGCGAGCTCCAAATAACACTTACTGGTCTATGGCTTTCAAGTATCATAATTTGACAGGAACTAATGTAATCGGGAATTCCTACCTTAACGGTTAATTAAAGGGCAAAACTCTAACTACACCCTAACAATGTAACTCCAATTACACAATAAACTATTTTTACACATCACATATAACTATAGCACAAGCAAGTAAATGACTGGTAAATAAATAAAACATAATACTTTTGCAGTTGGAAATTGCATAATTTAATGCCTTAACAGCTTTTTCAATAGCTTCTTCATACTTTTTTCAAACGAAATACATTTACAAACCAAACAAACTGTTGATTGGTAATGATGGTCACGGTTTTCATTATACGAGTTACAAGTAATGCTTCGGAGAAAAATAACCGTTTTTTTTTAAACCGGTTATTTTTCTCCGAAGCATAACTTGTAACTCGTATAGTGGCAACCTTGACAAGCATTACCAATCAACAGTTTTTTTGGTTTGTATATTTTGTTTGAAAAAAGTATCAAGAAGCTACTGAAACAGCTGTCACGACATTAAATTATGTCATTTCTAACTACGATAGTATTATGTTTTATTTATCTGCTATTTTTGCGCAGTGAATCACATCAATCGCAAATAAATGATTATTTACGCGAAAGAAACAAGCCGCCTAACTATTAATAACCAGAAAAGTTCTTATTCCTTTAAAGTTGTAGTTCCTGGGTCCGGGTTGTCCCCATAATGTTCAGTGTTCGTCACTGATACTAACCTGTTGCTTGGCTCTATCTTTCAAGTCGACGTTACTTTATGATGAAGCCGTGTTTCTCTCATACCTCTTTCGGCCATTCTCGTCAGGTCTACAAATTCGTTGTCGTTATGGCGTAAAGTAAAGGTCTTCGACCACCGGCCTGTCGATTCATCAAAAAATACAAATTGTGTTACGTCCCTTGCTCCCTCTGAGTTTTAAATTTATCTATTTTATTCACATTTCGTAATAAATATCTCCAGAATGCCAGAAAACTACAACAACACGCGGTTTTCTCTCAATTGTGTTTTACTTTAGTTTTCTAGCGTATATGGGCATTAGCGTAAGTTTTATTGATTTGCAGTGGCAGTGATTTAAAACAAAATCAACTTAGGATTCATTAAATTCTATCCTAAATATGTCGATAAGAACATCTTCCCAACCATTTGAATACATTCTTTGAAAATTATGTCATAATTCGGGAGCACTTATGTCTGCGAACAGATCTTTTCAAGAATGCAGTTTGTAAAGTTAAAAGTTAAGACCCAAATAAATAACGTTCACCTCAAAAACACTTAAATGAAATTTAGGGTTGCAATAGCAAAAATAAGATCAGATATTGATAGGTTTGTTAAAAATAAATAGTGCCAAAAATTTCACCGAAAAGTTTGATTTGGCCTTCTATAATAACTAAAATATTAAAAGTATGTTTGCTTCCATACATATTTACATTATAATATATATAAATATTTATTGGATTTAGTTCCAGAGGCGAATCCATAAAATATTTTGGGGACGCACAAAACAAACATAGAGACCTAAGAAAAAACGGCAACAAAAGCGAATCCAGCGCCCTCTATCATAGATCCGTCTTCGTCTAGTTTTAATATTGCAGGCACAGTAGCGCAGCCCGCAAGCCAACAACAATAAACAAAATTGCCCTTTGGACTGAAAAAGATTGAAGACCCATGCAAGGGCGTCGTTAGGGAAAAATATAGGGGGGTCTTTTTTGCCAATGTTAACCCGAAGCAAATGATCACTTTAATATATTAAAAATATTGCATATATTGACATAATATATTAACAAACACATATTAGCATATAAAATCACTATTAAAAAATCAAATAAAAGTGAAAAATTTTTTCAAGAAGAGTACCCGTTCGTTTATTTTAAATTCAGGTATCTCCGTAAAAGAGTATGTATAAGTTTTCTTAGCTTATACTTCTACCCTCACCCAAGTTTTTAAGTTTTCTCTTAGCTGACATTTTATGTTGTCTTGTTTAGCCTCTGAAAAGAAACTACATGTTTCTTTTTTCATTCCACATTCACTGATAGAATCCTGAATCAGTTTTTCTTTATTTTCAATTACTAATCTATTTTGAATACTGATTAAGCACAGTTCATTTAAACGGTCCTCACACATTGTCGATCTCAGCCAAGTCTTCACCCTCCTCATGGTACTGAAAAACCTCTCAATTGTAGCTGTTGTAGGTGGTAGAGTGAGGAAGATCTTCAACATCGGGAGCACTGATGGAAAAACTGACAATAGTCCATCAGGTCGGAGTATGTTACATTCTGCTTTGTGATACTTATTTCGCCTTCTAAAAATTGTTTCCAGAATTTTGCTTCTCAGAAAAATTTTCAATTTCATAAATATTCACCAATTCTTTTACCACTTTCTTGAAAGCTTTCATATCTATGCTTCCCATTTTTAAGGGATGCAGGCTGCATAAAGAGAATGCTATTTCATTATCATGTAAAAACCGGCATTGTAAAAAAGAAATGACTGAGTCTAAATATGGATTAAACAATGATCTTCGATAGTAGTCTTCAGCTGATCCTTTGGGATACTTATCTCTATGCATCTGTTTAGAAGCCATTCTCGGGACTTCGATCTCAAAATCAAATTCTTTTGCTATTACCGCATACTTCTCCATGATGTCATGAAACGAAAGTTCTGATGTTTCCCTGTCTTGTTTCAAACCAATTAGCAATCGCTGAATATGTAAATGTACTTTATCCAAATCCATAGCTTCGGACTGTAATGTGTTTTCACAGGTTCTAGTTTTGCTGAATATACAGAAATGATAGTAATGCAGACGATAAAATCTGAATTATTAGTACCACATGGGAGTTGAAAGGCTTTATTTCTTGTTTCTCTGTTGTTTTCTGCATTTTCTGATAGTTCATACAAAGCTTTTTTTTTTATTATAACAAGGTTTTCATTAAAAAGCCTTATTGATTTATATTTGCTGGACCATCTTGTTTCGCACAACATAAGAATATTTGGAATTAACTATCTTCTTAAAGTGCTAGCTCTGAAAAAGCGTTTAATTTCTTTGACAGTTCCAGTGGTGTTACGTATTTGTGGAAGATTCTTCAGGTCGTTAATAACTAAATTGAGTTTGTGAGATGAACAAGGAAAAAAGGGGGGCTTTGGATATTTGTCCTTAATTAACTTTTGCACCCCACCTTCTATTCCGACCATGACAGAACAACCGTCAAATCCCAGACCAACGAGCTTAGTCATGTTTAGTTTAAGCGTTTCGCATGTGTTCAAAATGACATCTGGTATATTTTGCGCTTTTAATTTTCCTAAAGAAAAGAAACCTGAAAAATCTTTTTTTTACTGATCCAGATTTATCTAGAAACTTTGCTCTTAGAGACAGTTGATCATAAGCCTTGGATATCAGCAGTCCCATCAGCAAGTAAAGAGAAACATGAACTTCCGTTTATTTCCTCGACTATTTTAGAACCAATCTCATTGCCAACTATATCAATTAATTCATTCTGAATCGAAGGTGACGTGTATTTTGCTTTTGCATGACAAGATTTAACATGGTCTTGTAGGGTAAGATCACCTGCTTCAACTCTGAAATCCAGAAAGTCTTCGAAGTTTACCTCGTTCGAGCTTTTGCCTCGAAGAGGCAAATTATATTTTGCAAAAAGATTACTGTAGACAATATAGGCGCAAGCTTTTTTCGATTCCTCTTAATGATATTCTTTTCGTCTTTATTTAGCACCCTTATGACGTCAGATTGTTTGTTTGACATGACGGTTAAAAGGTTTTGTGACGCAATTATAGCATCATAATGTCATTGGCTCTTCTCATGGTTTTCGCTTGGCTGTGAAAATTTTTATATCTCGTGAAAGGTGCCATAATTAATGGCCCAAAAAGATCTCGTTTAACAGAACGTCGAAACATTGCACAGTGCTAGCAAAGAGCACCCTTCAAGTTTTTGGAATAGACTAAACAAGACCTATACTAAATTAGCCTTTCGTGTCTAAATCGCCTTTTTCCAGTTTCGACATCAAGCTTGAAATCGTAATTTATATCTGAGTGGAAAGGTTTCGTTAGTAGATTATATTTCAGTTCATCATTGGAACATCCGTTAATGTAGTTTCCGACATCTAGTTCATCGAAAAAAATAGAATCAGGTTTATTACTCACCAGATTCACACTGCAAAACGAACTTCCTTCACGCGGTACTTCTGATTTTAGGTCGGATGATACAATCTAAGATGAAAAGTTGGTATCGAGACTTGGTCTTCTAATTAAAGGTGTATCCATACCAATGTTAAATTAAATGTACCTCTAAATTTGAGTTTAGATGTGGAGAACACACTGACAGCATGACACGCAAAAACCTTATTGGAGGAATATCGGAAGATAAAAAATTGACAAAGTTTAGTGAAATTGTTACCTGCTAAAGTTAACATTTTTCCCCTTCCTCTCTGTTTAAAAAAAATCGTTATAATTAATTGATCGGTTGTTTAGGCTTGATTTTCGAGTCAAAACCGAACAACTATTCATTAATGACATGATTAATGGCTATGTTTCCTTAATTCCTCTTAATTTTTTTAGAAAATTTTCCATCCTCGAAATGAACAGCTTTACATCCAATTTTGATAAACAGAGAGGACCTTAATTTCAGAAATATAGTTATTCATCAAAAACCTAATTTTTAAATTTAAAATCTAGGTTTTACACCAAATAAAAAATATCTTTCAACTGTAGGAGTGGGCAGTTGCAGTGTTCTACCCAAACACGCCCATGGACCCGTGGACTTCTCAGCTGCTTCGATGAGTAAAAGCTAGGCCAATGAAACCGTCTGATCTGACCGGTCATTTTTATGCCAATGATATTTCTTCACTATTTACATATATGCATGGGAGATCGGGAAGAAGCCCTTGCTCCACAATTGGATAATGGACGTACAAGGTATCTGACTCCGGTATGAAATGACTAGTATAAGAACGATGACATCATCTTTTTTAAACAAATTTAACTTTATTCTAACTAAATGTAACAGACTTGGAAGGTTAAAAACTAAATTAGCTACACATACAAAACATAGTTAAGTCGACTCCGCGTGTAATGACTCAGAAAAAAGAAAATTAAGCATTCTACAACATTAAACATGCTATTTTAATCTACGGCAGAGCACGCCACCTAGTTGCGGTACATTAGTGTTCACAAACTACGTAATATAACGTAGTGGCAAAACAGTTCGATGTTGCCCACATATGCTTAGTTTCAGCATAAGATATAAGTACATTATATAAGTATAAAGATCGCACTGCTCACTGTAGTCCGGGGTTTGGTTCCCTAGGCCTTAAGAGGTTCGGATTCCTCGGAAAACAGTAGGTCCCGGCGCAGCATGACCACTGTAGTCTTTGAGCCGTAAAACCAAAAAGAAAGAAAGAAAGACATTATATAAGATTATATAAGACATTCTGTATGTAATTGGCATTTTGATAGTATCACAAGATGATGTTGTGTTGTCAAAATACAGGGTTCCTAGCAAAGTCCGAATGTGGACAATAACTTTTGAACTAAGATATATCTTGTGACGGAAGTTAGGTATTGGTATAGTAAAATGACTATACACTATCAGATGAGATGAATAGCAGCGACCTGGTGGCGAATTGAGGAAGTTAAAAATTTTGTTTCGAAAAATAATGAAGCTAGGTAAATATTTTCTATTAGGAAATTGTAGGGCATTCTTCAGTTAGTAGGAAAAGATATACAGCTCACATTCCGTATGTGCACGTACTGTCACAAAGTGAGGTGTTCCGGATGTTTCAATGCATAGCTTTCAGTTAATGCTTTCTAGAGCTTTAGAGGTTGGGTTGAAATTCTTAAAGAAAAAAAAACCATGATCTCTCTCCTATAGGAACTTCAATTCAACTTTTAAAACACCAGAAAACATTAACTGAAAGTCATGCATTGTAACTTCCGAAACACCTCACTTTTGGCAGTACGTGTACATTTCGCATATAATCCGTATATCTTTTCCCCACTAACCGAAGGATATTCTACAACTTTCCAATTGAAAATCTTTCCCTATCATCATCTTCATTATTTTTCGAAATAAAAATGTTAACTTCCTCAATTCGCCACCAGCGGCATTGCCGTTTATCTCATCTGATTTTATATGATCATTTTACTATACAAATACCTAATTTCTGTTGCAATATCTGTCTTGGTTCAAAAGTTATTGTCGCATTCCGACTCTCCTAGGAACCCTGTATATAATCTAGCATAAAACTGAGGATACATTTAACGAAACTGTTCATAAAAATAATTCCTAGGAAGTTATAAACTTGGTTTTGAAATAATAACATGCCGTTTTACAAAACGAACTTTATAAGCGCTACTCCTGTTTGCAAATATTTTGAATTTGAATTCAACAAATTATGGAACAAAAACAACTCGAACGATATTTCAGTTTAACCCACTTGTTGACTAATTTTTAAAGATTTTTGTCTTTCGAAGAAGATTTTGAAACGACTATATATTTGATGAGGCGAACGCTGTCAGAGTTGATTTATGAGCAAGGGTTTAAATTGTGACACGTTTGTTTAACAACACGAATTTTTGGAAGAAAGAAATGTTCAATGGTTTGGAGAGCGAGGAAGAGAACATTTATTTCAAATTTCGTAAGTTCTCTTGACGGAGAACAATTTACCATCTACACACTAAAACTGTCTGTAAGACGGTGAAAAGTCAAAGACAAGAAATAAAATAAGAACATGGAATAAAAAATGGACGTAAGTCTTAAACTTTTAAGCGAAGAAAAATATTTTCATAAGTGATATTTATGCAAAATTTGTGTGATAATAAATGCTAAAAAATACAGTCAAATCCACAGAAGTGCCCATCGAAGTGGAAAAAAAATTTCTTGCAGTTAAACGTTTTGTGTACTTAAGAATCCCTTTTTAAGACGTTTGTTTTCACTCAAAATTTGTATATTATTCGATGTTTTAAATTACATATTTTAAGTTTATAAATCATGCACAGCATTTATTTTAATAATTAACAGTACCATTATTTGTATGTAAAGATAAGAAGTACTGTGTAATTGGGTTTGATTTTCAGGCATGGATTTTTAAGTACTTGTGCTTGATTTCAAAGAATTTAGAATCTCCGAATTTTTATCGAACTCTTTAAATATGAAAATTTTCTTTTTCTAACTCGCATAATGAAAGTGAATCCACTATGAACATAAACTTAAGAATGTTTAATGAAAAAATGTGTCTTCTGGCCAATATAGCCATGCAAATTAACGAAAATATGAGACGTTATGAAGAACGAAAAGTCACGTGCCTTATTCTTCATGCAATATGTAGAATTCCGATATAATTGAACGAGTGCAAGTTCTAGTGCATGAGTTCGTAGCGAAACTTTTGTTTAAACTCAGGATTGGTTTCTGAAGCATTCCTTTGTGCACTTACTAGGTTGAAATTCCATATTCATACGCTGAATATGGAATTTCAACTTGATAAAAAAATAAAGTGTTGAATAAATAAAGCGTAAATGTTAATAAATGAAGCGTTTAAGAATCGCTGTATTACATTATATTTGAAATAAAAAAAGTAAAGCCTAAACAATATAGAGGGCTCAGTATACGCAAGATAATAAGAATTTTTAGGGAGTTTTATTATCCTGTTTATAACAAAATATGACTAAATATTTCGCCCTGTTGACAATTTTCTATTCCAACTGATTATATTTTGCTTTTTTTGTAAATAATGGAAGAATGTTAATAACGTTTCAGTTTATTAAATGAATTTTTAGAAATTGATGAATGGTTAACTGGAAGCTAAATAATCTCAGCTCTATTTAAAACTTACCCAAAACGAAAAATAATTGACATATCTGAAATTTATCGTAGTTCCGATCCACTATGATTAACTCTCACATTCACCGTTAAATATGAGCGTGCTAAAAATTTCCTAAGCGCCACAACGAAAATTAATAAGCTGAAATAACGCTTAGTCTGTCAGGTGAACTCCCACGTAGGAAATTTCTAATTTTTCTTCGGAGCTTTCGTATTAAGTAATTAACTTTGAATATGAACAATGCGCTTTTGACACGATATTGTGCCTACAATTCCTGTTCGCAGATTGACATATTATAACACGATTATGAAACGATGAACAGGGTTCAAAAGATAATGCTCTTTTACTGACTCTTCGTATTTAGCACTTTGATATGAGCTAGGTTACACGTCAAATTAAATTTTCTTTTCGTAAAAGATTGATAAGTTATGTATTGCGATTGTTAGCTTTATATATTTTTAATTAGGAGATTAACAATAATGTAATCAGAAAAATGCTAAATACATATATTGTGATATGTAATAAACTCTAAAGTCTGACAAAAAAAAGTTTTGTAAATTTTCACATCTGGTCAACCGATTAATATAATAATATTTCTAGTTTTGAAGAACAAATATTTTACAATATGGGTAAAAGGATATTTATGAAGTCATGTCACCGCCTTCAGGAAGGTCTGGTTTGGGTTCGATCACCCAAGTAAACTTGATTGGATGTAAATGTATTGTGGGGTGATGACAGTTGCCTACCTTGGTGACCCCCAAAGCCGAACACGACGCATAAATATTCTCCTTTATTTGTCAGTCAAAATGAATGGAAATCAAAATGATGAAGTAACTGAAACTTGTGGAAGTTAGTAAAAAAAGACGTCTATGCATTTGTCATTTTTTTAGACACAAAAATACGAAATGCCTTATTTAATTCTTGAAGTAATATTCAGAAAACAACGAATTTACTCAATAAAACATTAACACACATTTAAAATAAATTATGGATGAGATGTTGCATATCGTTTCAAGAAAGTGGCAAGGTCTATTATTTGAAATTTTATTCGCTACTTCAATTAAAAATGATACGCACTCTCTTAAATTTGTTCAATGTAGCTCAAATAACTTGAAAATTACACATATGGCTATGCTTCCACTTATTATACTTTTAGATAAAGTTGGTGTTTGTATTTATTATATATTTTTAATTAGAAAGAGTGATGTTCTTTTCTTACGAAAGTTAACTTAGAAATCACTTTGATGTTATGAAACTGATCCATCATTTGCAACGCAAGCATAATTTGTACGACAAATGAAGATTAGTGTCGTCATATATGTAGATAGTTCGTGCGTTTTTAATTTCGTTCATTTCAGAAAAAATTGCATTTCGTACGAATATTATTTAAACCTTAAAGAAAAAGAAGGATCATCAAAATTCTCTTGTGATAATAAGTAAATTGGATCTTGTCGGAATAAATTATTAAAGAAATATGTGGTTTTGTAAAAGTTTCAATATGTCTTGCATATCAGAAGGTTTTAATAAATTCATAAATGAAAATGACAGCTCCGTTTTAAATCATAGAAGCGTTTTCTATTTATGATGCTTTTAAAGCAAAGATTATGGTATGACTAAATGAGGCCCTCACATGAGAGGAAAGATAAAAGAGAATAAATATTAGTACACGATAATAAAAATATAGGGAAGAAAACAATCCTTTAAAAATAATATTTTTTATATTTTTTATATATCATTTGGAAAAAAAAATACATTTTAGTAAGTAAAGATCAAACACACGCAAAAGTGTTTAGGAAAATTTTGTTCAATGCTTCTTCTGTAATTTAGTAGTGATAAAATATTTGGACAGTGCTTTAAATTATAACTTTGACATATTCCTTCCCTCCTTCACAGATACTAACTTGTAAATTAAATATTTTTTTTGGGAGAAATAAATTATTTCACGTTTTGGTAAAAATAAAGTAAATGATAGCTTTAATCCGAAAATCTCTGGTCTCTTTCTTTGCAAATTACAGAACTGCAAAAACGTGAGGTAACGTCCGAAGGATAGTTAATCATTATCTTCATTTTTGTGCTCGTATATATTTACGTAAGTTTTCAATGAAAAGCTTTCTGCGCTTTCCATAGCAATCTAGAAAAAGAATAGGCCTCGAAATGGATTTCTATGAAAGGTTGGGTATAAGTTTAGACAAGCAGAATTTATCTAAAACCGTTCGTGTGTTTGAAAATTCACATACACCTTACGTTATTTTGATCGACTACGTGTTAGAAGGAATTCCATTTTAAGAAGGAATGAGAGAAGACAGATAATGTACAAAGTCCATTTACTCTGATTTATGATTGCAAATCAAGGGTGGCCCCTGAGAACCTTAGAAATCCAAGGATAAAGCTTATTGTTTTATTTTATCCTTTGCTAAGACCTCGTCCAAAATTTTTTATTTCAATTAAGCTTATTTGATTTTAAGCGGTTAGGAAGTTTTCAATCCAAATTTTCGCTTATAATTTCGCAAGTGACAACAAAAGTTTTCGAAAAGTTCATTTATTACGTTTTCATTTCGACATGTTGTTTTAAACAATGGTTTTATGAAGACTTCCACAGCGCATTTCAAAATTGTAAAAAACGGATTTCCGAGTAGAGACTCCGTGAAAATATAAACGGGATTTAATTACTCAAAGAACTGAATGTTCGAAGGAAATAATATTTTTATGTTTGAAAATTTATTTCGAAGAGGAACCAGTCTAAAATTTATTCTGGCAAAATTGACGATGTTTAAGATTTAATACATTAAAATGAAGTTTCCAATTTTCAGAGAAATACGGAATTGATGATTTGAATTGCTTGCTGGTAAGGGCATCGAGAGTTTACAAAAACACTATTTTTCATATTTCAAATTAAATTTTCTTTCTGCTTTATAAAAATTTAAAAACAATTTTGACGAAAGACATCCCTACACAAAGTATATAGTGTTTGTAAGATACAATTACTGCTCAAGGCTGATACAATTGCCAAATAATTGTCGACATACAATGCCACCAATGCGAAATTTTGTGATTTTTGTGGGATTTTATTATACTTAATAATTTATTGTTTATCTACAATTTTATTTTTTATTATAGTTAATAATTTCGACAGCCACGTTTGAGATTTAACCCTAGCAGCTAAGGCACTCCCGGCTCAACATAGCGATTCTAATTCTGGGCTTATGTCTCGTTTTCTCCTATAGCTAAAAGCTCTAGTTTGATCTTAAACGTAGTCGAAATTATCAACTATATAATGTTTCTTGCGGTTCAGAGTTTGGACTGTTACGCCGTTGAATTATGCCGGATAAATTGAAATAGTTTTACAATTCTGTAGTCACATCATTTATTATAAACCAAAGTTTGAATTTTCTGTCGAAATTAATCAACTGCGATGTCAGAGACGTGAACACTGAGAAATTTAAATCACTAAAAATTTAAATTTGGAATTCAAGCGTAATTTATATTTTTAGCTCTGTGTGCATTTATTTCATATTATGAAATTTTATTTCTTCTCTGACTTTTTAATCATGCCGCCTAAGACGCATATACAGTTCGCGAAAAAAGTATAAGGACAAGCGAAAACCCGCCAAATCTAGAAATCTTTTAGACGGAAACGTATGCAAATTTCTTAGGGAAAAACATGATAAAATTAAGTTATTTTTCATGTAAATTAGTTAAATTTTCCAAAATAGATAGGTATAAATTTATTTTGTGAATTTTAAACCCATATGATCTTGGGAAAAAGTATAAGGACAGTTGATTTTTCATCTAAAATTATAGTAAAGTTTGCATATTTGAAAGCATAAAATGACCATTTCAAATATAAAGACTGGGTTTCTAAACAAAATTAATTCATACTTGCCTCATTTCTGCACGATTTTTGTACGATACCAGAAGGAACTCACCTTTCTGAACTTGAAAAAGGGAAAATTTTTGCTTTTAAAGAATCTAGATTGAGTGGTCATGCAATTTCAAAAACAATTAAAAGATCTAAAAGTGTAGTTTATAATTTTCTAAAAGAATTTGAAATGTATGGAATGAATAAACTAACAGGAAGACCAGAAATTCTAATGCATCGACAGAAAAGAATAGTTGTAAGAAAAGCTTGCGAGAAAAAAGAAACTGCAAATAACGTTAGAAGAAATTTGGACTTACCATGTTCCACACGAACAGTTCAAAATGTTTTGAATAAACATCCGAATATTTGGTATGGAAAGTTAATGTTACGTTCGCCTTGTACAAAGCAACGTAAGGAAAGAAGACTGGACTTCGCAAAAAATTACATCGCTCTCGGTCCAAAATGGAATGATGTAACCTTTTCAGACAAAAGAAATTCAACCTTGATGGGCCAGACGGTTGTCCCTATTTTTGGTATAATCTGCGTAAAACCAACGAAGTTTTTTCCAAACGTCAAAACGGTGGGGACATAGTAATGATTTGGGGCGCTTTTGCAGTAAACGGAACCACTCCAATAGTCTTTATCAACTACAAAATGAACTCTGACAAATATGTTGATATGTTAGGTGAAAATTTGTTACCTGAGGCCCCACTAATGACTTCAGGTGACTATTTTTTCCAACAGGATAACGCTGCCATACGCGTTTCTAAGAGTGCAAAACTCTTGTTTGAAGCCAATTCAGTAAATTTACTTGATTGGCTGGCGAGGAGTCAAGGTCTGAATCCTGTAGAAAATTTATTTGGCCTTCTAGCCTGAGAAGTTTATAGAAATGGCACACAATATCAGTGTAAACCGGATCTTGTGTTAGCTATCGAACAAGCTTGGAATAACATTACCATAGACACTTTAAAAGAATTTTCAGCATCGATGACTTCCCAGCTTATTCAAGTAATTGAAAACAAAGATTGTTTTCTTGATTATTAAGAGAAATCATATGTAATTTAGAATATGTCCTTATACTTTTTCTATATTTCTTTCGTGATAATTTTTATGAGGTCAACTTTTGTAAGTTTCATATTTGTTGTTTTATGTTTTGTAGATGTTATTGTAAAATGTGATATTATAGCTCATAAATATCAAAAAGTTCATTTTGATAAAATGAAAATAAAGTATATTTTCGTTCAAATATATGTTGTCCTTATGCTTTTTTCGCGCACTGTATAAGGCTTTCCATTTTTTATCCAACTCCTGCACTTGACCTTATAGCCATTTGGAATGGCGTAGTCCAATATAAGGTGTTACTGCCATCAATAGTGTCATTCGAGTCAATCTTAGCTCTTGCATCAGAAAGTCCAGGACACAGCCAAAGAGATAGAGATAGAGAGAGAGAAATTGAGAGAGAGAGAGAGGTGGCCCGAGTCTATTGAGTCATTGGTATTGAAAAGGCTTACCATGACATTATAATTGTTTCTGATGTTTTAACAAGATGTTTTGAAAATTATGCGATGTTTGAATGTTTCCTAATTGAAAAACAATATTCTTTCCCAGTACACACTCAAGTGTCATTCTCCTTTAACACCATTCTTGCATCTGAACAAAGAGTGTCAAATGATGTCATAGAAATGGATGAGGGGATGGGTGCACTTTCTATAGTAATCGGCAATGAATTGTACTTGAAGACATCGCTTGACCATCTTCCACTGTTGCGCCAATGTTGTGAATGCTGTTGTACGATCTCTTTACGCCACACTGTACAAGCGCCTGTTTTTCCTCTCAATTGTAAGATTTTGTCCTTCGGACTCATCACAATGATGGATAAAACCTTCTGAGGCTATTGAAAATCTGTACATATAAATGCTTTGTCGTTTTGCACACCATGTGAGGCAATAACAATATACGAGGAACCTCTTTCTCAAATTCAAACAATTCTTCTTCTTACCGTGTCATTTGCTCATACGGTCGTTTCGTTTCAAGACCGGACATATTTATGTGTTACCGAACTATATCAATCAAATTCACAAACAGCACGTTTGGAAACATGGTTGTTATGGTCTTTTTTACACCCATTGACTGACATTTTTATCAATAATGCGCGCGCATCTCATTTAATATACGCTGATATTATAAGAATCTAGTTCCCTAACAACGGCCCTTTCATGCTGAACATTTTCACCTATTCTTATTCTTCTTTTATGCTGTTGCCATTTCCATGAATAACAGTGCATGCCAGTATATAGGTGCATAAAATTTAGACGTTCAACTAGAATATGTATTCAGTTGTCCAAACAAAAGTTATCGAGCCCACTGGATTGTATTCCACTTTCAATGAGTTTGGTTCAGTGCCGCATTAAGGCTTTTATGGGCCCTAGTCCGAAGGATAGAATGGGCCCTCAAAAAACGTGGTCCTTGCAATATTCAGTCAATAAGTTATAAATTTTCTTTGAAGTTCATTCATTTTAATATTTAGAATTATCAATAATAAACATTTATGAGATAATTATGAACAGAGTTATAACAAAGTTTGACTTAAATATCAAGCTTCTATAGGGGCCTCTAAACAGTGCCCGGGCCTACTTGGTCTATACCTAAATCCGGCCCTAGCTTGGTTATATTCAAATATAGTCTTGTTCTGAGATCACAGTAAATTGTTTGTCCTGTCTTAAATGAAGCACAAAGCAGTTTGGGGTTGTGAAATAAATACCCAAGCGTGTGGGCACTTTTATTTACGTACAAAAATGTAGCAAGCGAACACAAAATACAGCAAATAACATACATTTAAGACCACAATAAAACAAGGTTTTTTTCTATTTCTAAAATACAAGGTTTACAAAAAAAGGGAAAAACAAAACAAAAACTAAACATTTCTAATCATCATCAAACGTATTGTAGGTCTCATGGGAGATGTCTTTTCAGAAAAAAGAGAAGACAGTTAATGGACTTTTTTTTTACTTTCTGAATAATTCTCATTTTAATCACAGAAAAAATAATTTAAAAATACCCTCTCCTTGTCCCCATTTCTTTCACGTAAAATCTATTATCAATAAATTTTCTTCCTTTGTTTATTCTAATCTGACGGAAATCATAATTCATAATTTGTCGACTTAATTTGAATTCAAGATGATCGGAAATAGGTATTAAATATTTTTTCCATTCTTTTCTTTCTTATTTAATAATGGCTGGAAGAGCTTTTAAAATATGCATTTTAGCATTGTTTTTGCGCGAGTTTTACAATTTGCGAATTTGTTTTCATGGAGTGCAAAAAAATTTCTAGACTTCGAATTGCTTAAAATAATTAAACATTTTTTATGGACATCAGTATGGCATTGCGCGAATGTGCTTTAATTCTTTTTTCACTAAAAAAATCGAGGGTATAATTAAATGTATTATTTGTTCGTTCAGCACGTTTCGATCTCACATTTTTTAGTGATAAAAATTAAAGCACATTCGCGCATTGCCATACTGATGTCCATAAAAAATGTTTAATTATTTTAAGCAATTCGAAGTCTGGAAATTTTTATATATATATCAGGAAACAGAGCAGCTGGTCAAAATTGAATTTATATTCTCAACATTTCGGTTTCCACATCAGACAACCATACATAAGATTTTGTATTAAGAAGAGGACGAAGTATAATATATTAAAACGATGGAAACCGCTAATTATAAATATACATCCGAATGGAAGTAGAGGGACTCACTGTGCTATCATAAATCTTATTAAATAACATAGTGGACACAGGTTTTTGTGAAAAGTCTAAAAACTGTGCCCATTGTGTTTTTTACCAAGATCTGTGATATACAGCCGAAAGTTTCAAACACATTTTTTGATGTCAGGTGACTTATTTAAAAATGTAACTGTAAAGGATTTAAATGAAAAATGAAACGTTTTTAATTAAAATGAAACAATGGAAAGAAGTGGGCGTGGGGAGTGTAGGAGTGAAGTTGAAAAAGAGTAAAAAAATGAAAGAAATTTAGGTGCTTAAAGTCGATTGTGGGTGAGTGGAAGTTATTCTGGGGGAATAGTGTTAGGGTGAACATTGAAAATCCCCTTTTTAAAATAACTAATTAAATCTAAACACCCAGGAGCAGATAAATAGATAATTAAATAAAAAATACATACACTCTCTCTCTCTCTCTCTCTCTCACTATATATAAATATATGCTTAGATGTTGTTAAGTGTTTTTGTTTTTTCGATATTCTGCCGCCTGTTATTTAATTTTTTCAGATGGAGTTGTACCTCCAATTATTTGTACACTGCGTCTACAACACTATGCCAGATTAATTAACGTTCAAGAGGAGACACCTCCATTCAAGAGGCGGCACCTTCGTCCAAAGAAACCTTCATCATGGGCATAATAGGAAGTAAACAAGTTTCCTGTGCAAGGCATGCTTCCAAACAAAATCAAATTCTTTGTAACTTCTTTTCAAGAACTTTAAATTTAGTTGTTTTTTATGTGACAAACGAAAAGACTTGTTAAAAATGCCTGTTGAATTAACAAAGGTGTAAAATTTAAATTAATTTGATTTTTACTAGTAAAAAAACACTCTTAAAAAAAATTCTGAATATAAATAAGGCACTTATAATTAAATTCCTTTTCTTTTTAAAAGTAGGACCCCTTAACATACAAATCCACCTTTTTGTTTTTTTCCTACCTATCATATTTAATTTTTTAAACCCATTTTTAACTTGCAAACAAAATAATTTTGGCCAATCAGTGTACCTAAAAACTGCTATTTCGCTCCCTACAATATGGCTAATATCCATCAGCAACCGAAACCTATAAAAACTTAAGTTCAGACGAAATCCCTGGTC
>QLNU02015270.1:23161140-23172439 GCA_006491805.2 Dysdera silvatica
TATATTTTCATTTTTAAAGATTCGCGTTTTTATTTCTTTTCCTTTATATTTAATTGAATTTTTCGAACTGAATTGAATATTGAATTGAATGAAAAAATTTTAGAATTATGGTGCATGCACAAAATCAGGATGGAATAAAGCTGGTTCATCGTAGGCGTTTTGCTTTCGACTTGAGAGAGCGCCTTCAAATGCAGAGGGGTGAACAAGACTAGTGCGAAGGGTGAACAAAGGAAAGTAGGAAATGTTTCAAGGACATCCAAATGTTTTCTTAGGACAAGTTAAAGGTCAGAAGGTCAACAATTTTTAGTGTACAAAATGCTATGATATAGTTAAACACGTTTCAGTAAAAAAAAGCTACAAAATACAAGAAAAATGCTATCACACGTAAACAGGAAGTATAAAATGATTTCAATGGCATATATGCTGAAGATCTATTTTTACATATATGAGTAGTAGGCCACGTTATAAGCGTATAGTGAACTTTCCGAGTATAATGACAATTTCTATTTATAAATATAGTTATAGCGATTTCTACTTATCAATCTGCATAATGCTACGTCAAATCATGTTGCATTTTATTTGGTATTACATCCGGGACAAAGTAACGCTATTCCCATTGTGTTCTCGAGGGCAATTTAGAATTTTAACGTGATGAATGAGTCGACTTTATAACCGAAGTTACTATAAGCGGATTCTGTTGCATTATAGTCTTGCCTATCATGTTGTATTCGGATGCCATTTTAATAAGCTATAACAAACAAAATGTGCGTTTTAGTTCAATTCGTAGAATTTAATTAGATTAGTAAGACAAATTTATCGAGTGGAAATAAATTTTGCTACGAATTTACGGGCACAAGGGTACATTTAATAGCTTCAAATGACAATATTTTATCAAATTTTAATTCAAATTTTGTATGGAAGTATGAGTGCCTCATGCAAAAAGATAATGCGCATAGACTGACGCAGATCCTACCATGTTTTCAAAAGTGCTTCCTACAAGTAAATTTCTGGCACTTACACCGTAACACCTTATCTGCTACCCTTTTCTTGTACTTTCGCTGCAACAAAGAATCTTTGACGGCGATACTGGACAGTGATTTTTTCAAGATATTGTATTTTATATTCAGGTCTATTACTGCGTCTTCTAAATTTTCGATGCAGTTATTGAACTGTTTCTAGAGTTTCATGTTAACTGACTTTTCTATACACATATTCTAAGCCATGTATTATACGGTTTTTATCGTGGAGCCTAGAGAACCATTATAACTTGAAAAATAAGACTAATGCATACAATTTACTTCACCCTTGAAGTATACTCCACTTAAACGTGCGTGTGTGGAAAAGAGGGAATTTCTTGTGCAAGAGCGTCACGCTGGAAAGAAAAGACAAAGCAAGCGCCATCAGAGAGGTTAGCGTGTTCTTGTGCGAGAAGCTGAAGCATTGCTTCGAACACACGTAGCAATGCCAACAAAACTTTAGTCTTAGATGGAAATCATCCTGATCCTTTCCAACTATCAGCAAGTTTTGTATTATCGTGCATCCATTAAGCTAAAAGAAAGCCTGGATTTTCAGAAAGGAAAGAAAAAAAAAAGAGGAAGAGGGAGAAAGAAAAAGAGAGAGAAAAGAAGAAGAAGAAAAGGAGGAGGAGGATGAGGAAGAATATACATATTTATCCACATTATTCCATTTATAAGTTTATAGTTTCTGCGTCAAATGTACTGATATAATATTTCATGAACACATATAATTCTGTTTGTATATAACATGATTTAGTTTTTAATATTCGTTTACTGTTGAAATAACATGAATTAGTATTTCTTCCATATGAAGTAATAAAATAACAGATAATATTGGGAGATATCCTTTAATATCACATATTTAATTTCAAAGAAAAATACTATTGCAATGAAATTGTTTTATCGAACCAGACATATACCTGGTTTTTCCTATATTTAACTTACAAAAAGTTTTGCAAGCTGGTTAAATTAAGTCCAATCATCGAAATAAATTCTATCAGAAAAGACTATATGATTGTTTTATGCATTATATTTATTATCGTTTTTGTCAATTAGTAAATTTTGATAATTTTCATCTTTTTAAATATTATACAAATATAGTTGGTTTTTCAGGCCATGTAGAGAACACACTAACAAATTAAAAATCTTATAGAAATAAGATACAAAGTACCAGGGAAGAAATTTACATACAAAAGGTTAAACACTGGTAAAATAGCAATGAAAAAGATCACCCAAGCTTTCGTACGCGCTAGCAGCCGTTCTTCATCCGGAGTAATAATTGAATTTAAAATCTTGGCTAAAAGTAACGAATGCTAGAATAGACTTGCACAAAATATTCTAAATATAATAATTCCATTCGTTGTACATGAAATCAATTGAAGAAGTTGTTACTACTTTTATGATTTCTTGTAAAGTCTTTTCAGAAAATCTCTTAAAATTTCTCACAAAAAAAACGCAGCATTATGTGTGACAGCAAATAGTCACTTTCTGTATTTTAAATATTTACATTACTAGAAATATGATTTCCTAGTTCAGAAATATATTTAGTTCCTTTTTTTTTCAATTTTCCTCTGTAGTAAAAGTAAATCAAAACAATCCAATTACAAATATACAGCAATAATTGATATCATTAAGATTTTCTAATTTTAATCTCAACTTCAAATTCTATGTTCTATGTTAGTCACTTTTACATGAGTCAATCTTATAGGAAAAATTCTGAACTGTATGCGCATATCACTAGCACCTGTATTTTATTATAATTATAAGAAAATTCTTCCAGTATAAAGAATCTAGACAAAGAACTATATATTTCTGTTTATGAAAATCTTGACTACAATTTCTTCTGATCTTAGCAAAGCGTTTCTGTTCAAATAGCTTCCTTTATTCCCCAACTTAAGAAGCTCCTTCAAATGCTCATAATGTTAACTAAAGAGTGTAATACGAACAAGTCAGTCGTAGATCTTAACGTTATGAAAAGCCTCAAATATATATATCCTGAGATCTTTCTGCCGTTACGAATTCCGTTCAACCCACTTCCTTTAATTGATAAGATTTAGAAAGATTTTATGGGATCTATAACCGCCAATTTATAAAAACGCTTCGTCATGTTACATTGCTTTTTCAGTAAGTCATTTTAATTCCAAGAAGAAATGTCTCATAATTTTTTATGACACTGTATTTGGAAGAGTTTTGCGAGGCAAAAGGTAATAAAATATTTAAATGAAGCACGCTATTATACAGACATATAGTAAGTGGAGGAAAATACAAGCTACCCCAAATGGCACTGGAGGGAATCATCAAAGGAGAGACTATTGAAGGGATATTATCATAGAGAGGAGACTTAAGAATCATCATAGGGAAGAGGCGTAAGAGGCAGAATGGCAGCGGATGGGTGGACAAATGAAATGCTTGAACTGGACAGAAAAGAAAGCATTATCCAAGCAAGTAAGAGACGGGGAATAAGATTCATATTAGCCACCAATCTCCGAATCGAAGAATGCACTTTGTGATGACGATGATGCTATTATAATGTCTAATATTGCACCCATTGTACACTGGTGTGCAAAAATTAAGGACGGGACAGTTTTTCGCATGTAACGTTGCACCCCAGTGTTTCAAATGGGTACAAAGCATACCATAATATTTCCAAGATGTAAGATTATGGAAACGGTGAACAATACTGACCAAGAAAGGAATCCAAAGGATACAAAGGACTTTTATTCAAAAGTGGGCTTTCAGCACAGGAGGACAGAAGACAGAAACGTCCATGTGACAAACGGCAGGCAAGAAAAACAGTTTTCAGTAGGGGATATGATAACCCCTGATTGCGATGCAGGATGTACACCATCTGTTCATGTTCAGTAAGAGGTTGTTGACAAGCTCTTGAGGCATCATAGCCCATTCCTCTTGTAGCGCCAACTGCAGTTGAGGAATCGTTGATGGTGGATCGTAACGTGCTGCCAGGCATCTCCCGAGAACATTCCACACGTGTTCTATTAGATTCAGGTCCAGAGAGTGTGTGAGCCACTCCTTGCGATGAATATTTTCACGATAGCCGCTGTATGATGAGATGTAGCGTTGTTATCCGTGAAGAGAAATTCGGGGCCCACAGCACATCGAAAAATACAGACATAAGGCAGGAGAACTTCGGTACAATAGCGATCACCAGTGACTGAACTTCCTTGGAAGATGTGGAGCTTCGTACGGCCACCAAGCATTATGTCCCCCCGAATGAGAATTCTGCCATCTCCAAACCAGTCCCTTTCAACAATGTTGGAGTGGTGATTGTGTGTTCCTCGCCCGCTCCAGATGTATAGACATCCAGAATCGCTAATGAGACTAAATCGACTATCATCCGTAAACAGCACTCGACTCCTTTGTTGAGCTCCCCATTTTTGTGTTCCTGGCACCACAGAAAAAGCCGTCCCCGATGTATAGATGTTAATGGCACACACTGTACTGGTCTCCAAACTAAAAGACCGCCTGTGTGCAGTCTCTTAACCACGGTAAAATACGATAGCAGCCTTCAGTAGTGCGTTGAATGTGGCTTTGGCTTGTGATTTCACCCGCTGTCAGCCGTCAATCTCTCACCGTCTGTAGAACAAGATACCGGTCCTCCCTTGCCATGGTTGCTCATGGACAATCACCACTAAACCTTCGGACAGCTGTTCCTGTCGTTCGAAATGCCGTCCATGCTCGTGACACGATGCTGTGTGCGATTACGAACTCCTCGGCTACACTCGTCACACTTTGACCTTCTTCCAACTTTCCAATGATTCGACCTCGAGTAAAATCATCCAAATGTTGTCTACGGGGCTGTCTGTTGAATATCTCGCACTGCTACAGCAACTTGCCGTCGTTCAAACCGATATACACTGTGCAATATCTTCCACTGTAATGACGCGCGAACACCGCCCTCGGGCTTTATACCCTACTCATAACCTATATTACATCATGACGCGTTTATGCAAACACCCTACCTTATCGGATCTTAAGAAGTCTCCTGATTGGTCTTTCGGTCGGTTCTGCCTGTTCGTTCCGCTGTTACGTTACTTTTTCCATCTTATCCTTAATTTTTGCACACCAGTGTAGTATTATATTATTGAATTATAATAAACAATATATAAAGTACATTCAAAAAATATTAGTTATTAATGATTAGAATTCCTGTTATTTCTCAATGAATTATTAATTAATAATAATCACAATTTTACAAAAAATAAACATTTTATATAAAAATTTAAAAAAATTTAAAACTAAATGTATTATTTATTAATTTTTCCTTATATTTACATAATTTTAATTATTTTTCTCTATGAATATGTTGTATTTGATAAAAATTTACGCAAGCACTTTATATCAAATTTCCTCGAAGCTATTGCTTAACAATACGTTAAGTACACTTACAATTACAATGGCAGACTTACAATTAGAAATTCTAAAACACCAAGTAGGTTATAGAATTTTTCTCAAACACGCTATATCATGAACCTGAAAAATACATGATTTGGTAATTTTCTTATATGTGTAAGTGCTGGATGTACACGTATGTAATTTCAATAAAAATAGATAATTTTTTCATGGTGCTTCGTTTTTTTGTTTGTTTTTTTCAAAAAAGTTTAAATTGTACAAGTGTGCGCAAGTGGGGTTGACGAGGCCATTGGTGTATGCGGGGGTGTTGATGGGGGTTGTAACCCCCATTGCAATGAAATTTTGTATATTTAACATAGGAATATGTGAGTTGTAGCTCTGTAACCCCACCCTCCCCACATTGGGCATATAACCCTATTTACGAACTTTTTGCATAAGTCTATTGATGGGGGATTCCTCCTCTGCGATGAAATTCTGTTTATATGCATATGAATATATGGCTTTGCAGCCCTGTAACCCCCTTGTGAACTTTCCGCGTATGCCTACGTTTTATACGACATGCAAAAAGCTTAAGTGAAAAGTAAAGTCGCCGCATTTAGTTAGCAGAAAAAAATCAACCAGCTAGTGCTCAAAAAGAGGGGGGATGACTTTAATGCAATTGCGTTTGATTATAAGTTATATTTTATAAATTACTAAAATTACAAATTTTATAATACATGTAAATATAATTTGCATCATACAAAATAAAACACATAATCGCATTTTAAAATTAGGAAGCGTAAAGTGCTTCCGAAATAGCTATCAAGAGCTTTAGTAATTTAAACTACGATTATGTGTTTTATTTTATATAATTCTTAAGCGCAGTAAGTCTTACATCTTTATTAAAATTCACATCATTAAAAGGCTAACTTAAATCTTCACGCTTCGTGACTACACCAATAAACTACCGAAGAGCTTAACATTGGAAAATTTTAAATTACCGACCTATTAATCATTTAATCAAAAATCATGCACTAACAAGAAAAACAAGAAATTTCAAGGCTTTCTAAAAACAGTAAAGTATTTTCTTAAGTATTAAAAATTGTTGCATGAACACAGAATGACATGGCTAATTTCACTAGAATGGGAAAATGACAACCAAGAATTTTTTTAAATATTCATTTCGTTTTTATTTTGTTCGCTGCGCTGCGTTGCCAGATAATTCGCAAATTTTTGTAAAGGATTTGTTTTTTCAGCTGTATCTTTCTTTTTCCCACCCAACGTTGACCTTAAGATGTTTTATATCCCTCGAAGGAATTCATGACTTTTGCGACAAAGGTCTAACTGAATTTTACGAAAACGACATGGACGACTAATTTTCTTGAAAAATGTCTGCTTTTTTATTTCATTACAGTGCTCTGTCTTCGAAACATTAATGCGATATATTTTTCATGTTTACAGTTCGAAGATTTTTCTTTAGGCTTTCACTTTCATCTCGTTTGAAGTTTGAAAAATCTAGTTTATAATGTTTTTTTATTTTATCTTCTCAACCGAAATAGTTTTCAATGCTTCTAAATAAAAGTACAATATACCCACGTATAAATAACTGCATCCGAACTTACACAAATACAACTACTTCTATTTTACATGTTCACATATTACTTATATATATACACACACACACAAAATTTTATATAGAACATTTATCTTTTAGCTTATGACATGGAAGGGGCAGTTATAAAACTAAAAGTTAAGTCGTATGCCCCGGAAAAATTTCTTCTTAATTAAAAAAATTAATTAAACTTCTATAATCAGTTCCCATGTTTATGTTATCGTAAAGAAAAGTGTAATTTGCTTTAAACCAAATAAAACGAAAATGTTTATCAAGACTTGATTTTTTTAATAACATGCTTCTGATTGCAATTACCTTGTAAACAGAATGAATAATTACTTTAAGGAAGTGGGCTTTTTTACGTCTTTTAAAATATTATTTTTAAAAATTTTCAGTTCTTACTACAAAAAAATGTCATAATATAAGAATAGAATTAAAAGAATAATCCTTATTCTTGTTTAAGCCATTCGTTAGTTTTTGTGTTTGTACTAAACACTTTTTATGAAGATTTTTTCGTAGTAATTAAGGAAGTATGTTTTCTTATTTGCGAACATCCTGCGGTTTTTGCTTGAATAAATAAAAAAATTAATTTTTGTCAGCGAGTAATTTTTCTAAATATAAATTTTAATTCATGCATAAAATCACAAAGGCCCCACCATCTATATCACATTTGCTGAATGTTAACTTGAAAAGAAAACATTATTTTTAGAGTCATAAAAATTTTGCTAATATAATAAATAAAGAGCATAAAGAAATTCACTTATATAACAATTTTGCTTTAATCAGAAGAGATAACAAATCGTCTAATATTTATGATAGTTAACCAATGATAGATTCATTTAAAAATAAAAAGGAAAGCAAATTGGAAATATGTATTTGGATCAGAAAAGATATAAACATGTTATTCTTATCAATGAATTTCTTTCAAATGAATAGCTATATTAGATTTTATTTTTCAATAAGATTATTAGTTTTTAATTCATGTTTCTATTCGGTTTCATACTTATTTATTATTATTGTATATTTCCTTACTTTACTTCAATTTGCGCGAAAACTGACAAGCGCTAATTTTCTAGTGGATGATTCTACTAGATGGTTATTTTTTGTTCATTGTAGTGAGCGTTAGCCTAGGGATAAGCCATTCTTTGCTGTGAAGAGGACTGGGATAGACTATCTTTTACGGGGTGTAATGTTTATGAATTATTATTTAGTTTAATTTTGGAATTATTAAGACTGTTATTTAGTCTAATTTTGGAATTATTTAGGGTGTTATTTTGTTTAATTTTGGAATTATTTAGGCTGTTAGTTAGCTTAATTTTGGAATTATTTAGGTTGTTATTTAGTTTAATTTTGGAATTATTTAGGCTGTTATTTAGCTTCATTGTGAAATTATTTAGGTTGTTATTTAGTTCAATTTCGGAATTATTTAGACGATTATTTAGTTTAATTTTGGAAATGTTTAGGCTGATATTTAGTTTAATTTTGTTATTTTGTTTAATTTTTGAATTATTTGGGTTGTTATTTAGTTTAATTTTATAATTATTTAGGCTGTTATTTAGTTTAATTTTGTAATTATTTAGGCTGTTATTTGGTTTAATTTTGGCGGTCATAAGCCATCAGAATTTTAGTAATAACTTCCATCCCAGATTGAGAGTCAGTAGTGTTTACGATCACAAATCTAGCTTACAACTACATTATTGTAAGATTTTTTAAAACAGTTTTGCTTACTTTAGCAACTATTATTATAATATTATATATATATATGTAATCAATAATTATATACAAATGATAATATATATATAATCATTGTATATGAAAATGGTCATCATAATCTTCAACGCACAGTTCAGCAAGAGGGGCAATAATGTTTTTAAAGTTTAAAATTTAATTTCTGCCGTGAAAAAATGCTGCAAATGTTAAGAAATTAGAGAAAAAAATGTAGCTCTTCGCTATAAGCGAATCCACTAAAATTTTGATACAAATACAAGGGAATATCTTGAAAAACACGCAATTTCTACAGAATATTAGAAACTCTAGAAATAGGGAAACTCAATATGTTTTATCGACTGTATCCTAATGTCTGAAAATCAACAAAAGACAAAGGCTTGTGCATTTGTGCAAGTTTAAAATATATTTTTTTTCAAAATAAATATATTTTTACTTAAACTCATTCCGAAAATGAAAATTAACTCTGCTCTTAAGCGAACACATTATTTTCCATAAGAAGAAACTCTTCTTTTATGCAGATTAAAGGTGCAAGTAATTGGATTAGTGGCATCTTTCCAAAAGTAAATTCCGTGTTTCTTTCTGCATCTGGTAAAGATTTTCAAATAATGAATTTCGTGTAGCTGAAGTTGTTTATTTGTATTTTCAATGTTGTTTTAATTTGTCGTTATTACCTTAGACCAGTAGTTCCCAACCTTTCTCAACCCACTTTTATAGTAGCCAAGTAATCCGCGACCCACTTTTATAGAAACCAAAATATCCGCGACCGCCATTCATTAGCATATTCGCCGCACATTTGCATAAAAATCATTTTGAACAGAGTAAAAGAAAACAAAATTAAAATAAAATTATACTGTATTAATTATATATATTATATTAATGAACATATTATATTAATTATACATTATATTAATTATATATATTATATTAATTACAAATACATTAAAATTATATTATTACCATATTAATTATATATATTATATTAATTATATATATTATATTAATTATATATTTATGTATATAATAGATATAATGTTAACAACAATTAGTGATATATGGCAATGTGTGTAGCCATTTTGACATATAAAGGGTTGGAAATATTTGGTATGAAATTTCTTATAAAAATAATTGAAATTAGTTTCTGACACCCTCCAGAAATCTGTTCACGACTCTAGGTTGGAAACCACTGTTTCAAACGAAAAAAAAGGAGTTGTGAACAAAAAATAAGGAATACTGGTATCGTATACGTACTTCAATATCCATTTTAAGAAATAAATTACACAATTCCCCTTGGATTATAAATAAGTAATTCAGATAAGACATGGAAATACGCGAAATTACAAAATTGGATGAATAATCTTAAAATAGGGAAATGATAACAATTATCTAGCTTACTCTTCCCAAAATTGTCGTGATCATGTGTTCAAAATGCAACTATCACCTACTGACTAATCCTAAGACGTTCCGAAGATTTGTGCTTTTCATGTTCAGTTTGTCCAGAATGCAGTGAAGCAAATTCTCTAGATATGCAAACGACATCGTCAATTTAACTTTCAACTTAATGCAAAAATTATAATATAAGGACAGTTGAAAGACGCAAATGTATGTAATCGACACTATCGGGATATAGAAAGTTGCTTGTTTATTTTTTGTCCCTCCCCAACACAAGCACAGAAAATTTAAATTAATAATTCAAATAGGAAAAATAAATTGCATTCGTAGAGTAGTAGCCACTGTCGTCAAAGCGAATTTTTTGAAGAAGATAGATGAAAAAAATTCAGCAACGGACGAAAATGAAATCAAATTTTGTGAGAAACAGACGCTGAAACATTAGAAAAGAAATATTTTAAAAGCTATATATATACGTGTTCTAAATAAGACACTCTGAAAAGTAGAAGATGTAGAAAAATCAAGGAAGTCTGAATTGCGGTTCTAGGACTTTAACCGCTGAGTCACTGCATGTTTCTATTCGTGACACTTTTCTAGTATAAATATATTTAGCAAAAAGATCGCTTTAAATTATTGGACGATCATTTACAATTTCGGAGAAAATATGTTCTATAACTAAGGCTGAACTGGACCCAATCTGGAGATTAATTTTGGAACATAGCTTATGAGCTCAACCTAAAGAACATTTTGAAAAGAACAAGAAGAGGCACCATGCCGTCCCGGGTTGGAACCATAGGCCTTTCTTCTGTACCAGAGTGCCTTAACCGACTGGACTATCGTCACACGGGAATGACGCTATCCTTCTTCATGTTCCTCTGTTATTGTGTCAGTGCGTTCACCGCTGGGTCACCGCATTGGGTCATACATTTTCGTCTTCAGAGGTCAAGGTAGTGAAATGGTAAGCTGTAAATCACTGGATCAAGTCCCGCTCGAGTGCGTGTCAAATTATATTTTCCACAGCAATTATAAGGCAGAACTAGGTTCCAATGTGAACCTGTTGCGGATGAACCCGTGCCGAGAATTCGCAAATTCATGTAAACCATATTGGAAGCAGATATAAGTGATGCGAGTACACTGTACATGTCAAGGGCGGACATGGACTTTCATTTTGGAGGGTCAAGGAAATAATTTTTAAAAGGGTGTTATT
>QLNU02015270.1:23172539-23205381 GCA_006491805.2 Dysdera silvatica
CAAGCGTCTAGCCGGTGTCCCACCCGCCTGCAAACGAAAGCTTCTCCAAGGCTATCGACGCCGCTCACAGGCGGAGACTGTGGCCAAATATCCCGGAATGGAACAAAGGACGCCCGCACGACCCCGGAGACGTAGACCGGTCCGCGAGGAAAAGCGGAGCCCAAGTCCAGACAGAATAGCGGGCACAAACATCAATCCACCTCAATCCGGCGGCCTAGCCAATGTCCCATACACTCCGACACAGTCCTAGGAGCAGGAACCAAGGCCCGCCAAACCGGGGCCGCAGCAAAAAGGCGCCGTCACGCCACCAGAGCTGAAACCGAACTCCTCCAGACTCTACTGTCTCTGAAAATTGCCTTGAAGGATGAATGGGGTCATATTTCCACAGTTCTCTTCAACGGCTTACTAGAAAACGTGCCGAAGAGGTGCAGAATGTGCATTAATTAGTGTCCGTAGAAGGCATATTCCTCATTGAGGCGCTCCAATCTTTCTTCATGCACGTGGGAAGGAGCATTTTTCATGACCGTTCGAAGATGCTCCAAGAAACGGTTATTTGTTTTCGTTATCTTGTTTCTTCCCTGGTGCAGAACCTATGCCATTAATACAGATACCACAGAACCTCTGCTTTTTCTATTAACAAAGTTCATTTCGTACATCCTCGTCCATCAATAGTTATGACGAAAAATGCCTTTGTTTCTTAGCAATTGTCAAGCAGTGTCATTCCAAATTTAGCGACACGCCCAATCTAGGCGACCTGTCCCGAGCAAGACCACAACTATCACTTAAATGGTGTTTTATAAAAAAAATATATACACATTGCAGCCAAATTTTATAACAAAACTGATATGCAGTTAATGTTATTTCAATACATTCAACTGAATATTTTGCATATTAGACCGAACAGCCTCGATATAATTATAATTAAATAATTTGATATAACAATTGATAAGTCTTAAAGTTTAATTCAGGTTGTTGAATGCCGCCTTTGGAGGAAAGGTGGAATAGTAAGGAAGAACTGACAAAATTTAAAGTAAATTGCATTAAACGGGTTAAAAGCTTTCCAACAACTGAATTAAAAAGAATGCTGCTAGCTTTTTACCAACTTAATTTTGCATTATACTCTCATGTTGAGTTCGTTGAAAAATTTTTTCTCTGAAAATCTTTTGGAAGCCCCTTAAATACGTTAAATCTCAAATTTAATCGTTCAGTAATTTTAAGATATTCCTAGCTATTCCATGCGATTTAGCGTGCACTCCTAGTAAATCGAGTCTTTTCTCACAGCATATAAAAAGAAACTAAAAATGGAAAGAAGAAAGACCAGCACACCTGTACCTTTTATCTTGTCACTTTCAACAATGGAGTGTGGAGGGCCGCTTTACCCTCATCTGGCGGAAGGTTACGTGAACTCCCGCTGCGATAAAAACACTTTGAAATGGACGAGAAAAAAAATAGTCCCTACATTCTAACAATAGAAATCTAATGCTTGTGTCTCCTTTTTTATAAGTTTCTTAAAGGAAAGGCTTGAAATTAAAATGGGAAAATTGGTGTAAATTGCTACATTTTCGAGTAATACAATTGATTTATTGTCCAAAACACTTCTCCAATTCCTTCTAAATCAATTTACGAATGGCAGAGAGTAAACGCGCATTTTAAAATGCCTGTAATTTCGAAACTCGAAAGGGAAAAAAGGAGAAGGAACGCTGTTCTACAAGAAAAAAAGGTTTTCAATTTATTCATTGTGAATTTTGAAGAATTTTCTGAAACAATTTGTTAAAATTATGCTTTTTTCGCCTAATGTGAAGAGTTAATTTTCAACGTGGGCTACTACATCAATTCTATACCGTCATGTTGAATTCTGTCTCAACTCCTAAGCAAATTTTATACTAATCTAAAAAATCTATTCTCACAAATTCTTAATAAATTCCATATATTATTCGTAACGGTGTTGTTATTATTATTCATAAATATCATTAGTGTGTTCGCTCAAATTATTTTTGAATAAATTTCACTTACAAGGGAAATCCTCAACGTGCCCAACAGGGATTGGAACCATAGTAGGCGAGTTTGAAAGCTCTGAGAAAGTTATTAGACATATATATCCAAGCTTTTTTCAGGATGTCCCTATATTTCGGAGATATGGTTCACCAAAATCCGGAAACAGCCATATTACAGACCATGATATCGCATGAGCCCTTGGATGGATTTTAATTATCCGCGGCTTTTAAGACAAGTTATCAAAATTCACTTGATACGTGTTTCAGCAATTTTCCAGTAAAACTCAAAATTTTGAAATATTAACCTTCAAATCTTTCGACAAAACGGAAAAATAATCAACCCCTGTTTGGTGGTTTTTCAGCAAAACCCCGCATTGAAAATATTAAGCTTAAATTGTTCGAAAACGGGATATTTTACTTATTGTGTATTTATTATTTATTATCAACTCATAATAACCCAGAGCTTGATTAATTGAAACAACGCAAGCCGCATGAAGGGGAGGTTTGTTTTTGTACCTCTTGTGAAGTGGTTTTTGTTTTCTTTTTTATTCAGAGATACACTCGCCCATTGCGATCGATAATTGAAGCGAGTGTTCGTACTAAACATTATTCTGACTTGCAATCCAAGTCTTTGGTTTTCACTTACATTAATCACCGAACATGAAGTGGGGTCCTCAATATCACATTTTGTTTGAACTATTTCCTCATCCTCAATAAAATTGAGAGAGGAAATTAAAATTTCAAGTTTTTTAAAAAGCACGAAAGCTAAACATTTTTCTTCTTGAACAATTTCATTTGCATTACTTTCAAAAATTGAATACGCGTAGTTTACAATGTGTTCAAAATAGTGATGAACATTGAAGGGATTAATAGTGCTATTCATAATTTCAAATTACTGAAAATGACAAAAATTTTAAACATATATACTTTCAAAGCCCTATTAACTATCAAATAACAAACTCATCAAATCAATAAAAAATCATAATTGGTTTAAATTTAATTTGATTTTTGAAATTGATGAACGCATGATTAATTTCTTTCATATCTTAAAATTAATATTAATAATATTTAAGGAGGTGACCCCTTAAAATACTCGCAGTACGATTGACGGAACGAAATCTAACAAATAAAATCAGTTTTATTTCTATACTTAATATAATTATTGCTCAAATATGTCTCAACTCATTTTTCTATATTTTCAAACAATTTTTCTCTTTAAACTTGTTTTGAATTCATTTATCGGAGGGGAAAATAACAATTATTATGCTCGCTTAAACGGCCAGAAAAGCCTACGTGATTTATTTTAAATTTATTAGTAAAAATTTTGCAACATACTTTATAGCTATTTTTTATAGCTAAGTTTCAAATTCATTTCTTATTTACAGGCAGCAAAACTGCTCTGTACGTTAATACATATCTAGCAAGCGAACGTCTCTCAAACTAACTGTGTAGAAACTTACGTTTTCAATGCGCGCTTTTGCTGAAAAACCACCAAACAAGGGTTGATTATTTTTCATTTTGCCGAAGGTTAATATTTCAAAATTTTGAGTTACATTGGAAAATTGCTGGAACACGTATCAAGTAATTTTCGATAACCTGTTTTAAAATCCGCAGATCATTAAAATCCATCCATGGAATCATGAGATATCAAGGTCTGTATTATGGCTGTTTTCGGACTTCAGGGGACCATATCTCCGAAATATAGGGCCAGTCCGGAAAAAGCTTGGACATGGGCCAATAACTTTTTGAGACTTTTCGAATCTTTCCAACCCCCGTCGGGCACGGTGGGGGGTTCCCTCGTTAGTTTTTATTCTGTCAACATTAGTAATATAGTAAGTCATTATTAATATTGAAATTGATAATGCACACACTAGAAAAATGCAAAACGAGATACGGTAAATTCAAAATGAATAGTTATTTCCTAATAAAAAGGAAATTAATACTGTTTTACCAGAAAAAAATGTAATTAATGTTTATTTCTCCCGCTGTTAATTCTAAATTAAATAAAAAAAAAACAGAGCTAATCATCATAAACATACGGAGCGTCATAAAAAAAAGTGTGTTCAAAAGTGTAAACAACTTAGAAGAGGATAGGAACAAAGTTGCATGGCCTTTCTTTGTGTGAAAAACCTAAGAGCGATCGAAAAACCAAGTATTTGGATAACAGAACGAAGTTGATTATGATTATTTGGATGACTATCATTGCTAAAGAGGAAAGACCTATATAAATATGGTAATAAACAGCATTATAAGTAGAAGTAATTAATGATGGGTAATCCCAATTTTCAACTTATTATCAGAAATTTATGAAATATTATAAAATATTATGAAATATTGTAAGCTTGAAAAGGATGCGAAATAAGATAAATAAAACAAGAAAATAGGTTCGAATGGCATGACATGAAAATTGGCAAGAATTAAGTAAATTTCAGGACATCGAAAAAGAAATGACTGAATAGGAAACAGACAGGGGTCGAGAATGAAGACATCATAGTTAAATACCGATAACCTCCGCAACCCCCGCAAAGCGGAGGTCCCAGGAAAAAAGGGGCTTCCTTTATCTTCGTTTATTTTCCAAAAAATTGATAAGTAAAAAAAATAATAATATATTTTTTAGTTAATAAGGATTTTTTTTAATCTTTAGGTAAAATATAAAATAAAATGAACGGTTTCCAACTGTGGCAAACTCATTACGCGTATTTACTTTAGCTGTTTTTATTGCCTTTAAAATTGAACTCAACATCCGAAAATTATAAAATCTGGACGAGTTTTGAATTTATAGTATACCCTAGTAGAACAAAATGCCCGGTTGAGCATTGGCCCAATATACAGCGCCAGTGAAAATGTGATTGGGCCAAGTATTGGCGAAGTCATTGGCGTTTACCACTTTATGGCCGCTTGGTAGATCACCGGGTAATCATCTTTTGCCAATGAAAAAGCTAATGAGAAGATGATTTGCCATTCACTTATAAAGCTGCGGCCAATGATAGAGATTGCTTAGTTCAAGTTTCAATGTTGCTTGGCAATGGCGTCTTTGGTACTATCCCTGTTGCTGAGATGACTAACTGGATGACAAAGATTCTTTCCATACCCAATATGTCGTCTCGCACTTCGTGTCTGACGTCTTGGTACTTGGTGATTTTCGTTGTGTAGGTTGCCTGTATGTTATTTGTGTTGGGTACTGCTATGTCGATTGGGTACGTGGTCTTATCTGATTTATCGACGAGGATTAAGTTAGGACGGTTATGTAGAACTGTCTTGTCTGTTATGATTGTTCTATCCCAGTAAAACTTGTGAGTTTCTTGTTCCGCTAATTTGCCACTGGCTCATATTTGTAGTATATGGCATATATATATATATAATACAACGCCAAACTGCTATAATAAGGCTACGCCAACCATATAATATACACGCCAACCATATAATATACATCGCCAACCGGCATCTTGGAAACTCTGCAAAGCAACCAAGATCCTCAATGAACATACCCTGCCACTACACCTACAGAAACACAACTCCCTGCATGAAATACACACCGCCATATACTGTGCAGCAGTAGCGGCATCACGCGCCAATGGGTACGAAGTAAGGAACGAAGGCCGAAGTAACAGAGGAAACAAAGCCCAACCACCATGGCAAGTGAGACTGCAAAAAAGAATAGAAGAGCTCCGCAGCAGCATAGGGCGAATAACCCAGTACATGCAGGGAAATAGGGGTAAGAAATTAGTGAGGAAAGTGAAGATGGCCCTTAAGAGAAATAGGATTCATACAAGACACGAAGAGCCCAATAAACACATCAGCGAATATCTGGATACCCTCAAACAAAAACTGGGTGTATACGCCAGAAGACTCCGAAGATACAAAGACTATACCAACAAAAAACAACAGAACATGCAATTCCAAGCAAACCAGAAGGCCTTCTACAGGAAGCTTCGAGAGACCCCAGCGAACAAAGACAAGTACGAAGCCCCAAAGCCAGCAGAAATAGAGACCTTCTGGAAGACACTATGGTCCAATGAAGTACAGCACAAAAGCGCCCCCTGGATTCAGCAAGAAATGGAGGCTACGAGAGGAATAGAGGAGATGGAGTACACGGGCATCACGATAGAGGAACTCCAGCAGGTAATCCAACGTACGCACAACTGGAAAGCACCCGGTATTGACGGCATACACAACTTCTGGTACAAGAAATTTACCAGCGCCCATGGCCCATTAGCCAAGGAACTTACGGCGATAATTGAAGACCCCAGCAAAATGCCTGAATTCCTCTGCAAGGGAATAACTTACCTCCTACCGAAGGACCAGGATACCAGTAACCCAGCGAAATACCGACCCATTACGTGCCTTAACACCCTGTACAAGATACTCACGGGGTGCATCTCTGAAAAAATAAGCCGGCACAGCGAAAGCAACAACTTAATGACGGAAGAACAAAAGGGATGCCAGAAAGGGACTCTGGGATGTAAAGAGCAGCTTACCATCGACTCAGTTATCCTGGAACAAGCAAGAAAACAAAAGCGAAAACTCAACACCGCATACATAGACTACAAGAAGGCTTTCGACTCTGTTCCGCACTCGTGGCTCCTTGAAATACTCAGCATATACAAAGTGCATCCCTCAATCATCCGATTCCTACAGAGCAGCATGAAACAATGGAGAACCCGGTTACAGCTAAACACGCCAGACAGTAAAATAGAAACGGCCGAGATCCCCATCCGCCGCGGAATCTTTCAAGGAGACGCACTAAGCCCCCAGTGGTTCTGCTTGGCGTTAAACCCCTTGTCAAGGATGCTGAACACAAGTAAATACGGATACATGCTGAAGAAAGACAAGAGAAACCTACATAAAGTCTCCCACCTCATGTACGTAGATGACATCAAGCTATACGCGCCAACAATCACCCAACTCCGACAACTCATCAGTATAACAGAGACATTCTCCAAGGACATAGGAATGGAATTCGGCCTCGATAAGTGCAAAATACAGAAGAATAGCAAAGAAGATTTACCAGGCATCGAACTCGAAGACGGGAGACTACTGAAGACCTTGGACGAGGGCGAAACCTACAAATACCTAGGGATAATGCAAAAACGGCAGCAGGAGCACAAGAAAGTCAAAGTCCAGCTCACGCAAGCATTCCAAGAAAGACTTAGAAGCATTGTGAAGACGAAACTGAGCGGGAAGAACACCACGCAAGCAATTAACGCATATGCGGTACCAGTGCTCACCTACTCCTTCGGGATCATCAAATGGTCCAACACTGAACTAGAACAACTCCAGCGGAAAATGAGAACCATCCAGAGAAGAGCCGGACAACTACACCCTGCAACGGCAATTGAACGGCAAACACTACCCCGGGAAGAAGGAGGACGCGGACAAGCGGACCTCAAAGACTTACATGACAAGCAGATCCAGAGCATGAGGCAATACTTCCAGTTGAAGAGTCCCCGATCGCCACTCATCCAAGCCATAATACAAGCAGATGCAAATTACACGCCACTAAACCTGTGTAGTACCGAAGAGCGTGTCCTCGAAACAGCCAACGAACAGAAACTGAGAACTTGGGCCGGAAAACCATTACATGGCAGGCACTACAATGACCTGCAACAACCACACGTTGACAAAAAGGCATCAAATTCTTGGCTGGCCAAAGGCACTCTCCAGCCAGAGACAGAAGGATTCATGCTAGCCATCCAAGACCAAGTGATCGCAACAAGGAACAATCAGAAATTCATCCAGAGAAAAGACATAGAAAGCGACAAATGCAGACACTGTCATGCGGCATCGGAGACAATCCAACACGTGATGGCAGGATGCAAGATCCTTGCGCAGTCAGACTACAAACATAGACACGATCAAGTAGCGAAAATAGTCCACCAGAAATTGGCAGCGAATGCTGGCTTTCTGACAGAAAAATGCCCGTACTACAAATATGAGCCAGAGACCGTGCATGAGAACGAAACACACAAGCTTTACTGGGATAGAGCAATCATAACAGACAAGACAGTCCCACATAACCGTCCTGACATAACCCTCGTCGATAAATCGAATAAGACCACGTACTTAATCGACATAGCAGTACCCAACACCAATAACATACAGACAACCTACACAACGAAAATCACCAAGTACCAAGATCTCAGACATGAAGTACGAGATATATGGGGTATGGAAAAGATCTTCATCATCCCGTTAGTCATCTCAGCAACAGGGATAGTACCAAAAACGCTTGCGACGAATTTGGAGATACTCAACATTGACCCAAACACCTACATTGAAATACAAAAAGCCACAATCCTAAACACGTGTCACATTGTCAGGAAGTTTCTAGACATGGCACATTAAGAAGTGATGTAAAAAGAGGCTTGGGAACATGGCGCTCTGCCCGTCCCAAAGCCTGTTTCCGCCAAGAATGGGCGAGGAAAACTTTTTTCTTTATATATATATATATATATATATATATATAATCATTGCATATGAAAAATGGTCATAATCTTCAACGCACAGTTCAGCAAGAGGGGCAATAATGTTTTTAAAGTTTAAAATTTAATTTCTGCCGTGAAAAAATGTTGCAAATGTTAAGAAATCAGAGAAAAAAATGTAGCTCTTCGCTATAAGCGAATCCACTAAAATTTTGATACAAATACAAGGGAATATCTTGAAAAACACGCAATTTCTACAGAATATCAGAAACTCTAGAAATAGGGAAACTCAATATGTTTTATCGACTGTATCCTAATGTCTGAAAATCAACAAAAGACAAAGGCTTGTGCATTTGTGCAAGTTTAAAATATATTTTTTTTTCAAGATAAATATATTTTTACTTAAACTCATTCCGAAAATGAAAATTAACTCTGCTCTTAAGCGAACACATTATTTTCCATAAGAAGAAACTCTTCTTTTATGCAGATTAAAGGTGCATGTAATTGGATTAGTGGCATCTTTCCAAAAGTAAATTCCGTGTTTCCTTCTGCATCTGGTAAAGATTTTCAAATAATGAATTTCGTGTAGCTGAAGTTGTTTATTTGTATTTTCAATGTTGTTTTAATTTGTCGTTATTACCTTAGACCAGTAGTTCCCAACCTTTCTCAACGCACTTTTATAGTAACCAAGTAATCCGCGACCCCCTTTTATAGTAACCAAAAGATCCGCCGCCGCCACATTTGCATAATAAAAGCATTTTTAACAGAGTAAAGAAAACACATTAAAATGAAATTACACTGTATTAATTATATATATATATATATTATATTAATTATAACATTATTAATATATTAATTATATATATTATATTAATTATGCATATTATATTAATTATATGTATTATAGTTATTATATGTATTATAGTAATTATATGTATTATATTAATTATATATATTATATTAATTATATATATTACATTAATTATATATATTATATTAATTATATATATTAATGTATATTATAGATATGAAGTTAACAACCATTAGTAGAATATTGCAGTCTGTGTAGCCATGTTGAAATATAAAAGCGTTGGAAACATTTGGTATGAAATTCCTTATAAAAATAATTGCAATTAGTTTCTGACACCCTCCAGAAATCTGTTCACGACTCTAGGTTGGAAACCACTGTTTCAAACGAAAAAAAAGGAGTTGTGAACAAAAAATAAGGAATACTGGTATCGTATACGTACTTCAATATCCATTTTAAGAAATAAATTACACAATTCCCCTTGGATTATAAATAAGTAATTCAGATAAGACATGGAAATACGCGAAATTACAAAATTGGATGAATAATCTTAAAATAGGGAAATGATAACAATTATCAAGCTTACTCTTCCCAAAATTGTCGTGATCATGTGTTCAAAATGCAACTATCACCTACTGACTAATCCTAAGACGTTCCGAAGATTTGTGCTTTTCATGTTCAGTTTGTCCAGAATGCAGTGAAGCAAATTCTCTAGATATGCAAACGACATCGTCAATTTAACTTTCAACTTAATGCAAAAATTATAATATAAGGACAGTTGAAAGACGTAAATGTATGTAATCGACACTATCGGGATATAGAAAGTTGCTTGTTTATTTTTTGTCCCGCCCCAACACAAGCACAGAAAATTTAAATTAATAATTCAAATAGGAAAAATAAATTGCATTCGTAGAGTAGTAGCCACTGTCGTCAAAGCGAATTTTTTGAAGAAGATAGATGAAAAAAATTCAGCAACGGACGAAAATGAAATCAAATTTTGTGAGAAACAGACGCTGAAACATTAGAAAAGAAATATTTTAAAAGCTATATATATATATACGTGTTCTAAATAAGACACTCTGAAAAGAAGAGGATGTAGAAAAATCAAGGAAGTCTGAATTACGGTTCTAGGACTTTAACCGCTGAGTCACTGCATGTTTCTATTCGTGACACTTTTCTAGTATAAATATATTTAGCAAAAAGATCGCTTTAAGTTATTGGACGATCATCCACAATTTCGGAGAAAATATGTTCTATAACTAAGGCTGAACTGGGCCCAATCTGGAGATTATTTTTGGAACATAGCTTATGAGCTCAACCTAAAGAACACTTTGGAAAGAACAAGAAGAGGCACCATGCCGTCCCGGGTTGAAACCATAGGCCTTTCTTCTGTACCAGAGTGCCTTAACCGACTGGACTATCGCCACACGGGAATGACGCTATCCTTCTTCATGTTCCTCTGTTATTGGGTCAGTGCGTTCACCGCTGGATCACCGCATTGGGTCATACATTTTCGCCTTCAGAGGTCAAGGTAGTGAAATGGTACGCTGTAAATCACTGGATCAAGTCCCGCTCGAGTGCGTGTCAAATTATATTTTCCACAGCAATTATAAGGCAGAACTAGATTCCAATGTGAACCTGTTGCGGATGAACCCGTGCCGAGAATTCGCAAATTCATGTAAACCATATTGGAAGCAGATGTAAGTGATGCGAGTACACTGTACATGTCAAGGGCGGACATGGACTTTCATTTTGGAGGGTCAAGGAAAAAATTTTTAAAAGGGTGTTATTTCAAAACAATTAGTTTTGAAATAACACCCTTCATTTATCATGAAAGCTGGAATTTTTTACAGTGAAAAAATATATTTTGGGGGTCATGACCCCTGTGACCTCCCCCTGTGTCCGCCCTTTGTGAATATGGAAGTATAGAATTGCAGTCGATCACTTACTCTCTTTCTCGCTCAGTCACATGTTCGGTTAGATCTGTTTAGTAGCTTTGCAAAATTGGAAAACGTTTATACCCCTTGTCTTTATTGCGTATTACGTTAAATTAAGTTCTGTTAAGTTTTCGTTAATAAAATTAGTCATTTGTTACGAAGCCAGTTCGAACTCCGCTAATCGTGGAATGAATGCAAAAACAAGTAACAAACACAGCTGATGTCGACATTTTCATAGGGCTTATAATGGTTGTATAACAAGACAAATCATCGAAATGGAGAATCAAACAATTGTAATGATTAATTAATTCCTCCTATTCGTTCTTTAACAACCCAAGAAGGTCCTAATTTTAAAACTGGTTTATCCATGATCACCTATTTTCTCATTTAAGAGTCAAATTCAGGTCAAATATATTTTCCTATGTATGCATATTATTTACTGCAAAGTGTCAGTACGATCTGTTTTAAGGAATTATTAGCTTCTCTGAATTTATTATCTAATCATTAATTATTACACTCTTTTCTTGTTTATACTTCATTAATTATTGAGTCACTAAGGAAACAAATTATATTTCATTCCGTTCTTGGCTCTTGGCTAATTATTCTTCAACACTGGATTTCAAGGCAACAATTGCTAAACATTAGTTATAAATCTCTGCTTTATCGACTTCCTTGTCTTTAATTATAGTTTGCAGCATCAGACAGAGTTTGTCGCATTTATTTTAATTTTTCAATTTGTGTAATTTATTTTACAATTATATTTAAAGCTCTTTAGTTTTTATTTTAATAAATTTATGTTACGAATATAGCATAACCCGATTATTTAAAATGCAGGGAGTGGGCTCGTGTAATAATGAGCGAAATTTCAGATTATCTAGAAATTTCCAATATAAATGTACAAAGAAATTATAAAAGTTAAATATAAATAAAAATAATAATAAATATAACTATAAATAAAAAAATAAAAAATTACACTTGTGTGCACATGAATGAACTGTCATGTTAATAATAAAAAAACGTTACAAAATAATAAGGAAAGCATATGTATCACACAACTGTATCCCTCAGAGCTTTAAGTATATGTTTTGCTGTTATTTCTTTCCTTATAATTTTGTATCTAATTAATTACTTTGCAGTTTCTTTTCAAAAACTAATTTCGTGATCAATTTCACACTAATTAGAGTAATACTTGGACTTGAAAAGGCGTGTAATAATAAATTTGCCCAATTTATTAGATAATTTAAGTTTGAAAGAAAATAGGCATGTACGAAACATTTTCTCAGATAGTTTTAGTTTTAATTGAGTTATTTGTACAGATTAAAGCGTTGTACCCAGGCGGCCTTTATTTTCACAAAATACCAATAACTAATACAAAAAGTTAGATGTATAAAATAATTAGCAACATTTTATTGCTGCATTTTCTTATAATATTTACGTGAAATTTCGATTTAAAAATTATAAACGTATCAGAGAGTGAAACAACGTTGTGTATAAGACGACACAGCTCTAAACACAAAATTTCTAACAACGTATCTCACTGTTCAGTTGTCAAAAATAATATCTCTCTCATTGAGCTAAGTTTAGTTAGTTTAACTATTGCTTACTCCTATGGTTTATATTCATGTTTATAATATTTTTATCAAAAAAGGTCCATTGACTATTATTTCACTTAACTTATTAACCTATAACACTAATATATTTCATTTTCATTAAGGGAAGTTAACGTAGCTTGATATTATTTTAATAATTGAAGAAATAACCAACTTCAACAACGCATCTTTTATTTTGCTCTTGTATTTTTATTATATTGGTAAGAGCGTCTGCTAATTGTAGCTTCAGTTTATCAATCCTTCCCATCCATCGTTAACAGATTTATTAAACCTCATTTAACAAAACCACAACAGCCGCCTCGGTAAAGCTATAGGGGATGATATAAGATATAATTTGATCTTATTTTATAATTTATAACTAGATAATTTTACTTTAGCATTTATATATTTCGCTACTTTTGTGTTTTATTCCCGCATATATTTAAGGCAATTATATTATCATGTTTTACTTATAACATTATTAAAGTGAGAAAACTTAAGGTACAATTTTTATTAACTTTTTGTAAGTGTCCTCGGCTTATTGGATTGAAATTTAGAGTAAATTTTTTATTAATAATGTAATTTTTTATAGTTCATATTTTAAATCATAGTATAAATGCTAGTCATGTTTTCCCACACTTAGATCGCTTAATTTACAAAAGTGCGTTTTTTTTCAGCGTTATTTCAAAAATTAAATAAATTAATCTATGACCTTTGCAAACATGAACTCTCTTAGTTCTACAAAAGTGTCGAACACACATGCAATTGAGTATATTCTTTTTCATTATTGGAGTTTTTTCCAGATAAACTATTTTTTCGTTTATGATCTATTGCAGAGAAATCTATGCACAATTTCCAACAAATCAAGCAGATAATTTTTATTTCTTCTAGTTAAAGCATTGGCATAATATATATTATGAACACCGTTTTAATAATTTATTTCAACCACTTATTGTAAATTAATATCAGTTTACACGAGAGTAAAACTATTAAACCAAACTTTTATACATTTAGGTATCAATAGAATTTCCTCAGAAATATTTTCAGAACAAAATTTATTTCGTTATATCCTAGATTAATTTATTTTATTGGTTTGAACCAGATGTTCACACATTTTATATGCCCATTCCCCTAGGAAATTTTTTATTGATTTTCGCAGGCATTCTTTCTTCACACACAATATATTTCACATTTCTTCGCTTGATAAAAAGCTCCGTCATTCTTGAAACGCTGCGAAATTTTTCTTATGTCGTTGTTAAATTTTGCTTACTTTTATTCTTTCTCTAATTTTTTCCGCTTAATTTTCCTTTCATTCAGCTCTCTCCATGTTGTTTTATTATCTTTTATTTTCGTCATTGTTTCCAATCTATTTTTTCCTTCCGTTGCATTTACTATTCTTATTGCCAATTCTACTTTACTTATTTTTCTATTTTCTTTTCTTTTCTTTCCTTTTCTGCCGCATTCGGATGTGTGACAAAATTTTACTCGTTGCGGTATACCTTAGTCAAACGTTGTATTCTTTCGCAATATCACAGTTCAGGGTAAAGCAATATATAGTTTCTACGGTTTTGAACCACACAGAGAATAATACGAGTAAACAAATTAAACGTAAAATTACAAGCTTCCAACACAATGCAGAGAATACAAATATAAATTGGGCAATTAAGTACGCCGTTAATCCGGGTTCGACTCCCAGCAGTGCAAAAAGAACGCTTACTCAGAGATCTCATAAAGATCGCACTGCTCACTGTAGTCCGGGGTTTGGTTCCCTAGGCCTTAAGAGGTTCGGATTCCTCGGAAAACAGTAGGTCCCGGCGCAGCATGACCACTGTAGTCTTTGAGCCGTAAAACCACAAAACAAACAAACAAATTGGGCAATTAATTCTAAATCACTTTAATATAATTTCTCAGGAGGCACTAGCTTATGGCTTAGTGATGTAGTATGTATGTAGTTAGTTAGTTAATTAGTTAGTATGTATGTAGTTACTTAAGACAAAAAGCCAGTTTTGCCTCGCTCCTGTGGGGCGGACAACCCAAGTTAAAAAACTTCCTGTTTTCGACTAATCCGTATGAGCACATGGACAAAAGTTTTTATATTTTTATTGGAATGTTTAGAAAGAGAAGATGGCGTTTTAAGAAAATCGGAAAAGGAAAGTTATTCGCCGCACGAAAGGAATGAAAACGTAATGGAGAATATAAACTTCTGTTCAATTTAAAATTTAAATTTTTAGAGAATAGAAATCCTAGGTATTTGAATGAGATTTTAATATTTTTTTCATTTTCGTTTTAGTGATTTCAATATGTATCACAACTTTAATTTATAATATATGTGATGCAAATGCAGAATTGTAAAAACATATCAAACTATTTAGAATCTTTTTAACTCAGTTATAGCTTAAGACTTTAACTAGAAAATCTATCTTTTAATTTGCATATAAATAACTTTCGCCAAAAGCATTTCTAGGTTTTAAAGGGGAAGAGGATATTCAATATAAAATTGTGGTTAAATATCTAAAACCCTTCTCTTGAAGAAACAGAAACCAGCCATCACTGTCGCTTTTTATCAGAAAATTGAAAATTGAAATTAAAAAAATCCGTTTTAAGCATCCTTGCGCCCAAAACAATTTTTATAGCGATTTTATTTCCAAATAATAGTATAAGATTATTTATTTAAAATATCATGTTAAAATGTGTTGAAAACTCGACACAAAATTAAGTTTAAAAAGAATTACAGCTAATGTTTATTTAGACGTTTTGCAGTTCTTTATTTCACCTCAATTAGAAAAATTTCAGCCATGGATTATTTACCAACAAGATGGCGCATCCCCTTACTAGGGTTCGGTCGTTCGTCAGTTCCTGGATAAAAAATTTTCGCGCAGATGGATGAGGAGGGATGGTCCAAGGACATGTCCTCCACGCTCTTCTGATGCTCCTCTTCTTTTCTTCTTTTGAGGTTATATCGAGGACGGAGCCTTTGCCATACCAGTTCCTGATATTGCAATTTTAAAGGCCAAAATAACAGATGATGTGTTACAGAACAGACGTTGACGAAGATGTGGCGAAAATTACAATATACACTTGACATTGACTTGGATGCATATTGAAGTTTACTAAGGTAAGTATTACTTAGGAAAAACTTGACTACTGCAGTTACCATTTCGATAAAACTATATATGTTTTCATATATTAGTTTTCGAGCAACACATTTTTGTAATCAGGGAAAGATTTTATACTCACCCTGTACAAAAAAAGTACTTTATAGGCAGTAAATTTTATAAGGAATAAAGCGCTTAAGAAAAGAATAAAAAATACTTTCCAAGATCCAAGCCTTTTAAGATCAGAGAAGTTTAAATAAAGTGAAAAAAAAAACTTGGTGCTATATAACGTGGAGGAATGAAATATGACAGTCGGCTTAAGTCTTAGATTGGTAGGATTTACAGAAGTCAACCTTGCTGTGTAATCATAAATCAGAGTAAAAGGAAACACTTTCTGCATCATCTATCTTACTCCGATTCGTTCTGGAAAGTGGAATTCCCCTTGACGCTTACTGGTTCAAAATAGTGGAAGGGACAAGTGGAGTTCTAAGCTTGTAAATTGTTTACAGAAATATTATTTCCCCATTTCATGCTCCCAAATGCTTCACATATTGATTTTAGATCACACTTTTATGTTTTGGAGCCGAATGCGACCTTCTGTTGAAATCCATTTTACGGCCTTTTCTTTATTTTCGTTGACCGTTCTGTGCAGCGTAGAAATTATTTTAAGACATTTTATAGAAATGGACATTAAGACTTCAAAATAAAAATTTTGATTTTTCCTACAAATTAATTTCTTGCCAAAGAAAGAAAAATATACGTATGTAGTGGATTTCGACATTAAAATTCAAGATAACCTGAAGCATCCGAGTATTTTAAACGACAAAAAAGGAATTAAATTTTGGCTAACTCCAGACCGTTGTTTTAATTATTTGTTTTAGCTTCTTCTTCCTAATACAAATACACCATAAACTAATAGTTCACTAAATGATGTGAGGTGTTTTCTAAAACAAAACAAAAAATATTCTGCGTTGTTTTTCAATTTTATCTAAGTATAATGATATGACATATTTTGCGGTTGTCAAAAGTTCAAATTTCCATGTTTATACATGCCAAAACTAATTTATTAAAGTACTAAATTTTGTAATTTATGGTAGCAAGACCTTTTAAGTATTAAGAATTTTTATAATTATCCCTTGACTAAATGTTCCCATTTACTATGTACTGAAGATTTTGACACATCAGTTAACTTTATTAAATTTAATCTTAAAAACACAATTTTATTTGTATAAACGTGGAATATGACACTAGCCCGCTTCATGTACAGGTAAAATAATTTTGTTGTATACTCAATCGGTTAATTTTACATACACGATATGAATTTTAAATAATATTTGTAATTTAATATATGATATACAAATATCTTTAAATGCAAGTCGATAATGGATATTCTAATCAGTTTATCCTTAGACGTTTAGCAAGGCAGATGATTATATGTAATTTGATCAAAAAATTTCATAAGCACATAATACACTAACTAAAAACAAAAATTTCTATTGTTTATTGATAGAAATGTTTAATCGCGTTTATAATTTTCATGCCTGTGATTTTTATTTTTTGAGCTACTGCACTTACTACACTAAACATTTTTTCCCGCATCCCTCATGTTACAAAACACATTGCAATAATCTATAGTTCATAGTTAAGACAATGTTTCTTATAAATTTTTTACCAAAATTTGGGAATTTCTTACGGAAAGTAAGTGAATAATACAGTTGAAGATTTATCTAGGAAATTTATACACACATATACAATTGTAGAGCTATTAATCTAGCGTATTTACCGATCTATTTGATTTAAATTAGTTCAGCTTTGAGTCCACTGGTCGAAATATAAAGTTCATTAAAAATTAATTTTAACATATTCGGCGAACGCGAGAAAGCAAGGAATAACATTGAAACAATAAATTATAATCTATAATGCACATGCTTTCACATTTGGGACAAATTTCAAATTACACTGGAATCCTTTACTTTCAAATAAACGTTCCTTTCTTTTCAAAAATGAGCTTAACAAGTTTAAGCACGCCCAAATTTCTCATATCTATTACTACAGAGCAAGCGAATTCTCTTTCAATATTTCAATATATTTACTTGTCATAAATTTTATCAATAGCTCCATATCACCCAATTCACATATTTTACATAAGCATCAAAATTAATATAAATAAATTTAAAAAATAACACAACAATTCATGACGGAACCTCAGCTAAAAACTATTATAATGAGTTAACAAGCCAAAGACTTTAATTTGTTGACGCAATAACTCCATTCATCAGTGATAACATTGATTTGTTTTTAAAAAAGTTTAAAATTATTACTTTTTTCTAGTATGGTAAAGTAGGAAATCGTACCTTGGGTATTCTATTCAATAGTAATTCATTCAGAATTGAATAAAATTAGACTGAATGCATTTTTTTCAAATATCTCACAATATTTCTCGTAAAGCGATCTACGCTGTATTGGTCGAATGATGATTACTGATGTTAATGATTGTCCAAGTTTTGTTTAAGTTCTGTTTATTAACTTTGGAATATGTCTTGCACATCGTGTTTAGAAACCGTATGTTAACGTTTATTTGAACTTTTTCGGTATTCACACTGTATGAAACTTGTTTATTTTCATTTTATTCATATACTTACATTATTTTTCCCTTTAAATTAGTTATAGAGTTTTTTATTAAAGGAAAAATATCTTAAAACAATACTTCTCCCGTCCAAATTAGGTTTATTTTCATGTTCGCAAGTCATTTGTCTTTATGTCGTTATGTAAAGTCAACGTGGATATTATAAATGGCTCATTACCAGAGAACTCAAAAAATTGAATATAATTTTTCTTGCTTTCATACGTCATCTATCATATTTCCTCTTCAAACCATGAAACATTTTTTTTTCAACTGCCGAATTTGTTTTGTTAAAGAAACGTGTGAAATTTACTCCTTCTCATAACAAACCTGACAGAATTCAAATTACAAAATACATTGTTGTTGCAATATTTCTTTGAGAAACTCGGATTTCCAAACACCACAGTACATCAACAAGTAAGACGTATATGTGTATATGAACAAGTGTTGGTGAACACTTACGATTAAAACAACGATCTTTGAACCGTTGTCGCTCAAATATCATTAATATTAAGTATTTTGTTTTACCTTTCGCGGACAAAGGTGGTGTGGGTGCTAAACAAAATATCTTGGACAAAACTGAAAACTATTTTTTTTTTCTGAAAATAGGGATTGTAACTCCATTGTGTTACTAACAATAGTCCTTACTGAAAATTGTCAATTTCAAGTAAAACGTATTTATTCTGTGAAGGATTACTAAATAATTAAAAATTTTCGCCAGCAGGATTTATTAAAATATTCCTAGAAGTAGATATTCTAGGAATGACATCTTAGCTAGAATATTACATCTACAAATTTTATTGTTCGAAGAAATTTTCAAACCATTGCGGTGGGGGGGGGCATTTTATCGATATGTGATATTAAATATGTTATTTCATAATTATTCTGAAGTGTTTTGATGAACTTGCGGACCATTTGAAAACCCACCGTGGACCATACCTTAAGAAACAAAGGTTCAGAAGTTGTATGTATCTGCAAACTGTCCCATTCGTTATCAACCACACCTGCGATGCATCTCAGGAATATATTTCTTAATTTATTAAAATTCAATGTTATTGTTACAAAAAAAATTCGACAATTTAAAATTTTTTTTGCTAAAAATTATGACGAAATTTTAGATTAAAATTCATAGCTCTAAAATAAATATTTTCTTAATTTTATTAATTAAAGTTCTCGTTTTTATAATACGGTCCGGTGTCATATTTACATTTTACTCTCACTTTCTTTATTCAATTTTATTCTTGTTTTTATTACAATTTTCTTAACCAATTTCTTTTTATTCTTACATCATGTACCCTCTCTTTTTTTAGACTGTAATACGCAGTTCTGATTACTTCATCGAAGTATTCTACTTCAAAAATAAATTTCGAAATACGTTATTTATAATCGGTATGTCGCAATAAGGCTTTCTGTGTGGTTTGGTACATTTTTTAGTTTATTATTATTTAAATAAATAAACATTTATACTTCAGAAATAGAGCTTTCGAATTTTATCTGGTTACCTGATATAAAATATATATAATTTTACCAATTTACTGACAAAATAAATATACACGAGCTAATATTATTATACAAAATATAAGGTTAGGTTTATATGCAAATGTCATATCCGCATATTTTATGGAGGGATGCCTAAATGGCAGAACCGCAGATATACTTTTCCTGTGAAAGTCCAGATTTTTCTCCTGGCTTAATGGACGCATGGACACATAAAACTAGCTATGGTGGACTAGCATCAAGATGATTTCCATCTAATCCTGAACTTTTCTTGGCACTGCTTGCTACATGCGTTCGAAGCAATGTTTCTGCCTCTAATGCCACTACACGCTAACTTCTCTACACATCTTCCACTTTTGAAACTCGCGTGATGCCCTCGCAAAGGTCTCATCACTTCGGCATACAGTTAAAAGGGGTCTTTACTTACCGGAAAAGAAATTGTGCGCATGACGTAAAACATATAATTTACATGATGGACATGTATACTTCCATGTAAAATTTTAACTAAGATTACATACTGTAATATCTGTTATATAACTAGGAAAATAAACTGTTGATTATTAACAAAAATGGAAAAGTGCTTTGGACTTCCAATCAGTGCAGTCACTTTTCCAGTCCTGTTGATTATTGTAATTTTAGTTTAATTATATTAGATTAAGATTAATTTATTTTAAATTATACATTTCTGATTACAATCGTTATATTTTTATTTATTGAAATTTTACAAATTTTATTTAAATCATAGATCAATGAATTAAAATTTTCTTGAAATGATTTTTAATAGAACAAAAAATATTCCATAAAGCGATAGTGTTCCCACCTATGCGTCGGGAGCTAATTTTTCGAGAGTCGCCGCTACTGTGTTTATAGTTGCCATTATTTTTATAAGGAATTTTACACTAAATGTCTCCAACGTTTTTATATTTCAACATGGCTACACCGAAATATTCTCTCTATTAATGGTTGTTATAATATCTATTCTTAATTAACATTCCCTCATAATTATCTCTCATTTCATATTCTCTCATTAGTATATATTCCTATTATATATAATTATTATATTATATTATAGTTGTCTTTATTAATGTGGTGTCTGCGGGTGGAGGGGATTGTAGACTATTTGGATACAATAAAATGGGGTTGCGGACTATTTGGATACAAAAAAATGTGGTTGCGGATTACTTGCTACTATAAAAGAGGGCGCCACTTGAAGGCGGTTGGAAAACACTGCTATAATGTGATTGTTTATAAAAAGATCAGTATATTTGAAGTATATCGAAAATTAATAATTTATGTTATTGAATATTTTTATTAATTCTCCTTAATAACTGCATATGGATTCTAGCTAAGTATCATTCCGTTAACTTTTCATTAAAGCGAAATTATATGCTATTCAAAATAATAATTTCAAACACGCACAGCGATGGAAAAGAACATGAATGTTTGTTTGAATTCATGTTTACTTTTTCTGTTCAATCCTTCATAATTTTTTTCATGTTTATTTTAAGACGACTACTCATTTTGGACACCCACATTATTAGTTCAAATATGAGTTTTATATATACCGGAAAAAAAAAGTCACCGCCCTAACACAGAATCGAACTGTGGATGTTCCGTTTGTACCAGAGTGCCTTACCGATTCGGCCTCCAGGGTAGGAACGATGCTGCCTTTCTATATATTTGATATTTTATAGGATATTATCGCCCTTCGCAGAGTTAACACAATTAACAAACTGGTCAACATATAAAGGACACTGAGGTATATATTTTGGAATATTTTGTGGCGAATTAATATGATTAGTTATTTTTGATACCCATATTATTGGCTTAAACTTGATCTGTATATATAGAAGAAAAATAATTTTAATTTATTCATTTTTAAAATAATAAATATAAGTCTTGATGGTTCCCAATATTTCCATTAATTTTCATATTTGTTCCTCTTTTACAAATTTTTCATTTATGTATAAGGATTATTTTTTGGAGTAGTATTGATTTTTACACATGTACACCATAAAGGTATGCTCGAAATTAAATATCTTAAAAAATTAAATGAAATTTTAAAATTCTTCGATTAATATATTTCATTTCGCTTTTGCATGCGTTTGTCTTCGACTGTAATAAAATCCTTTATCTTGGTGTTCTACCTCCGCATTTCCTTTTACATATATTACATATTTTTTATTCGTAACACATTATTCCTTTTTCCACATTGTTCTTAAAATCTCTTATTCCTCAGAGGGATATGTTACATTTTTGGCAAAGATATCAAAGATTTTTTCCTTCAAATCTTTATCAACAAGGGATTTTCATGAAAAATTTTCTCTTCTTTTATTTAATAGCAAAAATTCTTCTTTGAAGTGACTATATGTAATAATGAAATACATATAATAGTGATAATATTTTTTTTCAATTCTAGAGTAACAAGTTTTTCCGAACTGGCATTTTAATGTCGCTTAGATTGAGAAAAATCTATTTGAGATAGAGTTTTATATTTGTTTTCGAAATTAATTAAATATCTAAAATTTGACAATATTTTTTCATATAAAGAAATATACATAAGCACAGCCTACTTGTGTAATTAATTTTTAGATATTGGTTTTACATATAAAATGACAGAAAAGCTTAAAAGCCGTAAAAAAAAGTGGGAATTTTTTAAACCAGACCAGATGTTTTAATAATAATCTCAAAAACTCAGTTGTTTTGTAAAAAAAATGTTTAATTACAGCATAGAAAATCCCATCTATACAGTTTTTACAGCTTATATTTTTTTAAGTTTTAAACGCAACTTTTTATTTTTATTTATCAAATGAGCGGATTTTATTTTGGAGCATGTTTGTCGTTTTTTATGAAGCATTTAGTTGCAGCTTTTAAAGTAAAATATATGTTTGACGTTTGCTTAATTATTAACCTCCTGTTGTGAATTTCAACGTTAAGGTAAGTATAGATGTAAAGCTGAATTTTCGGTGATTTATGATATATCCCATTAATATTAATTGTAGAACGGATCTTAGTCCGTTAATTAGAATGACGTTGAATGATTATCACACTACCTCACTCATAAAGTAGTCAAGGAAAATTAACATTAACAACTAGTTTATTGAGATGATGTACATATTAGTGGTGATTGCCATGTTTCGTATTATAAACTCACATTTGTAAAAATTGCAACACCATGAAGGACTCGTCCGAATTGAATGAAATTTAATGTACAAACGACCTGTGTTGATACAAATAAACGATTAAAATTACAAAGCAAAAAAACAATATTACATGTCGAAAATCAGTATTTGGTGAAGCCACTACGCGCTGCAACAAGTGATGCTATACGACGTGGCATGGAATCAAACAGATGTTGAATGTGTGCCTGAGGAAGAGCATTCCAGATTGCTTGTATGCGACCCCAAAGTTCATCTGTAGTAGCTATGGGACGAGGATCACGAGCGAGACGCCGACCAACGAAATCCCACACATGTTCAATCGGCGACATATCCGGCGAATAGGCAGGCCAAGGAAGAAGCTGTATCTGTTGTGATGAAAAGAAGTCTTGAACATTCCTGGCAATATGTGGGCGGGCATTGTCCTGTTGAAATACAGCTCCGGGAATGCCTTGAAGGAAGGGAACAACTTCGGGCTCCAGAACTTCATTGATGTACCGGTTGCTGTTAAGATTACCCACAATTCGTAGCAGCTGAGATCGTCCATGATACGCAATCGCACCCCAGACCATAACGCTGGGGATTCGTCCACTATGACGTTGGATAACGCACTCCGGAAGGTGGCGTTCACCGGTATAGCGTCTAACACGGATGCGGCCATCACTGTACCCCAAATTAAAGCGGGATTCATCAGAAAACACCACTTGTTGCCAATCAGCACGCCAGTCTCTATGTCCATGAGCCCATTGTAGCCGCAGGCGCCGATGGTTTTGCGTCAGGAGGATCCTGTATAAAGGAACTCTTGCACGCAGTCCACGGTGCAGTAGACGCCGACGAATTGATGAAGCACACAATGATACACCTGTAGCAGTGCACCAACGTTCTGCCAACTGTCCAGATGAAGCAAAACGGTCCGTCACCGCCATGCGGACCAGGTGTCTATCATCCCGTGCTGACGTCACCTTTCGGCGTCCACTCCCGGATTTCCGAGTTGTCTGGTTCTCTTGAACCCACTGCTTCCACACTCGCATCACTGTGCTGCTGTTACGCCCCATACGAGCTGCTATTGCACGATAAGAAAACCCTCCTTCACGAAGGCCGATCATTCGTCCCCGTTCAAACTCCGTAACTTGCTGAAATGTCGCCCTCTTTCGTCGTAGAGGCATAGTGACGTCTCATGTAACGTTTACCACTAGCAGATAACCATACACGCCCCACTACAGCCCTCCATTTATATGGATCCATCAGCAGTTCAGAGGGCGCTGCTCAGCCCACGCATGCGTGATGACTCTGAAATTCTAATCATTTGAATAGCATACCCTAATTTGCATTTCCTGAAAGTTTCAGCTCAGTCACGTGACTCCTTCATGGTGTTGCAATTTTTACAAACATGAGTTTAGATACATCATTGCGTAAATATTTAGGAGATTTGATCAAGAGTTCCATCGTTGCTTTATATTTGAAATATTTCTTCAAATATATTTCATTTGACTTGGTTGATTAGTTGTTAGTCCACAGGAAGCAAATTCACCAAATCGTTCTTCTCCTCATCCCTATAAAACAGTTCTACCCCATGTAGATACTCATATTAATCTGGCGAACTGTAGTTACGAACGATTTGTTTGTTGGTATCTTTGGACATCGACGGATTAACGGGACTTCGGAATCTAGGTACGCGCTTAAGTAATCTTTTTTAATCTAATCTATCTTTTTCTAATCTGATCTATCTTTTTTTTTAATCTGATCTGTGTTTTTCTAATCTAATCTTTTCTAATTTAATCTAAATTTACTGGGAATAAAATCCAGTACAATATACTTAAAAATAGATAAAAAGTATACTTAAAAAACCACTGATCGACCACAGATTCAACCAATGGAGAAGAAAGCCCAAGTGTTTCATGTTCAACCGAACTGTTTGCTTTACAAGTCATATTATACTTATAATTTTGGCCGTTGTGAATGTGATAATTGATAATTTTGAATATAATTATCTTTGAATTTCACTGATTTAATTCTATTCATTGAATTGTAACTTGGTAGAGAAATGTTAAATTTAGCTTGCTGTCGTAATATCTCAGAGATCATGCTTGAAAAGTTCTTCAGCCTGTATGATGTTTCAAAATTTCCAAATATAGAAATTTAATCATTGCAAGTCCACGTTACGTTTTGGCCACAAAATAGGTTAGTGTTCAATTTCGGCAGCCATGGACGATGAGAACACGGAAGCATTGATCTCTCCCTAGAAAGATAACGCCATTGACTTCGCATCAGCAGAGTTGAGGAAATTTTGGCCACGAGATGATTATGGTGAACTTCTCGACCTGTCATTGACCTTCTAAGGTGCTGATTCATCCCATGGGACAAACTTTCGATATTCATGAGCAGTTCACCGCGTCCGCTGGACGGTTGAAACTATTTACACAATTAAGATGAGGCTATTTGGTAACCAGAATGAACCACTACAACAAAGCTCACGAGAAAAGTAAAGGTCGTGTGGCCCTTCGCATTATGAACGAATATGGCATCATTTAAAGGAAATATGCCTTTTTGTAACAGCACTTTATATGCAATACTGATTCCAGAGTCCATCTTCTACTGCATCACCAAGAACTGGTCTCGGATTGCTCTGTGAACTGTCTCAATACTCAAACAAATATGTAGTTAAGGTAGCTACCACAGCATTTGGTCATCATCTTTGGTATTTATCTGAACTTCTGGTTGGCTTTGGATTTTTTGATGATGAGATTTCAGTGGAAGAAAAAAAATAATGGTAGTTGCACTTTCAGAAAGAGAAGGGTTAAATATTCCTTCTAAACGAATAAAACCATTCCAGGATCTAGAAACGAAGGGACTGCATAATTTTGTCGCAACTTTGACGGTGAGATTTTTCAAAATTCCTTGGTCTGTCTGAAGGATTTCTATATAGTGATTCAAGTAAATGGAGATTTCTGAAAGAATACAGAAATAACCAATCTCTTGTTAAATCTGTAAAAGTGGTCCATGGCCTTGCAGAGCGAGAGATTTCACTTATATAAGAATTCAATAGTTCTTTTTTCCCTGTAGTGAAGAACAGAAACAGTGCTTATTGCAGGTTGTTAAGGAGTACAGGAAGCAATTTTCTGCACTGACCAAGGCTGACGTTATAAAGCCATCCAGACACGCGGACAATAAACTAGATTAGGCATTAAGATATTCAATATAATTAATAAATAATGCTGATTGCAAACTACGTATTGCTAAACCATCACAATGCACTGCCAGTCTACAATATATTGTACTGTATTATGTGTGAATATTAAAAGTATTTTGACTAAATAGGGAAAACTTAAATTTTTATAATACAATGCTCATATTGTTGAAAAATATCAAAACCTGTGAGTTGGACAAGTCCTAAATATTAATCTATTAACCGAAAATTTTTGCTGGGACCTTTCAGCAGTTAGCATCATTCAAAAAAAAAAGAAACTGAAGTTTTTTGCTGAAAAATTTTCAGCACTTTCAATTTTCAGAAGGACCCCAATGAACAAACATTTGAGTTGTATACAGTGAATTCTTGGACTTAATGAAAAATATTTCTATTTTATCTGATAGGTTATCGTAGATAAAATCGTATTGTCATGCTGAAACTTTAAGGTACAATGATTATATTTATGAAGTTATAATAAAATCAACTTTGGTAAAGGAATTTTAAGTATAGCAAATGTTTCATATTATTAAAATCTTTTTAGTGTAAGTTGAATTAAATGATATTTTGTTTAGCGTACATTTTAAAATTCCTATATTCAGAAAAAATGATATCTTAGTTTTTCCAAAAAGATAATTACAGTGTTTCAATAAATATTGAACCCGCTATTGTTTTTGTCTGTCTGTCTGACGGTAGGCAATAAAATGGGTAGGGTAAAGTTTTTCCATAGATACAATAATTATAGCTATTTTTAATAATTAAAAATGGGAATTGAAGAGCGGAGAAACAGAAGTTGGCAAGTTAAAATTTATTATAAACTACAACTCAACAAATTCCAACTCGCTAATTTCAATTTTCAACTTTCCAACTCTTGGCTAGTTGACTCCTTCATGTTCTCTGAACGTTGCTGTGTAAACAACGCGTGCAAACATCCTCATCTGAAGCAGCATTCACTAATTGATCTTTCAACTGACGACAGACAACGAAAAAGAATAACAGGTTCAATGTTAATTGAAACTCACTAAATTTAAATATCGGCGTGGTCCAATTTTGCGGACTTCTTGTTTTTTCTCTTTTATTACATCATTAAACATCCCTAACTGCACGAAGAAGTGTAAGAGGTATGATATAACTATGCACATACATACATATGTAGATCATAAATATATTGATATATCATATATATATACATATAATGATACATAGTGGCTATACGGTAATTATTGGGTGTTGTATTTCCCATGCGGTCGCACAATGTCTTGTTGGTAAATATCACCAGACATGCTCTGGAGGCAAGGTGCAACAACAGGCTTTGAATATGTTGGTGTTTTAAAGGTAATTTTACCCTTTAAAACATTTATTATTTTTGTGCTGTAGCGATGACTATTCGAGGTACATATAATGCACACGAGATATGTGTGCGGAGAAGGAGAGTCTAATGGCATTCCATGCTACAGTAGGCGTTCTTTAATCTGGCAGGTTCGAGACCATCGCCGTGCCGGATTAACGATTTTTTCGGATTATCGAACATCAACATGGTTTTAACGAATACCAAAGAAAAATTTATTCAGTACACTGATATTTAAAACAAGTTATAATAAGCTGCTATGTGGCAAGAAAAAATACACATCAGCGTTACTGTTTAAAAAGTCTGTGATATCACGTTGTCTCCGTAATTCGGATCTTTTCTTAAAAACAATCGTTACAGATTATACTTAAATTTATATGTTCTGTAGAGAGTTTCTGTACGGTTATATAGCTTTTGTTGGATTCGATAATTTTTATAAATGTATTTAATGATTCAGAAGCCTGTTTCCACGAGACTTTAGCTTCATCTGCCATGTCTCCTTCTTCTTCATCCGAGCTGGCGGTCAAGGACAACAAACGGCTGAATCCAACCGAAAAAACCGAACGCGAGCAGCTCGATCGATGCCGGATTATAGAATGTGCCGAACCAATGAATATCGGATTGAAGAGCTTCTACTGTATAACACTAGACACTGTGTGGCAGTCAGAACAATAGAACTGTGCTAATATTCCTCAGTATAAATATGCATAATTAAAAAAACATGACTACGTATATGCAGCTTAATTCCACTCGCATTTGGTTTCAATATCCATTTCGTTGCATAAATTTCCGGTCTGAGTAGGTGAAGATTAAAATAAAATCCTGATAGACTTAGTTTGGTAAATAGCTTGTTATTATAATTGTTATTATAAGAAGTGTGCGTGTGTGTGTGTGTGTGTGTGTTGGACGGAGATAACTGGAGCCCTGATTACATGCATATTTCAAGGGTTTGGTAATTTTAAGAATTTTATTCTCCTCTCATCTGAAAAATTTCACCACCATGCTGAAGTTAAACTTTCCTCTTACTGCTTATCTGAGCGGAAAGGCAATGGAATTTGTAAGCGTACACGTTTAATTATGTCCTAGGACTCAAAAATCATTGTCACATCTGAATTATAGCCACCATCCATGTTAGGAAAACCAAAGGTGAGCATTACTGTGTTAGGATGGTCAATGATTAAAGGTCAAATTGAAACAAACACGTTCTAAACTTCCACATCATTTTCTCTCAGAGATAGACATGGGTCAATCACTGATACATTATCAGTAATCGATAACCCACAGATATATGTAAGTGCTGTTCAATACCTCTTGTAGCTCTGAAAAGGTTCCTTTTGGGCCATAAAAATGCTATTACATGATAGAAGATAAAGCTTAACTGTTTAGAACAACGAGAGACACATTTTGTTATACAGTCATAGAATTTGCCATATATAAAACGTATGATTTAATGTATATCGAATTTTTTTTACTCGACAGTTAATAATACATCTATTTGTTTTAAAATGCAAGATACAAGATTTTCGAGGTTAAAAAGTTTTTGAATATGTATGTTTATTCATTTCAAATTTATGTTTATTCATTTTAAATGCATATATGTGGATATTTTGAGGTTCTTTAGTGCATATTTATGTTTTTTTAGTGAATATTTGCTTGCATATTTTTCTGTATTTTCAGTGAATATAACATGTGCTCTATAGATGACACACCTAAAATTTTAGCTTTAATTACTTTTGTTCTTCGACGAAGATCTCATTTTAATATTAAACGTAAATTTTCTTCGAAATGTAAATAAAATCTGCAGATTTTCTCTGAACTTAATTAAAATTCAGCTCCATATATTCGATCGCAGTTTCTTGAAAAAGTTAATTATGAAAAGTGAATTTTAAGCAGTTGTGATACGTATTTGTTGAAAGTTTCACCTCAAACTTTACCAAACTTTTATATTTTTCATGACACCACGCGTCAAGATTCTTGGATATGGACTTCAGCAGCATAGATTTGGAATTAAATTCTCAAACAGCTGGTGAAGGCTTCCTTCACTGAATGATAAGATATTATATCGCATAGATTTAATTGAACTTTAATGTTGTATGTGTCTATGCATTCAGTTTGTTTTCAATTTCTATGTGTTTCACTCTCTTACAAAATACTTAGACGATGGAAATTGGCATAGAATATCATCTTGTATTAATATAACTTCAGAAACTTTATACATATAGTATGGTATACATGTATGTAGTTCATTATAAACTTTTCACAAACAGAAATAAAAATTACCGTTCGTTAATGATAAAAATCCCAATATTTGATCATAGTCGATTTTGTAGCACTTTAACAGCGGTATAAGATATTGAATTTTATTGAAAAATATCTTGATGATGAACAGCTAAATGAACATTAAATGAAGATTTAGTTTTATTAGTTAAAATCCGTTAAATCTTTTGAAGCTGATACAAAGAAAAGCTGAACCCATCAGTAACTAATATGTAACTCGCAAAGTTAATTTCTTAATATTGTATAATCGAAAATTTAAAGATATCATTGCACGTCATTATAAAAACCAGCTTTCAAAAAAAAACTCTGAACTTGCATGAAATATAAAAACACGTTTGGAATCATCAGAACAAAAATTCCATGATTTTCCATGTTGTCACTTGATTAAGGAATAAGAAAAACCGCAAAGCAATCTGCAACTATTGTGCATTTTGGTTTTGACTATGGCAGACGAGTTTGTACTGAAACAATTGTTAAAAACCTAGCGGCATTTATAAGTACGATAATTCCTGAATTCGTTTCTAAATGTATTTTTACCGTAGTATTTTACGCCTACTGTCCAAAGCTCACGTGATGAGCTCTAGCAAAATTATCAATCAAACCAGATCGATTATTTTGTGGGAGAGTTAGGAGGGCCACGTGACATGTATAGCAATGGCTGGCTGTGCACAAACTGAATTAGCAAAAGGTCTCTGTACTACCTGCACCCTATTTTGATCAATTAAGTGCTTCAAGCCAAACTCGAGGAGAAAATTCTGGGGATTAACTTATCAGCGTTAGACGGTACATTATCAAACGATGTTATATTTAAATTTAATTGATCTGATGCAAATAGCGACATTGCATTTGCTGTATGCATGTTTAATAAATAATGTTAAAAATAAACGAAATAAAATCATATGATGAAACAAATAAAATCATATAAACTGTCATTTAAAATCGAATTAATTTTCTTAAAAATGATAAAAGAAATGAAAAAGGAACGATAATGAAATGATAAAGGAATGCTAATGAAATGATAAAGGAACAAGATAAAATGAAAGATTTATGCCAAAACCTATAAATTGACAATGATTCACTAAAAAAGAACCTTTAAAAACTACATTCAGTGATAGAAATAAGAAAGCAAGGAGTAAATGAGAGATTTTCAAATATGTATCGTGATATAGAATTTCTAGGTAATGAAAATTTTGAGTTAACACAAAGAGTTAACAATATGGATATCTCCAGTTATCTAAAGGATATGGTTATTTCAGGTTAGCTAAAAAAGGAAAACGAAGATAGCGCTGACGAAGTAATAAAAATTTGTAAAAAATTGGATGTAAACATAGAAAAGGAGGATATTGCAGTTGCGCATAGACTTCAAACAAGCAAGTCTGGAAAAAGTAACATATTGATCAGATTTAAAGAAGAAGAAGAAGAAATAATCTATGGAAAATGAGAAAAATACCGAACTATTTAATGGACTGTGTATACTCCAGATAAAAGATAAGGTCTATTTAAATGAGCACTTGATTGAAGAGAATAGGATGATATTCATAGAAGTACACCGATTTATGAAAGAATGGGACCTGAAATTTGCATAGACATACAAAGGAAGAATAAAGATCAGAAAGGGCGAAAATGCTGCAATCCTGGATATCACTAATATTGAGGAATTAAATCACATTTGAGAAAAAACAACTGAGAATAATAAAGATAAAGAAATAATTGAGAAAAAAGAAGAAATAATAAACAAAACGATGAGACAAACTTACGAGACGAGAAATGACTCTCATAAAGTCAAATCAACTAAAACATATATTAAGAAGAAAAAAAGATCACTAAAACAATAGATTCTTGAAAATTCTTCAAAAAAAGAAAATTCTTCAAAATAAATTCTTCAAAAAAAGAAAATTCTTCAAAATAAATTCTCCAAAAAAGTCATCAAAACCGCTGAAAATGCTATATATGAACGCTAATAGTTTACAAAATAAAATGGACTTACTATATAACGTCATTCAAGAATTAAAATAACCAGATATAATTGTTATAGTGGAAACGTGGAAAAACGGTGACTCTGATAACTCCATAGATAATTACAATAAATTCGCATTATTCAGAAAAAACTCTAAAGGAGGTGGAATATCCAATATATACAAAAAGAGAACTTGAAACTGAACAAATAGAACTAGATTCAATAATCGAAAAAGACATCGAACTGTATTATCAATGAGAAAAAAAAATATTTACGTTATTTACATTATATAGATCGCCATCAATAATTTTGTGAGATTACTAGAAAATAAGCTAAAAAAATACATTCATAATTATTTACTCACATTGGGAGATTTTAATATTGGTAAAAAAATTTCTAATTCAACAGAACTGTTAATTTAATGGAATCAAATGGTCTTAAACATAGTAAATAAACAAACTAGAATTACTAAAAATAGTGCAAGTAAAATTGATTTCGACTTTACTAATATTCTAAATACTGAAACAACACTACTAGATTTACACATAAGCGACAATAGATTGATACTTATTGATATAGGGGAAAAAATTCAATATGATGAAAAAGAAATAAAAACGAAAAATTTTAAAAATTAAATGTAATAAATTTTCATAACGAATTACAAAAAATTTATTGGCAAAAATTATTAAAAAAGAAAATTTACCAAAATCGGAAACATGATACGATTTATTTATGAATAAATTGAAAGAAATATATAATGAAACTTTTTCCAATGAAAATAACAAATAATAATAAAAAGATTAATCCAGAATGGTTTACAAACTAAATAAAAAAGATAATAAAAACAAAAAATAAATTATATAAAAAGTTTATACAAACAAGCAAAAAAAACCATTGGAATGAATTCAGTAAAACAAGAAATTCAATACATAAACTTATAAATAAGCCAAAAA
>QLNU02015270.1:23205481-23261575 GCA_006491805.2 Dysdera silvatica
AGTAAAAACAACAAATTTGAGAGATATCGTAGTAACTTCAAACAAAGAAAACTCTCTGATGGAGCAAGGAGAAATTTCCCTGCAAGCGAGAAAAAATAAATGAGAATTTTGTGAACTTCATACGAAAGTAATGCATAAAAAAATCTTAAAAGCTATTTGTACATTTGCTAAGTCAGAAAAGGAAAAAACGGGTAGAATAAAGGAAGAAAAAAAGAGTTCCTAATATCTGTTTCTGATCATAATGGATTGCTACTATTTCGACAAATTATGATTTATGCTTTCGGCGAACAAAGATGACAGAAAAAAAAAGAAAGAAAACAGTAAGGAAAAATGACGTCGATAATAAGTTTCTAGTAAGAACAATGGGAATCAGAATTCCATTCTTAAAAGGTTTTTTGATTAGCAACAGAAATATTTAAGAGGACATAAAATAATTATTATTTTATTTCCTTTTAAACTGCGTAAACATACGCTGCAGGCTAGTAAAATTTAAATATTAAAGAAAACACAGAATAGGGGAAGTTCGGGGAAGTTGACGAAGTGGGTAAGATAACGAAACTGAGGGTTTTCCGAAACTCTGCAAACGGTAGCGCTCATCGGCAAGCAAGAGGTTGATAATATCCCATAAAGTGTCCATTGTGAATGTGGAAAAATTGGCCGTATTGTTTTGATGACATTGAGCAAAGAAGCTACAGGTACGTTTTGTTATAATTTTTCACGTATTTAAAATATGTTTGTGTCCATATCGATGGCACTGCGTGGGTAACTGTTACCGGAGGGCTCCACTGGTAGGTGGTGGTACCAAGACAGATGTCGTCTCTCCACGGAATTTGAATCGGGCGTCGGTGTCGATGTAGTCGGTCGGTTTCTTCTCCAGGCAAGTAGTCAGTTGAACGGACAGGCTTGTCGGACGTGACAGATGTTCTGGACGAAATGGTGGTTTCGGTGCTGGACGAAAGCGTAGATAGTGGACGTACGTTTCTGTACGAAAGTCGGAGTAATTCGATGAGTATAGCTGTCTCTCAGTCGTATTAGAAGGCTGTGTCTCTTACGTCGAATGCATCGGTGATAAAAGTCTCTGTGAGAATGAAAAACTTGCTGACTGTCCAGTAGCATGCTAATAGGTATTTCGACGAACGTCGCCTTTGTCGGTGTATTCGAGCAAAATAAATATGGTATAGCCAATAAATCGTAGGCTCAATCACTTCGTATTATTCTTACGTCCTAAAAGTATTGACGTCTACTTTGAAGCCGGAGTTTGTACTTTGAGAAGAGGTGGAGATGCCTTCTCCTCTCTGTGCTCTCTGGGCTCGTGTATCTCCCGAAACTTTAGGAGAAGACCAAATTATGTCCTTTTCACTCCGGATGCTAAGGCCCGTTTCTCCAGAAACTTAGGAGAAGACCAAAATGATTTACTTCTTGTGCAGATGCCAAGGGCCTTTTCTCCCCCTCTTCTTGCAATCCTTGGTGCATCGTTTTGATACCCGTGGCTGTCAATCATCTCTCCATTAACCAATAAAAGTGCAGGAACATTATTCTACCCATTGCAAGGTGTTTTACCTAATATGGTCATCCCCCATTGCTATCTGTGGTTGTCCAAAACGTTTCCGCACTACTGCGGTTTTTGCTGTCAATATAGTGACTCCTCCTCGGATTTATACCTTGAAGAACAAAATATGATTTCGTAAAGTTACCACAGGTATATATGTCTCATAACTTTCAGTGGCGCCAATGGGAAATAAAAGACGTCTGCGACTTTTCTTTGTACTGTCCATATCATAAATTGTAATGTACAGCAATACAAATTTCAGAACTTTCATATAGGAAAATAATACGTTATTTAGTACCTTATTTCAAATAAACAAATAGCAAATATATGACATCGTCAGTGTCTCCATATTAGGGTTTCTACCATATACAAGCCATAAAATGCAGCCTTTGTACATTTCTATCTACGGTCAACTTCAACAACAGCCTATAATCATACTTGTTCTGATTTTCTTGTAAGTCATCCAGATCAGACTCTTCGCTTAAAAGGTGTTGCAAAATTATTCTTTATAGCGTTCATGAAAGCAGAAACATTGAATAATGTCATCAATGGGTTCAGAGCAACTGGAATTTAGCCCCTTAACTCCCAGACGCTTGATGACATAGCCTTTATACCGTTGAAACCAAAAGACAATTCATATCTTGAAGTAATTTATACCACACCAATGCCAACATCGCTCATAGCTGGAATATAATCCGCTCCTACTGCTGATGAAGAAATGTAGAGAATATCAAGTTTGCCTTTTCTGCCTCATGCAACTCAAAAAGAGCGGAAACAAAGAAAAGTGCCTTCTTTCCATATTAAAAGTTTTCCTGTTAGAAAAGCATTACAAGATAGAAAGACAGAAAAGAAATAAAGAAAAAAGTGCGAAAAGTAAGGAAGCTATTAATAAGCAAAGAAAATTATGCATTAAGAATAAATTCCCAATGAGCAAGAATTCTAAAAAAACTTTCAAAAAAGATCTAGATGAAACGTTATCCGACTCATCAATTCACATTGATTATCAAGAAAGTGAGACCCGCTCTCTGAAGAAGAGACAGAGAATGCATTTCTTGTTTTGAACACAGTCGAGACGAACTATGATTTCAGTGCCCTCTCTGCAGAAAATGAGCACATGCTCAATATGCTCTGATATCAATCCGAAAGAAGCTAAGATTAAGAGTTATATATACGTTTTTTGTGAGCCCTGAAATACATGAAAAAATCCTTAAATTAAATTCCATCTTTTAACAATTTAATTATTCGTCATCTTACCCGCCAGTGCAAGCAAGATGACGAAACTGCGCTTCATGCAATAAAGTTTATTTGTTCATTTTTCTTGTTGTTTTAATCTATATGTTGTATAATCTAATGATTCGTGGTTAAAGCTAAGCAATAGTGCTCCAAATACGGACAAAACTGCAGCTCCAGTTGCAAACTGTAACAACTTAAACGTAAGTATTGCTTAAGTTCGTCAACTTACTCGAACTTCCACTATATCGAAATAAATGTACATAATTTAATATACAGGGTGTCTCAGCACTAGGGTTAAAAACATCTAGGAGGGGTAGGGTACACCTAGACGAACAATATTTGTCATAAAATCTAGGGTCGCAAACCACTCACAGAGCTAGTTCTAAAACCGTCCAGCATGCACAAATTGTGACAACCAGTGCGTGAAAAGCGCCAGATAAAACTCAGGTCAGCTGCTCAAGTGCATAGATGATTAGGACATCGCATTTTGCGCTTCTCATGCACTGGTTGTCACTATTTGTGCATGCTGGACGGTTTTAGAACTGGCGCTGTGAGTGGTTTGCGACCCTAGATTCTATGGCAAATATTGTTCGTTTTGGTGTACCCTACCTCTCCTAAATGTTTGTAACACTGGTGCTGAGATACTCTGTATATAAATTAATGATATGCATATAGTGGCGAATTTAGAAATAGCCTAAGTATGCCGAAGCCTATGGCGGCAAATTTTCGACGGAAAGTTTGCCCCCGAGAAGTTTGCACAGTCGGGGCTTAATTTTTTTTTGATGGCCAATTGAATTATCGATTTTCAATTGTTACGCTCAGAGGCGTAGGTAGGCATTCGCAAAGGGAGAGCTGCTATGGGCGCTGCCTCGAGCGAAGTTGAAAAGGGGCCAAATTCGCGAATACTTGCCAAATTGAAATAATTGCCAGAAGCGTCCAAATGAAGAATTTTCCAAAGAGGCAAAATATGCATTATGCCTCTAGTTACGTTTGGTAAGATTAAGCGGCAAAATATGTCAGTCAGTAGGCGACAAAATATGCCAGGGATTACAGACGGCAAAATCGTATAAATCCGCCTCTGTACACACGTTCCTTCATATTTTACCCATCTTGAGAACCTTGCACCACTCTGTTTTTTTCAATTGTACTTCAATTTTAATTAATGATTAATTGAAATTGTATAATTTCAATTAATGATTAGCATCAGGGGCAGTTCATCCGTTGGGGAAACTGAAGCTCAGTTCCGCACGAATTTCCAACAAATATAAATTCCTTTATCACCTAAAATATTTTTTATTGGTAGAACACACACGATGGCATGACAACGTAAAACCAAATTTGTGACGGCGATACACGATCGAGGGATTGACGTGAGTACGTTCCTATTCCAATGGCGTTTACGTCCGCGGGGTTCAATGGAACTCAGAAATGAAGTGATACATTTATGGCAAAATAGAAACTGTCGTTGGCGACGCCGCTGAAGTTCACATTTTTGCGTGCCCTGTACCCCCGTTACTCTCAGTGATTGACAATGGTTTTGTACACTAGATAGCTGCTGAGAGGCTTTTTACGATGCTATATGCCTTTTTTATATTGGCTTTTGCGCAAATTTTGGCCGATATTTTGAAAATTTTCAATTTCATTTTCCCGTTTCAATTTCTTACTTTAGAAAAATGAATCAATGTCTTAGAATGACATAAAACACACAGATCTAATACAGATCTATCGTTTGCGACAAAAACCAGTTCCGTAGCTGTCGGGGTCATAAGTTGTACTGATTGGAAATTTCCGATGACATCCAAATTGGCCGTTTTGCGTCGAGCTCCCCCCACCCACGCGTACTGCACATGCACGGAAGTAACCACGTTTTGGCAGGAACAAAACTATATATCGCTTATAATGACAACAAACCAATTCCAATTGGAGTAGTTTTGGAGTTATTCAATAGTTTTTCATCGGCATGCAAACCTTGCATTAGGGTTTCTGAAATGTCTCACAGTACTTCTAGACATTTTTCATGTCAAAAACATTTAAAGCTGACTGAACATTTTTAATTGCGACAATTATGTATTGTTTGAATAATTTGTTATTTTTAAATGTGTGTTTGCACACGCCCGGAAAACACTCTTGCGTGTTTTATTGTTCTTCATAATCATTTAAAATCCCACTTCTTTCGTGTCTTTTCCATTCTTGAAGATCAATTATTAACGCGTTTTTCCGCTCTTTACAAATATATAGTGTACTTTTAATAGAATGTAAATGCACTTTTAATGGAATGTACATGCACTTTTAATGGAATGTAAATGCACTTTTAATGGAATGTAAATACACTTTTAATGGACTTTTATTTTACCATATTGTTGAGGAGTCCGGGGTTTGTCAAGTCGTCATTCTTGTCTATTTCTTTCCCGGGCCTCCCTTAGGCCACATATAGTCTGTGTGTCCTGAACAATAAATAATAATAACAACGTTGGGAAGAGTATATTGGATAATGGGCAGGATTTGTTGCTTTGTTTGAGTCCAGAGATGTAAAAATTCGAATATTATGGAGGGGCAAGCGGCTTTAAAAAGAAAACGAATTCGGCTTTTCGGCGTTGAACAAAACAACGTAATTTATTACCAATGGGAGCTTGAGCACCCTGATCCCCCCCCTTTCTCAACACCACTGTTTCAATCAGATTTCGCAGTCAGAAATTAACTGGAGTTAATTCAATTTAAGTTGGGTGGCTGATTGAAATTTTATGGCGTAAGGACATCAAGGGTCATTTTGCACCAAATGAGGTACCAAGTAAGCGAGGAGAGTTGTCGGTCCATGTTCAAGAACATAGCGTTACAAATTCAGCAATATCAGCCAGCAAGAAAATAACGAGGTGAAATCTACCTAGATATATTTTGTTAAGGTATTATTACCCTCCGCAGGGATAACACAATTGCCAAATATGGTCAACACAAGAAAGCCTCCGGGGCGAGATTTTTGTGAGTTTTCGTGGGGGAAATTTATTATACTATAATTTTTGCCACCCACGTATTAATTACAGCTCAAACTAGAGCTTATGTAATTTTGGAGAAAAAGAGACGCTTTCCCCATCCTGGATTCGAACCAGGGTCCCTCCACGTTTGAGCTGTAATAAATACGTGGGTGGCAAAAATTATTGTACTACTTAGATATATTTAGATAATTTCGGAGATATATTTGGTATATGTAGTTTACTTTGGAGATGTGCATGTAATTTATATATTATAATAGTTAGGTATTCTGTAGATATATCTGGAATAATTAGGTTATTTTGGAGATACATTTAGTATATTTAGGTATTTTTTATCGGATATATTTAGGCTAATTTCAATAATTTATTCAAATCCGAAAATATATTGCAGAAAATTTTGGCAAAAGCCGATAATGTATCAAATATTTGGCAGAGATGAATAGTTGGCAAAATTGTTCATTAATAATACTTGGAGATAGGTGGATAATTAGAATTTTAACATGCTATTGCCAGGTTTTAAAGGAAGAAAATAAGGTAAACCCAAACTTGTCACGAGATTTCTCTTCCCTAATAGTAGTTGAATGCAACAATGTTTAAATATTGGTGATGACAGGCAAATTGCTTATACATTCGTCTTAACACTAACTTGGAAAGAATGACCGTATTTTTAAGTATTTAACAATTGATGTTACAACATAAGTTCGACATATTACAGTGCCATAAAAAGCCTTATTTGAGAAGCCCATGACATCAACACAGATGACATTAGGGAGGGGGGGGTGGGGCATGGAGTAAAACATAAAAATTTTAGTATGAAATTACAAGTTACATGATATTGTAATGTCATATATATATATAAAATATATTCTGTAAAAATGAAATTATATATTATAATTATTTATTTAAATGTTGACAAAAGTGAACAGAGACAGGGTGATTATTTTGCCTGCTAAATGTCTTAGTCCGTCTTTGAGCAAAAAGAACACAAGGAAACAGACAATTTTTTGCGAATAAAAAAAATTAAAACCAAAGAAGTATTTTGTTTAATCTGAAATTATTTTATTTATAAACATAGCAATTCGGGAAAAACAATGCTTAACGGGAATGAAAGCATGAATTAAAAGTTAGGTTTATTCATTTTTCTGAAACATATATATATTCAGTAAAGTAAAGTGTACTCACCAGTTATTTAAAATATACGTATGAGCAAAACAGACGCGCTTATATTAAATTCTGACGCAATTGCGAAAATGAGCGTTTCATGATATTGCTTTATTTTTAAGAAATCTGAATGACTTTAAAACTACACTTTTAGTTTTAATAAAATTGTTTACCTGCAATCCCTTAAACTTTTGTTTAGTATTTAAAAACAAAATACTGCTTTATAAGAAAATAAGTTTGAGTATCCATGGATATTACTTTATGAAAATAGATAATAAATTGCCTCTGGGACGGCCCTTTTCTCCATTAATCATTGTTCATTAGATTTTCTTTCTATTTGTACACTAAAGAAATAAATCATGTTTCAATTTTTTGCTAAAGAAATAAATGATGTCTTTCTTATTTAAGACACATTCCGTCCCTGTCCATGATTAATTATGCTTCGCCATTGCTTTTCAAAACAATTTGCTGGCCAACGTTTTTTCTTTTATAATTTACTTAAATTTTTAATGCTTGGTCATATTTTGTAATATCTAAGCGTCCTACCTCAATTACATCATTATGTTCAATTTAAGTACTAAATGAGTCAAAGAACTTTAAAGTATGTTACAGCATTCATGTCTAATAGTTTTAATAAAATTAACAATTTCAATTTCACCGGACCCAAAATTTGGAATTCGATTCTTGATGACATTATTTCATCGTTTTCTTTTGCCATATTTAGGAATCGGATTCGTGACTTTATTATTTCGATCACTTATTATTACATGTCTGTTCCATGATTATGTTCATCCTATCTCCTGTATAATTTTAAGGACAGTATTTTTTTAGATGCATTAGACGCATCAGACCTGTTTTTGGTCTTTTTCTAATGTTGTCTTCATCAACAGATAATTATTAGTGACTGTTATGTCCAAATTGTTTTTAATTTAAATTCTTATTGCTCAATTTACATAGTCTATGATACTGTATAGTGTAATACCGTGCCGATGTAAAATAAAATATTGTATGGTAATATTTTTCTCCGATGTCACCACTTAGTTCATCAACTATTATGCGTCCGGGAATCCAATTATCAGATAGTGGTAAATAAACCTCAGCCGTTCGTCAAGGTAAACTACGTTCGACGATTAAAATCACACCAGTTCAAAATTCGCATCCAGCTCAGAGCAGTCACCCTCCGAAAACTGGCTGCTCTTCATGTTGCTTAACTTTAGCGATCCCACAAGAACAGCTGTTTCCAATAGTAGTCAAAATGGGTGCCATAAAATTTATATTAAATCCAAATGTAAGAATTATGGCTGTATCAAATACATAATGACAAGTTAAGATTTTCGCTCTCCTGAAAATATATTGAATGGAAGTCAAATCTAATGAAACGTATTGCATTTATGATTAACTTGACAGTTTTTTGCTTTGATAACAAACAAGCAGCACCATTGTATATAAAAGTTATATTAAAGTCGAACCGGAAGCAAATCAACGATTACTTTATACCATTTATGAATTTTTATTTCCATTGTACACACATACGGCTTACCGTTAAGTATTAATAATCCATCATCAATTTACCAAGGTGGACATTTTATCAGGTTCCACTGTATATACTTTTAAAAAATCCCCGTAAATCCAATTTTTATCCATATTAAACCAATAGTCAATTAGGGAAAAATGTTTTTTTTCTCTAAAGTCAAGAAATGCCGATAACTTCAGGACTTTTCTGTCGAAAATTCAAAATTTTTTTGACACCTTGCAAGCTTTAGTATTTCTGTACGATATTCCAGTGCCAAAATTTTTAAGGGATTCGAGAGAAAGCGCAATTTCAATTTGAAATCAACGGTGCGCCACGGTCGGATTGAAAAACTATTTCAATTTATTCAGCATTGTTCAATTCAGTTGAGATCCAGAATCCTTGCCAGAAAAACTTTCTCGTGATTTACATAAATATATATTTTTCCCGAAATCATTTCTAGATGTCTAGGAGGGGGGAAAAATTCAATTTAAATATGGAAAATTATGTTTACATAATCCAAACTCTTTCCTGAAGACACAATTCATCGGTGCTGATGCGTCTGTCGTAAAATAGAAATTTAATTTAAGCGTAAAATTTATTGAGAGCAGCAAAGCGACATTAATTTTCTCGTAATATTACGAAAATTATCGTTCAGTTTACGATATTAATTTACTCATTAATTTTAATAATTATTTTTCTTAAGAAACATATATTAATGAGTTGTGAAATTGGAAATATAATAATAAGTGGCGCCAATGTCGACTGTACTTTGGCAGTTATTTTGGTAGAACCTCCAAACGAAAACTCTAATGAGCCGCTGGATCAACGCCAGTCCAAGGCGTGGCCTTTTCTTTCTTCTGATTCTTACAAGTCAATAGAACTTCTATCATGAGCGCTCGTGAACATAGAGAGTGCTGAATTTCGTTCTCCCACTTAAAATTCTCCGCCATGCCCTTCTTTACTGCGTGAATTATGAGCAAAATCTTGTTCTATATACTTTCTACAGGCGCTAAATGCTATTAAAATTTGGATTTTGAAACTTCGTTTTAGCATCTTAAATTTAAATTTTCGATCTGAGGTTGCATTTTGCGTGCAAATTTCTCTGTCACTATTTAATTGGTGGATTGAACGTATGGTGCAAAGACAGCAAGGGCCAGAAACTTATTTACAAGTGGGCTTAGAGCACTATAGCCCAAACCGGAAAGTTCGTAGGGGCGGCAAAAAAAAAAGAGAGGGAGGGAGGGAGAGAAGTCAGGAATAGAAAATCGTTCTCTTCAGATGAAGAGTGATGAGATTCAAGACCATGTGGTAAAACATGGCATGAATCAAAAAATAAATAATCTTGATTTCACCACTTCAAAACGACTTATTGGAAGAAAGTATCGTTATATTTCCCAATAATTTTTCATACTTAATTAGTCAAAGGTCAAAAAATAAAAAGGTTGCCCTTAATGTACTCAGAAAGTATAGATAGACTTTACTGTGTGCCCTGTATATTATTTGGTGGGGCAACAAAACTGGCGAAAGATTGGTTTGATGATTTGGAAGCAATGTGAGAACCTAAAGAACAAACAAAACACGACAACTTCTCTGAGTGAGAATCATGTGTGTTAGTTATGAAGGGAAGAGCAAGCTCTTCTGAAAATGTCAGTTTGTAACTTTTCAGACAAACAGAAGTGGAAAAAAAATTGTTGCCGCAACGTTCTAAGGAGAGTCATTGCAGTGATTCGATCATTACGAGCTGCTGGCTTACCTTTAAGAGGTCACGAAGAGCATGTTGATTCATCAACTAACAAGAAAAATTTCAATATGTATCTAAAGTGAATATCTCAGTTTGATCCATCTTCAACTGAGCACATGGCTAAGTATGGCAGTCCAGGCCAAGGTCATATTTCGTATATCTCCTCAACAACGTACGAGGGAGAATCAGGAAGTCTTTGCCCCTATTTTTTATTAGCCAAAACAAGATACATACAGGTAATTACAAATATACGTACTACTTTACGTACCTTGCACTACTTTTCCACATGGTCCCCACACCGGTTCAGACATTTGTCCCATCGCAGCACGAAATTTGAGATGCCACTGTGATAGAATTCATCCGGATGACTGTAGAACCACCGTCGAACTGTGTCTTGGCTTCATCATTGCACGTGAATCGCTCTCCTGCCAGGAACTTCTTCAGCGGACCGGAAACGTGGAAATCACTAGGGGCGAGGTTCGTACTGTATGGTGGGTGGTCCAGACTCTCCCAGTGAAATGACTTGTCGGCGGTTCTGATTGCATACAGTCCGGACCTCGCCCCCTAGTGATTTCCACGTTTTCGGTCCGCTGAAGAAGTTTCTGGCAGGACAGCAATTCACGTACAACGATGAAGCCAAGACAGCAGTTCGACGATGGTTCCACAATCAGCCGGACGAATTCTACCACAGGCGCATTTCAAATTTAGTGCTGCGATGGGACAAATGTCTGAACCGATGTGGGGACTATGTGGAAAAATAGTGTATGGTACGTAGAATAGTACGTATATTTGTAATTAACTGTATGCACCATATTTTAGCTAATAAAAAATAGGGGCAAAGATTTTCTGATTCGCCCTTGCATAATCAGTTTGTTAAGCTCATGGCAGAGAAAGTAACAAATGAAATAGTTACAGAAACGTTCATTAAATTTGGTTGGAGAACGCGCAGCTGGTTGTGGTCTAGAAAGCAGCAACTTTTTCACGCTACTTCAAAATTTGTACGTTTTATTTCTGAAGTTCAAATAAACAATGGGAAGTTCTTCAGCAAAGCTTAACAAGGAAGAAAACCCCGAATTTAAAGAGTTTATCAAAACTCGTTTTTCAGCTCATGATGACGCTTGTTAAAGCCTCAACAAAGATTGGGATAAGGTAATGGAGGCACTCAACTTCATCGCCGATGACGAAACAGAAAAAACTTCTCATGCGAAATGAAGCTGCTGTGTATCTTAGACAGATGTATCGGCTGGAAACTGCTATCTTTTGAATTTTATGGGATGATTTATCAGGCAGGTTCAACACTGCTAGAAAGGTACTCCTGGCTATTGAAATCAATCTCTCTACTGTATTAAAGGTGTAGCTCCCTCTCTGAATGTATTTCCTGCATTAGATCAGAATTTGATGTTTATGAAAATGAAGTTTTTGCAAAAATGGTCGTTTTTGAATACAAAGATTTAAATAAAAGAAAAAGGACAAGAAAAATTCAATATGAAGAAACCCAAGAAAATGGAACTGAGCCAAATGAACGAAACAAGTTCAGGACAAATACTTTTTTGGTCATTATTGATAGACTCGTACCCGGGATGACTCGGCTTTAGAAGGTATATGATGGGTTAAGATTTGATTTGTTCATTTCAGGAATGGACTGGGACCGAAAAACTATTACTGAAAATGCAACAAAATTGTGCAATGCACACAGAGAAGATTTGCCAGATGGAGAGGCATTTGTTTATGGATGTATACATTTCTTTGGATTTTTGCAAACAGTGGACAAACAGCCTCCATGTACATTCTTTGGACTTTGTCAATTAGTTTATGAAACTAGCCTTCAAGAGGTTTACCCTCATGTTAACATCGTTTAGAGGATCTTTTGACAATTCCGGCATCAGATTGCTCAGCGGGAAGATCTTTTGAGTGATGAAAAGAAATAAAATCTACCTATGCACATATCCATGTCTGCTGCTCGCTTGAGTTAGTTGGAAAATTTGACAATTGAATCAGATATGACTAAAAAAGATTAGTCATGATGACTTCATAGATTCTTTTTCCCAGAGAAAGTCCCAATGGAAGCAATTACTGTAAACTCTAAAAGTAGGATAAAATAAGCAGTATATATTTCTAAATATCGTAATTAGCTTTATTTTATATCAATAGGTCTAAGGCATCACAGAAGTATGTTTGTGAAGAGAATGCTTGTTCCAGTACAATCATTTTATATAAAAATCTAACTAGGTCAATTTAATTCTAACGTTAAATCAGTTATTAGGTTGTAGTTATTTAATTAATAATATATTTATTATGATAGGGAAATCACTATGAAGGTATTAGTACAGAAGACGTCAGGCCTACAAAACAATATAGAGACAAAGTTAAATATAGACATAATACTTCCCTTTCAAAAATTAATTTTAGTAGTGTTTTATTTATGATATTTGTGATAGGAAAAAGAGAGTTTGAGATAGAAATTGGGAAGGGTAAGATCGGCTGGGTTAGAAAAATTTAATTCAGGGAAGGGGGCGGCAAATACCGGTTTAACCCAAGAGTGGCAAAAATTTAAATCCGCCCCTAGCAGGAGTCTTTCTGCGATAAACAAGGATGATGCACATACCACTTTAAAAAATATCATCATACAAAGCTAGCGCCCGCATTAAGATATATTAAAAGCAAAAGTATACCACAAAATCAGATGCAATGGATGAAACGTATATCAGATGAAAATTTTAAAGTTATTTTATGATTAAACGAAGCACATAAAATATCACGAAGCTTAAAATCATTTCGATTAAAAGCTAATGGCTGCTATTATTATAGTTATATTATTATTATTAAGTATTATGTTTAAATCTTAGTTAACGTTTATACTTTAGTTTGAAAAGAATGTATAGAATGGATTATAGCATTAATGCCAAATTTATGTTTTCTTCGTTTATGAAACCCGCAGTTTTCAAAAGGCTGAAGATAGAACTTCAGGACTATGTTAAAGATTTACAAGAAGCAGTTGAGTATATATAGATGTTGATATTTACTTTACTATCTGTAAAATTATTTTACCGCCCTCATTATATGGTCAACTTGCACATATTGGTACTTCTAAAGGAAACATCACAGTGTCCAATGCTCAGAAGTTGAGACCTGGTTACACTGTTCGTCAAAACGGATCGATTTTTTTCGTGGGGGAGTTGGGAAGGTGCAGGTGCAGGGGCAAACATGATGACCAAAGTTGCCTCGTACTCTAATTTGAGCAATTAACTGCTTCCAGTTAAACTGGTGAATCAACTCTCGTAGATCAAATCCTGAACGCCAAACAGCAGTTTGGATATTAAATATCCAAAAGGAGAGAATCATTAATTTCCTTCGTCTGAACTTACAGTTAGAATGTTAAAATTAGAATGACGAAATGAATCGAACCATTATGTACTTTACCTAAACAATGAGTTTCAAACTTTCTGTAAGCAAATGAGTTTGGTAACTTATATAAATAAATAAGTTTCGTAATTTATGTAAATAAATAAATAAGTTCCGTACTTTATGCAAATAATGGGTTTAGGTTTTTAATTTCTTAAGCAATGAGTTTCATTTTGTAATTATGTGAACAATGAGTATCAGGTACGTTTGTTAGTAACCTATTTTCATCTGCCTGATGAAATTAAAAAAAGTCAGTAACCTTTTATTACCATCAATTAAGTTTCTGCAATAAACGTAGCTAATAAATAAACAAGGTACTAATTTTTTAAACTCCTTTGTAATTTACTGTCTGTTCTACATCGTTTGTTGAAGAATGAAACTCGTATATTTTTAAACTAAGGAACTATAGGACCAGCTACAAAATTATAAATTACAGACACGAAATTATAAATAACAGATACAAAAATCATAAACAACAGATAAAAAATTATAAATAACAGATACAAAATTATAAATAACAAATACAAAATTATAAATAACAGATACAAAATTATAAATAACAGATATAAAATTATAAATAACAGATACAAAATTATAAATAACAAATGCAGAATTATAAAAGCTAAAAAATTATAAATAATCGATACAAAATAATAAATAACACCTACAACCGCCATCGTTGACTCTTTTGAAGACTTGAGAAAAAAAAGCAGAAAGAAAACACGGCACTTCCGAAAATCGGCAGCAATTTATTTTTTTTTCCTTTCGCAACTGTTTCCAAGAAACACGGCTTAACATTCTTTTCTAAGCTATTCGCCGAAAAAACCAAACACGCGAAAGCCAAGGTCCAAACAAATGGCAGAAATACTTTGTTGTTTGCACACAAGCAATTTTCATTTGATTGCCAACTTCGTTCAAAGTAAGTACACTAGTTTTTGTGCCTGTATTACCATACCTTGTATATGATGTTTTCTGTTTAAGTAAACAACTCTCCAATTGTTTTACACACAAAACACTTTGGATTATTCTTTAGCTATGTTTACATACTGTCCCTAGCTCACTAAATTCACTGTTTGTTATAAGCATTCGCGTTTGTTCTAGTTGTTCATATGTTAAAACAAGCAAATCCGCCTTTTCAAAAATAGTTATATGTTTTAAAAGAACGAAGTTGCATTGCTGATTGTAATAAACTCTCATATTTATTGTTTTCTAAAATAATATATCCATAAACTAATGTCTGATAAATCAACATTGGTGTGATTTTCATGTGAAAGGGACAGTTTTCGTGTGGAGAAAGTTGAATGTATGCTTGCGTGCGAAGAACCGTCAGTGAAATATATTTGACTCAAAATATAAGGTTATTTTAATGGCGTTCAAGTGAAAATAGCTGACTGAAGATATGATGCAAGCGGTTGATAAACAAAACAACTTATATGTATTAACAGTTGATGGTTGTAGCTTTATACAAGGGTGACTTCTTGTTGATCCATTATTGTTAAGTCGACATTAAGCGGACATAAGGCAAACGTACGGGCCACAGTATGAGAGCAGGACATAGAAACGTTAATGGGTGTATGCCTATCTACATGATTACCATAGGCGTAACTTGAAGATTAAATATAGCGTAACCTGGTGAGCAAAAGAAAAAAAATTGTATGGAAAAAGTCCATGATTTTATCTCTTTTCTAAAAAAAAAAAAAAAAACTGGAGGGGCGGAAAGTGACCCCTTTGTCAATGCCAGATTACGCCTGTGATAATTACGATTGTCGTAATCAGTGACAACATGATACATCCAAAACTAGGGCAAGAAATGATTTGTTCTCCGTTTGAGAACTTTTCAGGAATGATTTTTCACATATTGTGATTGGTCAGTCGGTTCAGGGCGGTCATATATCGATTTAAGCGATTTAGCTGAATTGGACCACGCACTTGGGAAGGATATTTATTTTTAAGTTGCAAATTAAGACTATTTTTACGACGGATACGCAAATAATTCAAATATCTAAATCTGGTTTCTAGTGATGAACTACCTGTCTTACAACAAAATCGATTCATCAATAAATAAACGAATTTTGAGTTTCACAAAGTAAAGTGAAATCGTTTTGCTTCGCATTATGGTCAGTTTTTTGATGCCCGAATAATAGGAATTGGAAAAGTGTCCGTTAAGTAGAGGTGTCCGCTTTTCAAGAGTGTCCATTAAGGAATATATTTCTATGTAAGGGGGTCCCGTAAAAGTGATCCAAATCGGGCTGCTCCGCTACGTCTGTTCCCTTGGTCTGTTGATGACGGAACTAGTCTTATGACTTTTTATTGGCTAGCTACCCAAAAGCGGGAAAAGCAGAGTAGATCACAAGTACTCGTAAGTTTGCCTGTTCTAGCCAACTCGACTGTGCGCTTAAACTTAAAATGGAATGGGATCTCTCGTTTGTGTGTGAGAGGAGAGTTTGCCATGCGAAATTGATGGTACATAGACTTTCATTTCAAAACTAATAACACATTACATAGCTATTTAAACAATAGACAACAAACAGTATGTGTTGGAATGGGAAACATCCATATTAATGAATAATAATAAGTATGGTGTGATTTGCAGGGGTGAAATTTAGGACCTCTGTTTTACTCCATATACATAAATGACATATTTAATGTTTCTGACATAGATCATATAACTTTATTTGCAGATGACACAAGTATCATAGTTACAAGTAAAGACATAAAGATACTTAATGGAAATGTGTTTTACCTAGATAAAAAAAATATAAGTTTTGTCTTAATCAGGTAAAATTAAAGGTTAAAAAATCTAAAATAATGATATTCTCAAGTACAAATAAAAATATAGATATTGACATGAACAGTGATATAATTTTAATTAATAATACAAATAGATTTTTTGGGAATTAAACTAACAAACAAATTAAATTGGATATGAACACATAAACATTACTTAAAAAAAATTAGTAAGAGTTTAGGAATACTAAGGAGAATGGAAAATTCTTTGACAGAAAAAAAATATATTGAACTTTATTACTCACTAATATAGAGTCAGTTATTATATTGTAATTGTATATGGGGAGATATTGGTGCAGTTAGTAGAATTAGATTAACAAATATATAGAAAAAAAGGCAATGAAAGTAATTAGTAAAAACAACAGAATTAACTGAAAAATATCGTAAAACAAATATAAGATCTTGCCAATAGAACTACATCATAAATATGGTGTAGTTTTAATTAAAATGTTTGTGAGGATAAAGCAAAATAATCATATAGAGTTAATAAAAAATAAAGATAATAAGGCAGACAGAGATATATTTCTTAAGTATAAAGAATTGTTTTTACCTAAAATAAGAACAGAAATGGGATAAAGCAACATCTATTTCAAAGGTCCAAATTTTTGGAATAAATTGCCCTTAAAGAAATTGAATAGTATCAATAAATTTAAAACCAATCTAAGAAAATACTTAAACTCAAGATTAAAAGCGGGAAATTGAAATTGGTGGGATTAAAAGATCTGGAATTGAATGCAAAAGATTAATTTTGTGGACTTATGATTTCTAGTTTATGATTTTTAATATTTAATAATTGCATATGGTTAATTGATATGTTCAGTTATGATTTGCTATCGTCAGGTCCCAGGGGTTTTCATATCCTAGTTGATATCTTCTTGTGACCTTTCCACGTATAATTAAATCCTGTATGTCTCATTCATGAGTTTTATGTAATTTTCTTTCCAATTTTAACTACTGTACATGTGACGAATAAATAAACTGATTGATTGATTTCTTTGAAAGGAGATACAACCGTATTCTCTGACCAAGAGAACAGTTTTGTTTGTAAGATGCCGCTACGATAACGTGGGAAAGAATAGCTGCTACACATGTAATGCGTTTACCTTCCTTTAATTTTAAATTTTTTTTTGTAAAAAATAAATAATTTTGCAAAAATGTGATATCCTGCTAAAGTGTCATACCATCTTACGCAAATATGGCACTGCTTTGTATAAATATGATATTGTGTTGCAAATGTATGTGTGCACTACATCAGGAAAATATGATAATGTTTCGCAGAAATATTGTATTTTCTTAAAAAACCATATCATACATCAATCGTTTATACACTCAGTTTTGTTCGAAAGAATAATGTAAAATTCCGTGACACTTAGTTGCAGTAAAGTAGGTCTTCTTAATGGGCAAGGAGTGCCTAGAATCCTAAACAATCCAAATCACATTAAACTGCGTTTGTTTGTATTCCATTTTTAAATATTTTATTGCGGAGTGCATCGCTCATACGTTTACAAAGATTATTTTGCTTATCACCCATGCGTTTGAAAGGAACGTGTGAACTGAACTTTTGATTTACAGTTATATTTAAAAATTTTCGTTGAAACGCACCTATTCTTTTTGGGCCGGCACAAAGTTGATTTAACTTTTATACGAAACGTTAAATTCACTGAAATTTAGGAGAATTTTGCAAAAATTTTGCATGAGTTGTGTCGGATATGTGATAGTAGCAATTGAAACGTTTGGAATGTGGGTTTAGAGTGAGATAGAAAGGAAGGAGGTGGCCGTTAATAGTCATCCCATAAGATTCCACCACGCGTTTTAGATACTTGAACAAAGAGTGAGCTAAATTTAATACTCATAAAATACTTTTTGGCTAATGTGTGTATATTTTAAGTAAGTTTATCAAGCTTTTAAATATCTAAAATATTATATTTCGAATGGTATTCAAAACGAATGGACTATAACCTTTAAACACGCACTTGAGCTTCATTAAAGGGTCAATTAGGCATAATGGTCCTTATTTCAAAGCTGTATCTTGAAGTTAATTACATGTAATGGGGCTTTTAACATTACATCCAATTCATAACTAACAATGCTCATTTGTGAATTGGTTTCGAGATTAGACTGCAGGAGAAAATTGCGCAATACGACAATACACGCCGACGAAACGACAATATTCTCTACACGTTACTGACTTAGCAATAAATACGAACTTCAAAAAACTATTTGTAAGTAGAATTCAACGTCATGAACGTTACTCCTATAACGCTGATTTATACATATAAATCGTAGCTGCGTAATGCCTACATTACCTTGCAATCATAAATTCAACTTGGCGAAATTTAATCCTCATAAATTTAAGCAAATAGTTTCATTCGTCTATTTCAAAATAATTAATTGTCAGTTTCAGTATAAAATAGTAAAATATATTTGAGAAAGAGACGCCACCCCTAACTCACAACTTGCAAATATCTCTCAGTTTACTAATTTGTGAATGCGTTGTTGGCAACGCTTCACGCACACGTATGTAAACAGCCATAACTGCTCTGAAGATGGTGGCATATCAGCCACCGAAACAGCTATCAACAACGTTATTGAATAATTTTAACTGCTTGAATTTGTTGTTTTTTACTCTCTCTCTCTCAGTAAAATATATGTTTGTAAAAAAATGATCGATTTGTTCCAGTACCCAAATAGAAATTGATCAGGTGTCTATCATAGGTCATGATGTAGACGTCTGTAGGAGTACACGAATAGGAAAAAAACCTAAACCATAGAAAATAATGGAAAAGATTGAAAAGTATAGTAAAGAATACATATTATATAGAAACGTAAGATCATCGACAACACTGAGCTTGGAGTATATAAAATCTCAGTTAAACACATTTAAAATTTAAATCTAGCTTTCATCCATTTGGTTTATAACTAATTCAGAAAACCCTTTAGAAAATATAAAAAACAAAATGGCGTATAAATTCATAACGAAGCTAATAAATTTTGCCATCATACTTGTAAATACTTATTCACTATACGAAAAGGGAAAATTAATATCATTAAAATAAAAATAAGGAATTTATATGCAAAGAGGTGGCTTCTTTTAAAAGTAATGTGTTCGCCGAATAATTCCTTTTATACTTCACTCAGCAAGAACTGATTATTTTTTTGCCTTAAATGGATTAAAATTTCTTCGGAGTAAACATTCTTCTTGCTTTACAAATCAAATAGAATGGAATAATGCATTATTTTTCTAACTGTTGATATTTCGGTCTATCTGCAGGCGACAGAGCTCGGAGTTTTTGCTGGGTTTAGCTCTAAAGCTGCGAAATGACAGCAAATACAGTTTGAGTTCGACAATACCGAATTGCTTTATGTACATATTTTTTTTCGGCTGAACCATAAAGCTGGAGCTTTGTTTTTACTTGGTAATAAGACAAAGTATTTATATATGTTCGCTGTTCCGGAAACTTGTTTCTACGCTGCTTTATCTATTGGGAGAAAGAAAACAGTTTCTCGGCAAATCCACTGCTTAATGCAGTAGGAGACGCGATCAACCGAAATAAAGGAATTTTTCTTCAGAAGGCAAATGATTGTACGGTTATTTGAGGTAGTCTCAAATGATCCCCAATGCTGTACTCTTTCTGCTTAGTTTCTTTTTCTTATTTTCATTCTTCCAGTAGATGCGAAAAAGTCGCTGGAAAGCTATTTTTTAAGGCATTTATGTTCGGTTGGCACCAATTTATTTCGAACATATAATGCGGCTGGAACAAAAGCGAGAAAAGATTTATATCTCACAATGGATGAAGAACATGTCTGGGACATATATTTTTATCCATCCAGAAATAATAATTTTTTTCTTTCTTTGAAGTCATCTTAAATGAATATAAGATTTGAATTTCTCTAAGGGAGTGGAAAATTCTTAAAATACTTTGGCTAAGTTGTTCCATCGTAACGTTTCATACGCTTTAAATATTTGTAAAAATACTGGTGGCTTTACAAAAAGTTAAATCTTGGGATAAGGGAGTTTTTCAAATTCCGCAGTCGAAGTAATTGAACTGCCAAGTTATCAAAGACTGGGTTCAGAAAGGAGTTGTAGTCTCCAAAGATGTGATCAACCGTTTTGATGTAGTCCTTTATATATATACAAACTGTCATCAACAACTTTAATAACCTAATATTTAGCCTTTGAAAATAATTTCCTTAAATAATTTTGAAATATTCTGAGATATTATTTATCGACTAATTTCTCTATTTTATTAAGCAAAATTCTTTCACGCCATTACTATATATACTGTGAAACTTGGTAAAGTGACCACTTGAATGAAGTGACCACTTCTTATCAGGCAGAGTTAGTTGGGACTTGGTTATGCCTATGCCAAAGTCTGTCGTGTAGGCTATAGTGACTATCTCTCTGTGGTGACGGTTGGGGTCCAGTTCCAAAGGTGGTCGCTTTAGGCAGGTTCTATTGTACAGTGAAATCTGCTAAAGTGACTACTTTGATAAATGGACCACATGAATAAAATGACGACTTTCTATAAAACAGAATTTGTAGGGATTTGGTTATGCTAATACCAAAGTCTCTCCTGTATAGTGACCACCTCTCTATGGCGACCAGTAAAGTTTAGTTCTAAAGCTGGTCATTTTAGGTATATTCTACTGCATTAATATTTTTCATAGAAGCCTGGTTTTCTGCTCTTAAAGAAATCGTTAATTTTGACAGTATAACTCACTTACAGTAGTTCGAAATAGTAATTAGAAGTAATTGCTTTCCTGAAATATTTATGCATACTATATATATATATATATGTATAAAATCACTGGTCCTTAAAATTATTTGACAAATTACTAATTATTAGATAAATTAGCATTTGCTTTATAAAATATTCACAAATTCTATTCAAAAAATGGAAATACATAGCATATTAATTAGCTTTAATTTTAACGTAACTTCCATGAACCCGCGAAAGTAAAAACCTCAAATAATTTTTTATATCGGGGAGAGTACATTGTGTCAAGTTCCTTAAAGTTGCTGCTTAAATCTTATATCGAACAACACTTGTTTGTGAGATGGCTAGTTTTACAATAGAGTCTTGCCTTGCCTTGACAAATGTGGGTTGTGGTGCGAGGCAGGGTGATTACGTGGAGAAGGAGGTTTCCATGTTCGAGGCGTTTCCGATGGAAAGCTTTGATGAATAGGCCGAAGACAACATCTGGTTCGAGCAGTGGCGAAACGCCTTATTCCTCTTTCAATTAAGCCACTGTCTTCCTCAGCAATTCTCCTTGGCAGCACCATCCACTCGACCTGACCCACTCTCCTCTCCTCTTCTCGCCTCTCCAAGAACAAATTAGAAAGTGTGTGGTATCTGTCGACATTGTGATATGCAAAGCTGGCTTATAAGGAAAGGGATATCGTTTATTAGTGAGCAACTAATCCCACCTCACAGGTTCCATAGAGACACATTTATTTTATATTGCATTTTTGCTAGGGACAACACACGACAGCAAAACATTGATGTTTAACATTGATGTCAATATCACAAAGTACCATCAACGTTTGGAAAATATGGATCTCTAAACATTGACGTTTTAAAAAAATTTGTTTATAATATAAAATCGTTGTTTTAATTTAAAAAAAAATTATCTATATTCCTTATTAAAAAAAGATAGTTGTAAAATATGGGTTTATAAACATCGGTGATCTGATTTTAAAACAATGTAGTAGAACCTGCATAAGTTGACCACTATTGGGGCTGGAATAAAATGTTCACCATAGAGAGGTGGTCGCTATGCACAGCAGACTCAAATATAGGCATGATAAAGTTCCTACCAGTTATCTCTTATAAAAAGTGGTCACCTTATTCAGGTGGCCAATTTACAAGGTTCCACTATATTAATTTATTTTACAAAATTGTTTTAAAAAATATAGAAGTCGTTCAATTAAAAAAGAGTATATACGGTATGTGGCATAATTTGATGAGTGGCACCGATGGTACGTGGAAAGAATCTGCAGCATTATGTGGCACAGGACAGCAATAAGATTGGCAATTCCATGAGTAGGGGTGGATTGAGCCGCCGGCCCACGGGTCAGTGCGCCCTCATGGCGATAGGACTTGCGATAAGACTCGCGTCTTTAAATGGGCAAGGACCCGCGCCCTCCAAAAATCCAAGGTATACGCCCTTTGGGAACACCCAGTCCGCCTCTGTTCTGGAGTACAGTGTCACACAAATATAGCATTAAATTTTGCCCATTTCAAAAACAGCATTGTACCTGGGTTCGATTGTGGGTTAGTTAATTCAATCATTGAGGAATATACTTTTTTTTTTAAATAATTGAACTATTTCAAACAAGGTTCCAATTTTCCCCCATATCCAATTCCTTTATTACGGGAAGAAAACGCAAATTTTCTTACACATTATCTGCTTATTTCAAATTTCACAGTAGTAATCTTCCACGACCTTTTTTTTTTCTTTTCAGCGTTTTGTGCATTCTAAAGGTTTTTCTAGATTTTTATAATTACTAAGAAGATCTTATTTTCGGTTTGAGCAGATTTTTGCAAATTAGAAAGGAATATTAGCACTAATGAATGTATTTTGTAAGGATAACATTGTATTGTTTTTGTAGGAATGTACCTTCATTGTCATTGGATATAGAAAGGGGGTGGGGCAAAAATTGCAACTAAAATAATTATGATCTCTTGGAAACACAATGGCAGTATATTATGTAACGATACGTCTAGCTAATAATTATCCATTCCTATTCTATGCGTTATGCGGTAAGCATATATTTTTTTACGGAATGGTTTTAATGTGCGCTGGATATTTATTTTTTATTTTAGCTTATTCTATAATAACAAATACAAAATGTAATGCTAATTAAATACTTTTTCCATATGTAAATTAATGAAGATAATATTTCCATATACAGTAGAATCAGTCTAAAGTGATAACCCATGGGATAGGACTGAAATGATTGCCAAAAGACAGGTAGCCATTATATATGACAGATTTTTGTATACGTCTGACTGAGTTACTACAAGTTCTCTCTTATAGAAAGTGGTCACTTTATCGAGGTGGTCACTTTACAGGCATGTAGTCAGAGTGAAGGGGAAACTAGGGCCATGCCCCTGCTGGCCCCGGCCTGACTACAGGCCTGTCACTTTACCAGGTCCAACTGTACTATTTAAACATATTAATGAACATCATCCATAGTTAGAATTTTCTATAAGAATATTATTATAATGCAGTTATCATTATATTATAATAATATATTATTATTAGAACGTAGTGACAACTCGTGTGTACAGAAGTAGGGCATTTCACACATGTTTTAAGACTTTAGAAATACTATTCATGAATACTATTTTTATTTACTTATTTTTCTTTTGTGTGTCTTTGGCGAGGGGAGGGGACGGTTGCTGTGCATAGTATAACATTTTTGAGAGTAAAGTAATGTTGCAACAAGATATTGTATGTCTATAAAATTACAATTATCACATTTTAACCACTTAAATCATTTAAAATTTTATTCAATTAATGAAGAAGGAAATTAAAACAGACTTTATCATAAAATAGATATTTAAAGAGAAAGTATGTCTTTCTCCCTCACTGGATAGCAAATTTAATAATGATTCTCGGATGCCAACTCTCTGAATTTGAAAATATTCTTGATAAAGTCTTTGATAAAAACATGGTCAAGGCTACAATCTTTCCTGTGAAAAGAAAAAATATGACGTTTTAGGCGTAGTGAGTTTTTAATGAACATACGATGTTTAATGACATACGTGACGGACGGGCCTTGATCGTCCTTCTTCAGGAATGCAAGTGACCCGTAACTAAACGATACTGAAGTATTGCCGTGTTTACATGTCTGTGTTGCCGTTCTAGGAGACGCCAGCTCATCTCTTGGTGAAGGAAGTTTTTGGTGAAGTAGGTTTTTCATTAAAAATATACTACGCCTAAAATATTGCAGTTTTTCCTCTTTATTAATAGCCCGTAGTGTTACGTCATCATACTAATTTCAACCTTTCCCATGTTATGGAGTATTCTTAAAAGTGTTTTTATTCTTTTTGAAGATGAATAATACCACCCAGTCCTGCTTTTATTTACACCACATGAATTATCTGGAAAAGATTCAGTAGCGCAAAATTTTCACTGGAGGCTTTCTTAAATGTTTCCCACTGTGAATTCGCAGAAATTAATAGCCTCTTAGAGCGACTTGAACGCTTCGGCATAGTAGATCGAAAAAATTTCTATCGGACTTGCATTTTCTTTACAAATGAATATATAGCACACACACACTGTTGCAACGTCCTCTCTGGAAGTTTAGTTAAATATGTTTGATAACGTTTTGGTGGAAATTATGGTGCTGAAAGCAGGTGTCCTGAGTGAATTTTTGCTTATCCAGGAAAGCGATGAAATCCCAGACTTGTTTGTTTGTTTTTTCTACTCAAACTAGTATATTTTCTGCTTTCTAGATGAAGCAGGTGTGGATCCCTGATTTTACGAACATTCATGTGATCATGAATTATTTCATTAATATGTGCTCATTCATGAAATAAAGTTTTCATTTTAGTAATTTTTTAAATATTCGTTGCTGAATTTACTACTTCGTAAGTTTCACATCTGCTATAGGAGTACTTACTAGTTAGTGTTAACGTGTCCTACTTCTATAATCTATAAACTACTCTATTTTATGCTCTATGTTCGCATTTTCTACGTCACAAAAGTGCATAAAGGGCCATTTAGGATGGAACCGACAACTTACAGTGACATACGAACCACAACACTAAGCTCACTAGAACCAAAATTAGGAAAACACAACAAATTAGCCCAAAAGCAGTGAGTTTAGCAAAACTACTGAAATATCGATATTTTAAAAGATGCCAATGTTACTACATTACCCTATTCTACAAGAAACGTAGTGCAACCATTACGAATGTAATGATGAATATTTTATTCTTAGTTTTTTTAAATAGGTATTGTAAATTAAAACTTAAACATTAATTTTGCATTAATTTACTCCTGTGGATATTTTTTTGTACCATCGTTCATGTCTTTTCGTATTTCAGCTTTTCGAATACGTTGCCTAAATAACATAGATTTTTGATTTTTGTACTTTGCTTTATTTCCTGTTCCTTTTTGTTTATTGTTTCTTAATGCTCGCACTCCTTAGTTTCTAGAATTTTTGATTTCTTTCTCTTAATCAGGAATTTCTCCAAAGTTCATTAAGTAGCTAGAAAGAAACTTTTATTTCTTTTTATTCAGCTATTTGTAAAAAAAAAATCTTCCATAACAAGCGTTCGAACTAGATACTTCTTCTCATCTTGAAGTATAGGATGAAATATGCAATGTTTTTCATTACATATTTGCACCATTTCAAACACACTCAGACTCTGAGATTGGTCTTTTCTAGATGCTAGCATAGATGGCGTTCTGATTGGCTGCTGGCTCTCAGTTCCACTAAATTGTCTATTCCCACTAAAACACTACTGGCAAACTCCGATAGGATAAGCTCTTGTTGCTTTCCTATAAGCTGTCAGACGTAGAGATTGTCCTACATCTGCAAATACTCTGGAAGAAATATCTTTTTTTTCCCTTTCCCTTCACTTTGGTACTGAAAATGATGACCAGTCGAATAGGGACATCTGAATGTAATAGAAAAAATGAAGTGAGACTATAACGTGGAATCGAGAAAGAAAATCTTGCTTTGGAAAACTCATTTACTTCCTGTAAATCAATTCGCTATTTCTCTGTCAGTTTTTGTGAGTATTTGTGGCCTATATTTTAAGATGTGCCTACAAATAATCTCCAACTCATGGGTTCTCATACGACTATTGTACCGTTTCTCAGAAAAAAAATCCCCAAATAAATAAGCCTGCCTCTAGGTAACAAACAATAGTGTGAAATGGCAACACTTCATGTGTGATTGGAGTTCTTTCAAGTCCAATCCTGACGAACGACGGCGATGCGTGATTGAAATGCATCAATATGCTCCACTTAACATCTGAAATTGCGCTCTATGACTGTATACTAACCTTTAAGCTAATCATTGATTTTTCAGTCGAAACTTATCTACAATTTACGAATGTTATGAAGGGAAGTTTTGATATTTATAGAATTCTACATCGCGTATTAATTACTTCAATCCAGCTGAAAAAATGTAAGTATAAAAACGAAGGAGTTTTAAAAAAATTAATTTAGCATAATGGAAAACATCGCCGTAGGTAATCGTAAAAACTCGAGGGATTTATTTCGTTAGTTTGTTATAAAGCCTGTAATGGGTAATTTTCTGTACGTAAGTTTTTAAATTTTCATATTTTACCGAAATTTTTGCAACGACCATATCGAGCAATAAGGACTGCGATGTATGTAAAAAAATCAACTTGAACGAGGATATTTTGGTAAAAGGTTCATTTAGCGATTTTTTTTATCACAATATAACTTAAAAATTAAAAAATCGACGATCGTTTCGGACGATTAATGGTCGTCCTTCTTCTAGGATAGTAAAATGTCGAATAGCAGCAAGGGCGTGTTGCCGATTTCGGGCTTGTTAAGTTGCCACAAAAATTAACAAAAATAGAAACGATTAATCGTAAAGTGTTAAAGAGAACTGTGTGAAGGCCAACTTTTCTTTATGGTAAGAGAAGAGGCATAATTGCGGAGGTGAATCAAAAACACGAGGAGGGTCTGATGAAGAAAACGGAGACGGTGTTGGCTGGAAAAGAGAGTTCCAAGCACCACTGAAGCCAGGGGTGGATTGAAGATCGTTAATTATGTAATTCCTGAACTTGTGAATAAAATAGGCTTCTGCGCAGTCCAATTCCAAAGGTGAGCGAAGTTTAAAGATGATGCTAGCATCGTTGAAGAGGAATTTGTGGCTGAATTCATGGCAATGCACCGCGATGGAAGACTTTTGAACTCTGTGCGTTCAACGTATCTTCAGTGTTTCCTGAGACAGTGGAATAAAGCTCTCCTCGTCTGACCGATATAGGACATTCCACATTGGCAAAAAACCCGATAAATTCCCTAACGATGAAGCGTATGAATGGGGTTTTTAAAGATGGACGAAGTTTATTGACAGGACAGAACATAACTCGGAATCCTGCCCGTCGAAGAATTTTTGCTATGGCAACACTAATCTTAGGAGTGAAAAAAATGACTATTGTGTCAACAGAAGCGTCGGAACTGGAGGGTGTACGTATAGTGAAAGGAGCTGGTTTGGAAAACTTGGCTAAAGCTAAGTCAATAATAGTGGGGTTGAAACCCCTGTAAGCGGCAATGTCTTTAAGGAATTTAATTTCACACGCTAAGAAAACTTCGGTTGAAAAGATACGTAAAGCACGAAACACAAAAGTGTAAAAAGCGGCCATTTTTTTGTTGAAAAGGATGGCAAGATTTAAAATGTGGAGGAAGTAAAACAGCGAAAGGCTTACGGAAAACAGAGGTCAAACCGATAGCCGACTTTTTTAATAAGAACATCAAGAAAATAGATAGTATTGTGTTCCTCCAAATCAAGACAGAACTCAAGACAAGCGTCTAAGGAGTTCATGATATGCAAAAGAGCGGCAATTTGATCCGGGGAGCCATCCCAGATAATAAAAATGTCGTCGATGTACCTGATCTAGAGTCTGAAATCTATTTGCATAAACAATATTTATATATTTTTAGTAAATTTTTTAGATATTTTGGTAGTAAAATTTAGTTTTTAACAAAATGGGTATTTGCGAAAGTACTTTTATTTATTCGAAGATAAAAAGCGAAAAAACAATTTTGACTGCAATCTTGAACATCCGTTACAAGCAGAATTTATTTTGACAACGTTGTTTACATTCACATGTAACCATTATATACAAAACTGTAGCATTCAAACCTCGAGGGGTTTACTTTGATAGACATCAAATTGTGCTTAAAATATTTGTTCAGAAAGAGAGATATATCAGAGCCCGCATATATCTTTAAAGATGGATGTTCACGTGACATTGAAGTCTCACAGGAAGCACACGATTGTTTACAGTTTAGAAAAGCCATAAATCTATGGAATACAGAATTTCTTTTGGTTTGTTTCTAAAAAGTGAAGTCAGTTATTTAGTAGCCAATTTAGAGACGATATCAATGGCGAAATCAAATGAAATTAAAGTCCTCTTTGTAAAAAAATGTAAATATTTAAAAATTATTTACAATTAGTATATAATATTCTAAATAAAAGAATATTTATGCAAATTAATAAGTAAATTCTAAAGCTTAATTCGGAAGGACTGAATGCCCGTGAAATTATTTTCTAATATAATGAAAGTTATTTATGAAACAGGAAAAAATTTTGCAAAACAATCAAGTAATCAAAAAAGTAAAGAAAGAAAATTGTCTCTCTAAAACTGAAAACAGTGAAGTAGAAAAGTAAATATTGCGGGTATTAAGTGAATGTGTTTTCAATTCTTTTTCATTTTTTGTTATGGATGTGGTTACGGTTTTTTGTAATAGACTCGACTTTATTTTACTTTTGTAAATAATACAAGTTTAGGTCACTTTTCATTGTCACTCTGAACCGAAACCGTCTCCAGGATTTAATTTCCTGGGTCGAAAATTATTACAGCACGTGTCGATACAATCACGGCATGCAAATTTGTAGCCAAGTCCCATTAAAACATTAGTTTCCAGGAGGACTGGTCCCTAAGATCCTCCCTCACTCTGGATACGGGTACGCTGTAAACATACATTTATATATACACAAATGTATATACATTAACTGCCCATAATCGTACTGACACATCTATGAATCGTGTTACGTGAATTCTTGTATGTCTGTTATGGAGTTGTATCACTGGTCATTGCCCATGCTACCATCGCAAATATATTAGTGTCGGATTCGAGGCACTATGGTCGCAGATGCCCGTGTTACGGCTTAGAGGATTAAATTAATCTGACGTAAATGAAATCTGTGTCTCGTCAAAACAAAGTATTTAATGGGGAAATTCAAATATTTACTTAAAGTTAAAATCATGGCAAACAGTAGTGTTGATATTAGCGTCAGAAGCGAAGTCTCTGATTATCAGTTACATATTTCGAGGTTAGCTATGACGTGATCTGTGGGCGCCCCGAGGGGTTGCAAGGGGTGCCTTTACACCCCCTTGGTTTATGAAAAAAAAAAGGACTGAATCCACAAGAAACTATAGTCCAACAACATTATTCAATTGGAATTTTTCCTGGATGTACCCCTTTGCATATAATTCTGGGAGAGCCCAGATCGTGATCCCAGTTTGAGAATTTTAACTAGGGCGCAATGTTTGCTGTTCGAAATATTTTTAAGAATAGTTTACTGCGGAGAATGGTTAGTCAGTCACTCTGCTGTGACGAAACTCGTGAAAGTCCACTATAATGAATAGCGGCCTTTGGATTGGCGTAAATAGCATAGTGATGGAATGGCAATTAAAGTGTCCAGACTCAGGGTCTAAACCGCCGAGCTTACAATAGTGGTCTTGTCTGTTGTTCCATAAAGGATTGGTTTCCATATAAAACGTCGGTGGCGCTTTTCATCTCTTCGGAAAAATACTCAGCTGTCTCTAGCGGTCTACTGGCCGTGGGAACAAAAATCTAATTGGAAATAAGAGTTGCAAATGAGCGGAGGAAAGGGGCCGTTACACTAGCATTGCTCTTGCTTTCTTTCCATTTCCCAAACAAATTGCTTTCGAAGTCTTCCAAGGTGTTAACAAACACGGAATAAAGTATTATTATTATTATTATTATTATTGTTGTCCCTATGATTAACATATATGTGCAAAGAGCCTCACGAATCCGTACTCAGTTATTAAGTGGTCATAGCATTAAAACGGTAACTTAGAAGTCTGGGGTTCGAGTCCTGTCGGAGGGCGAAGCATGTTTTCTTTCCTCCATCTATTATGAGCAAAGTTCTTGTGTGAACCGCAAAAACGCGAAGAGTCAAATTGCATCGTGCAAACGTTTATTAAGGATAATATGGAAGTCATTGTATATGTGCCACAAAATGTTCACTATGTGCTTATCCACGACTTTCTTTATTAGATTTGAAGCGTACATTTAAGATGATATAATAAAAATGATATGGATTATAAATATGCATAAAAATCGTTTTTGTAAAAGTGTACCTGAAAATTGGTTATCAACGCACACTGTACTAATATAAAGAAATTAGGCAATAATTAGTTATGCTATCTTGCACTGCTGCCAAGCGATAATATAAGCAATTATTTAAACATTTTCTATATGTTGCCGTATATTATCCACATAGCATTGCATGATACATCTCATGGAGAACACAGACGGTGATAAATCAAAACAGTTATATAGAGTCCTGCGTCTCTTCTCAACAAAACATTTTTTTGAAATACGTTATTTCAGAATTTATTCTGATTTTAGAGATTAATCGTACATTTTTATAGAATGGGTAAATTTTTCTTTAGGTGCCGTGAACAGGAGTACATTTATCTTTCATAGAAGCTAAAAGAAAATCTAAAAGTTCTACGTTCCAAGTTTGAAAATTGAGCATCAACGGATTAATATTTATGATCAAAACTTTCATCAAAATGAATTATTATTCAAAAGGGCTTATACGTTGAGAACTTCAATCAATCATCTCTCGGATTAAAAGAGATCGAATTCTTGTTCTTGGGCTAAAACTCATTCGATAATTTATCATATTTTAAATTTGAAATCATCGAATAACTACGAAAAATTTACCTATGCGATACACTTAATAAATACAGTTAATAAAAAACAGCGCAATTCGGCACAGTTGTAAAAATTTAAGGTAGTTTTAAACGTTTTCCGATGGCTTTACGCCACCTTCCAGAGAAGTATTCATAGCAGTAAACATGGAAGTTAGTACCACAGGGTAAGGTTATGGGTATCGTTCGTGAATTGGTGCCATCTACTGGCAGAGAGTAGAACAAAAATTTAAGCACTTGGTCAGTGATATGGCTGCTATAGCCAATATCCATCCAGAGTGGCCACGTTTTCTTCATATCAAATTTCTTTCGTAATTTTCTTCCTAATTTAATGTTCACTTTTTCGTTCCCAAATTCCGTTCATCCCTCCCCATGCAATTTTCTTTCCTTAATTTGTCTTCCGTTATCTGCCAGTAACGGGTACTAACTCACGAACAACACTATTATAATGTATAATATATGTATACCATATATAATGTATAATATATGTATACTATATATAATGTATATATATATAATATACATATAAGCTTTCACGCTTACTACCATCCACGCTTCTCTAGGAGATAGCGTAAAATATTAAAAGCTTTTATAGCATTTAAATCTGTATTAAATAGTTACAAAAAAATATTTAAAGCTATATTAAATTGTTCAAAAATCATTTAAAGTTATACTAAGTTGTTTAAAAAATTATTTAAAGCTATATTACATTCTTACAGCTATGTCAATTGTGTTTATCAAGGCATTATTTATTAAACTAATGAATTTTTAAGAAAATTTTCTAAACAGGCAAAAAGGTTCACCAGGAGATTCCATATCGAAATACAAAGGATCCATTCTTACACTGTTGTGAGATACAAGAGCACAGCGTTTTAGAAGCCAGCATCTCTCTCTCTCTCTCTCTCTCTCTCTCTCTCTGTTCTCTACTTGAAGAAGGTAGTAATTGGCAGCGGGATTATTGCTCTCTTAATTTTTAAACAAGTTCTTACCTAAAGAAGAATTGTTCTTCAAAACGGAGAAAAATAGCCAAACGTTTTATCAAAATAGCCAAATTATAATGGTCGAAATTATAGTATGTTATTATAGTTAACAACTTGTAACCTGGAATCAATTTTCCCGAAATGTATAAATTGCTCTGCTAGTTTTTCTAACAATGGTGGTCACCAACTGCAGCCTTGAAAAATCTTTTTCAGTTTTAAACAGAGCGAAAAATTGTTTGTGGCCAATTCTAATCCAAGAGAAATTCATTGCTCTTTCACTTTTACTCATTGAGAGCTACTTCCCAAACAGTTCGATTTTCATTAAAATAGTAGAACAGTTTGCTACTCCTAAGGCAAGAGCCAAAGACTTGTTGTAAATTGGAATATCGATACTAAGCACGTTATTCATAGTTTAGAATAAACAAGAAATTTAATGAAAAGTTATTCTTTCTTTTTTTTTTTCAGAAGCCTATGTGTTGCCACCCTATAACACGTTACTAAATAGCAAGTTTTAAACGTGGCACACAGATAACAGAAACTACTAAATAGAAAATTTGCTTAATCCATTTATCTCATTATATTTTTATTTGCGACGAAGATTTGAATGAAAAGCGGGTATACAGGAACGTAGCCAAGATTTTATTTCGGAAGAGGATATGAACTTAATCCTTGGCTCCTCAATGGATCTTTATCTTTTCATTCTTAACTTTTTCATCTGGGATTGCTGTAGTAGCCACTCCCTCACACACACACACACACACACACATAGCTTTAATTTAGTCCGTACTAAAATAAACGCAGTACATCCTTATAAACTCTTGCTCCATAAAAATAAAATCAATCATACTAAATTAGAACAAACGTAACACATTTAAGTCATAGAGGTTATTAAGTACCACTAATGGTAATATAGAAGCTATGGATGTGGGGGCGCTATAAAAATATTAGCCTAGTGTTGCCAGAACCCTTAATCGGGTCATGCATATTTCAAACCGATTCGAACGTATCCTGCGAAAATAATGGGGAAAATATTACAGTTCGGTATTTCCATAATTGAATTTCACAAACCTTAAATTTTGGTTTATGACGGAAACACTTCGTAAGCATTGGAAGTGAAGAAATGGAAGTCCACACGCATGCGCAGAATAGTTGTTCATTTTATAACGGTGCTGTCCATAAAGGCTTGCGAGAAGTATGAACTAGTCTAGGCCGTTTTACAAAGCCTTGTACTATGTTCTCACGTTATATACAGAGTATGTTTGTTTTCATTTGTTTGTGGTTTTTACGGCTCAAGGACTACAATGGTCATGCTGCGCCGGGACCTACTGTTTTCCGAGGAATCCGAACCTCTTAAGGCCTAGGGAACCAAACCCCGGACTACAGTGAGCAGTGCGATCTTTATGAGATCTCTGAGTAAGCGTTCTTTGCACTGCTGGGAGTCGAACCCGGATTAGCGGCGCACTAGGAGAGCGCCACCGCAGGGCGTTATACAGGGTAGCTAAGCCATCGCGATAATGTAAGTGGGCGTTTCATTGTGGACTGTAGACTGTAGTTGGACTGTGGATTGTATTCTGTCTTGGTAATTGTATCAATGTTCGAGTAATATGATATGAGTACTCAGTTGATAAAGAATATCATTATTTATCATAATAAGAGATATTCTAACAGACTTTTAGCAACAGTTGCATTGTTTTCTATATTGTTTGTTTGTTTGGATTTTTATGGCGCAAGAGCATCTGGGCTATACTGCGCCAGTTTGCTATATTCAACTGTATATATGTTGCGTAGTAATCAACTTCTGGAAAGGAGCTCATGAATATATGAAGGAACTTTATGATCAAGTATATAAATAAATAAAAATTTGCTTATTTTTGTATTTTCGGCTCAAAGAAAGCAGAGATCATGCTACGTGGCAGTGCTGGATTTATGTATAGGCCCAGGGCTAGGGCTCTGTGATTTCGATGTCCATGCACGGGTAGTCTAGGGAACTGGTGCTATTAAAATTTAAGCGTTATTTTAATCTTGTTTATTTACAAATGTTCGAAAAGTTTTCATTATTGACATATATAGATACTGAAGATAATGAATTTCAAAGGAAAGATCGTGATTTATTGACTGAATATCGCGAGGGCTAGATTCTTTAGGGGGCCCATTCCAGCCAAGGGTCCACAAAAACCTTAATCCGGCATTGCTGCGTCGAATAATGTTTATATTCTATTTGTTTTAATATCTGGGTATATAACAATTACACTATGGCAGCTAATAGCTATTCAGTCGTATGTTTCTTTCAGTAGCAGGACTAGGACGAACGATTACAAAAAGCAATTATTCTTGAGTTCCTAGGACTGCTTATTTATGCCTGGTATTGAAATTTGCCTGCGCTTCATAGCGCAAGGTGGGAAAAGGTTATACCTTGTCGGAACCTGTAGTTTCTCAAAGAACCAGAACCTATAGAAGAGGAATAAAGCCGGGATAATCAATAGCACAAGGTGGGCAAAGGTCATATTGTGTCGGAACCTGCAGTTTTCCACGGAACCGGAATCTCTACTTACAAGGGAACCAAGCCCGAGAAAACCAATGGCGCAATGTGGGCAATGGCCATACTAGGCCGGAACCTACAGTTTCCTGTGGAAACGAAACCTTTGTAAGAGAACCAAACCCAGGACAACCAATGACCTAAGGTGGGCAAAGACCATATTGTATCGGAACCTGCAGTTTCCCACACAATTTTAACCTCTACAAGAAAACGAAACACGGGAAACTCAATGGCGCAAGGTGGGTAAAGGTCATATTGTGTCGGAACCTACAATTTTTCAAGGACCCAGGACCTTAGTTGCCAAGAGAACCAAATCTGGGACAATTATTGGTAGGGAGAAAAACCCGCGCACGTTCCTCTATGCCATTGGAAGTCGAACGCGCATTTATGGCACCACAGACGAGTGCATTACCACTACGACACCTTAGGCAGTGGCTTTGCATTTTCCGAGGAATTTGAACCTCTTACAACCAAGAGAATCAACCCTCGGACGACGGTGGGCCCGTTAGTCTATTATCTATTAAAGTCCAATTTTACTTTTTTTTCCTCTTTAGAAGTCAAATTCAAATTAACGGCATACTACGTGAGCACTTTAATTTTGGGCCCCTGCATGGCTCCATGTTTTATTGACTGATATTTATTGACAATATACCAATTCTTCAAATATAATATTTATTAACAACGAAACAATTTACTAATTATTTATATAAATCGAACACTACGCAGATTAAATCAAACAACAATATAAATCAACGTTTATTGGCGTAGTATCACTACGCTATCACTACGCCAATAAACGTTGATTTATATTGTTGTTTGAGTTTACTAACTACTCAGTGATTATTAACCTGTTAACTGGGTATGACGACATTTTTCGTCATGCCCGGAAGACTACCAAAATGCGAATGACGACATTTTTTGTCATTGAAATTAAATATATTTAATATCACTGAAATTAATTAAATATAATAAATAAATATAGTTAATATCACTTAAATTAATTAAATATCACTGAGAAAAAAAATTGTCCCCAGCGTGAAACGAGTTTCACAAAATTTTATTCCCCGGTTAACAGGTTAACCTTCCGACAATGGGACGTTGTTGACGATATCGGATTTTGAAATTCATGGAAATTTTACAACATATTCTGCATATAATGTTAAAATACATTTATTATCAACTTTGGAATTATTCAATAATTCAAGATCGAACTAATAGCAAATCCATATTTTTAAAAATCTAACGTAAAAATCGGGAAGTAACTAATCCATTTATCCTAAACCCTCGGAATAAAATCGACCCATTAATATGAACCAATATGAAAAAAAAAAAAAAACAGGGGAAGCGTCGCTTCTGTGCTTTGGTGGCTTAGCGGTCAAGACACTTCGGATTTAGCGAAGGGACCCTAGATTGACTCCAGACCAGTGCCATGTCTCTTTTCCTCGTATACAGGGTGTCTCAGCACCAGGGTTGCAAACATCTAGGAGGGGTAGGGTACACCTAGACGAACAATATTTGTCATAGAACCTAGGGTCGCAAACCACTCACAGCGCTAGTTCTAAAACCGTCCAGCATGCACAAATATTTTCAACCACTGCGTGAAAAGCGCCAGATAAAACTCAGGTCAGCTGTAAAAGGGCATAGATGATTAGGACATCACATTCTGCACTTCTCATGCACTGGTTATCACTATTTGTGATTGCTGGACGGTTTTAGAACTGACGCTGTGAGTGGTTTGCGACCCTAGGTTCTATGAAAAGTATTGTTCGTCTAGATGTATCCTACCCATCCTACATGTTTGTGATGCAGTAACACCCTGTATATTGAAAGCTCTAATTTTAGCTCAAGCGTGTGTGTCAAAGATCACTATCCATAAATTGTGGAGCACCTAGCAAACAATGCTTTATCTTCATACGAGCCCTACAGCGGCTCAATGGTAACACGTTCATCAAGTGGTCCGGTAATCCTGGTTTGACTTCCAACGGTGCTACAAAAAAAAAGATTCCCGGTTAAATATTCACCGTAGTCCAGAGTTTGGTCCCCTAGGTTTTAGAAGGTTCGGATCTCCCTACTCTGAGAATGCAAAACCATCGCCCAACAGCAGCTTAGTAACGCACTTGTCTATCCTGTCATTAATCAAGGGACAATTCCTGATGTTTTCGTGGAATACATGGCATTTTCCTGCACATCGTAGCCCGCGATTTAATTTCCCGGGCGGAAGCGTTTCGGATTTCTCATAAAATTATAAATCAATGTGTTTATTACATATTATTATTAGACAGTGTGTTTTTGTTTTTACGGAGAGTAAAAACAAAAACAAACAATACGCATATAATAGGTTTCGATCAAGAAATAAACGGCATTGACATAAAGTTGTGTGGAAACTGATTTATTTTTAGAAAAACTATAATTCATATCGAAATCAATGCAAACATTAAGCATAATTTCACACGTATTCACGTAAGATAAACAACAACATGAATCATCAATCTCATTTATAAAACCAATTTTTTAAAAAGTCGAGAGAATTCTTTTGAATCTTGAGAATTTTTTTTGTCTTAACATTTGAACTTTTTTCAGACATGACAAGTTAACTTCAAAGGATATTTTTCATGAGAAGTTTTGAAACATTTTTCAATGTCTTTCTTAAAATTTTTGTTGAAAACTGCATGTTCAACGGCTCGTTTCTGAGATATCATTTAGTCTTCTATCACTGCAACAAATCTTTTTCCTTGTTCAATTCAAAGAAAGGAAATTGATGAATGATCCGTATAAAAACAATTTTTATTTCCTTCTCGTAAAAGCATAGAAAAACGAATTTGTTTTAATTGGAATTCGAACTGTTTCTGATGAAGGAATTTCCAAAGAATGTGAGTTTTTTTCTTCTCTACTATTGTTGAAATTTTCGTGAAGAAATTCTTTTCCGAAAGTAAAAGTATTTCTTTACTTAAAAAACAATTTAATGGTTTCCGTATGCGTTTATGACCATAGACCTTGCTTATTTTTGTTTTGGGGATGTTTATTTACGAGAATGTAAGTCTCGTTTTTCTTTCTGAAGTATCCTCAGTATGCAAAACTAAACAAGGTTTTGAAAAATTGATTTATAGTTCTAAGATTTATTAAATACCCGAGCAAAAAAGCTGTAAAGTCATTCTTTCAATTATAAGGCAACTTAGGTTAAATTGATGAACATTTTATTCTTTCCATTTAGTGAATAATATTTTATCTTTATTTGCTGATACGTTCAATGGAAAATGTTTTTATATGCAGTCCAGTCTTATATTTATTGGAAAGAGGTACCAGCACTTTCCTGCATTGTTTGTGTCTTTATGACGCAAGGGACGGAAAAGTCCTACGTGGCACGAACCTACTAAAATCAATTAACTTTTCAATCCTCCCATTTAATGAATAATAGTTTATTTTTTACTTGTTGATAAATCAAATGAAAAATGTTTTTATATGCAGTCCAGTCTCATATTTATTGGAAGGAGATGCTAGCAGTCTTCTATTGGTTTTATCTTTACCACGCAAGGGACGGAAAAGTCCTACTGCAAAGGAAACTATGATTTTGCGAAGAACCAGAACTTCTGCTGAAAAAGAAAAACTGCCGACTAGGGTATGCAAAAAAAAAAAAAAATCATCCGTTTTACGAAGCCAGTGGGAATCGAACACGTGAATATGGTATGATTGTACGCGAGAGTAAAACGCCAGAGTTACTACTTGGAGAGTACTAGTATGCGAGAGTGGGACTGTGAAGTTATATATTTTCCTGACGCATCGGAACCTCTTAATATCTAGGGAATCAACTCCCAAAACAAACAGTTCGACGGTAATTTTTTTTTTCTTTATATTTTTTTTATCGTCGTTTAGAGTAATGTTGCGATTGCGAGAGGTTGTAGTCGATTGTCTCGATTATTGAACATATCGAAACTTCTCGATGGTTTTTAAACCTGACACGATACATTATGTAACTATGCACGGTGGAAAAGGATCTTGATTCGTTGGTTTGTTTTTGTAAGCTCAGTGAAAAAACAATTCCGAACTATAGATTTTTTAAATGAGGATCGTAGCGTTCTGGTGAGCACACAATAACAATTAATTACGCAATCAATGTTTCTTATATAAGCGTAAATGCACAGATTTAAATTAATTCGCGATAAGTTTAACTTAATTTTGTTCGTTTTAATTCACACTTTCTTCGGACTGCTGACTGACTGACTTCGCTTCGATTCTCTCGTTCTTTCGGATGCAACTGGATAAGTGAGCAGTAGCCGGTCTATCTCGTAGGTGTGTGCAAAACAGGGGTTTTCAACCCTTGGCCCGCGGACCACTTGCAGCCCGCCAATATCTTTTATGCGACCCGCAGGATCATGAAAAAATACAAATTGTTTCACACAAAAATAACGCCCCTTCCTCATTATGAGTCTTAAATCCGTGTATTTTATTCCGTTCACATTTGCGCATTTCGTAATAAATACAATAAAATAATATTATCTTAAAAGGCTAATAAACTATAAAGTAATACGCGGTCTTATTTCCATTCTGTTTTACTTTAGTTTTCTAGTGTATATGGTCATTAGCGTAAGTTTTATTGATTTGCAGTGCAACAGTGATTTAAAACAAAATCAACTTAGGATTCATTAAATTCTATCCTAAATATGTCGATAAGAACATCTTTCTAACCATCTGACTGCATGCTCTTAAAATCTTACTATTCGAGCGCACTTACATCTGCGCCTAGGCATGCGCAGGAAGTTCGTAAAAGGGAGGTTAGAGGCTTCAATTGCAGGTTAGAGAGCTACAACTTCCATTCACTAAGATAGATTCGATGGAACAGTTAGAAATAACGGGAGGTGACGTCACAAACAGACTAGCCGCTTACAACAGAGTAGGACTCCGATTTTAGAACTTGTTTTTAGCGACCGTTTGTCGGCGCCAAAAAGGAGGAACTTGGAGTATAAGACTGTTGTAAGCGACTGACCAGTTTATGAAGTAAATACATGTTATCAGTTTTCCAACTGTTCCACTGGACATCTTTTCGCGAACGGATAAAATGCATACAAAATTCCATCGCAATATGGGGTTACAAGCCCATGAGTCCCATTCCGAGTACGCCAGTGCATCTTCAAACAGTTCTATTCTTCAAGAATGAAGTTGGTAAAATCAAAAGTTGGGACCAGAATAAATGATGGCCGCCTTGAAAACTCTTAGGGTTGCATCAAAAATAAGACCTGATATTGACAGGTTTGTTAATAATAAGCAGTGCCAAAAATCACACTAAAAGGTTTGATTTCGCTTTATATATTAACAACTAAAAGTATTGTAAATGTTTTTTGCTTCCATACGTATTTTATATTGTAATGTATATATATATTCAGTTTCAGATTCGGATCCAGAAAGTATATTCGGGTGGACGCGCAAAACCAATATAGAGAGCTTAGAAAAATCGACAAAAATATCTGATCTAGGAGGCGCAGGAGGCGTCCCCTGAACCCTCGCCTTTGTTCAGTCTTAATATTGCTTATACAGTAGCGAGGCCAGCGGGCCAACAAGAATAAGCAAAATTGGCCCTTGGAATAAAAAAGGTTGAAAACCCTTGGTGTAAATCATCGGCTACTTGCTAACTCGCTTCCCTTCGATTCTCTCATTCATTCTGACGCAATTGTCTAACGAAATTTGTCTAACGAAATCCATGGAATCCATGGACGGCTAGCTGACTCGCGATGCGATTATTTCGCTTGTTAACGATGATTCGATACTTTCCATCGTAAAAACAAGTGCAGGTCGTTTGGATTTCGTTAAATCAGGGTTTTACTCAATAGGCTCTCTAAAACCCATATAACAATTCTATAAACAAATGCTATAACCTTTTGCCCGGATATCAGAAAATGCGGTTAGATTTATCTACTTACCAAACTGACGACGACGCCACATGCTTGACGGAATCGTGCAGCAGTGATTCAGCCATGTTCACGTGATTGAGCAGTGTGGTTGGATTGCTGACATAATTGCATTTGAACATCTCAATTGTCAAGTTCAAGGATGAATGAATTCTCGACATGATTGCAAATTTGAGTCGATTGCCATTCTTTCGATTGTAAAAACATTTCGTAATCGTCCATCTCTGGTCAAATCCAGATTGATTTAAAGAAATTTAGATAATGTAAAAAATTACATATAATTTATAAAAGATATTGGATATACATTTACTTCGAAAATATTTTTAGTGTAGAATTTGACCAGTAATTTGACTATGTATAGAATTTTGCATATTAACAATTATTCCTTATGTTCTCTACTGCATTTGAATACTCCATATAATTATGAATAAAATGCTTGTGCTAAATGCATATTTTCTGTGACAATATGTATAGCCGTAGGATCATATGGGGCCGTGGGGTCTGAGCTCCCCCAAACAATTTTAAAATAAATTGCAATTTTGCATATATTATAATGTATAATTAATAAATATACTATATGCTTGACCCTTACAGTAATTTTGAAAACCGTACGTTTTTGAAAATGCGTACTTTACTTACTTTAGGTAAGCATTTTAAATATTCTGCATAAATGCTCTCACATTACCTATAATATCTGTTAAAGTTTACTGCAAAACCGTTAAGATTTATTGTTTGTGGTTTTACGGCTCAAAGACTACAATGGTCATGCTGCGCCGGGACCTACTGTTTTCCGAGGAATCCGAACCTCTTAAGGCCTAGGGAACCAAACCCCGGACTACAGTGAGCAGTGCGATCTTTATGAGATCTCTGAGTAAGCGTTCTTTGCACTGCTGGGAGTCGAACCCGGATTAACGGCGCACTAGGCGAACGCGTTACCACACTGCGCCACCGCAGGGCCGAAAACTTTAAGGATACTTCAGCTTTTAACGAATTCACTATATTCTATGAAGAATACATTTTGAAAATGAATAAATAGTAAATTTCGTGTTAATATTTTGCAAAATCAGATGAAATTTTGTGTCCTTGTTAAAAAATAGTAAGCTAGGATCTTCCCAAGAAAAACAATCTACTAAATTAGTGAGCGGATCGAAGAGGTTCAATTAGTGTGAAATATATACTGTGAGCCAAAGTGAAACTAGTACATCTGTGGAATTATGCTTACGTATACAAAGACAGAGCTAAAGAAATACGTGTCAAAAATGAAGTTCTTTAAGCAGATTTATTACTGAAAGATTCCTAAATATAATACACCCTAAAAGTATTCACATTTTAAGTAATTTTGAGCCATAGCAAGAGAAATAAGAAAGTGTGATAGCGGCACCGAACTGAAACTCGTATAAAACTCTTTAAAATTGTTTCACGCTCTCAAATCCCACAAATTTACTTCAAAGTTGTGTCAATTTGTTTATCCGTTCATCTCGTATTAGTTTAATTCGTGATTTTGAAAATAAATCTTCTCTAATTTTTCAGATTGGACTCCAAGGAGGACAGTTATCTGAAGGCGAGAGAAAGTTTAACTATCTGGCATCATAAAACTGGAAAATGACTTCGTGAAACTGTTAACATGTCATTTATCACAGTGGATGGAGTAATAAACCGATATAAGCATGAAGGAAGACTCCTAAATATGGCGTAAAGGAGTAAAAATTTTTTTTTTAATAATTATGGGGAGTTAGAAAAGTGAGACACAATCCCTTAATGACTGCCCTTAAGTTTGCTTCAGAAGCTGAGGAATACTTAAATAAGAATGCTAATCCCCAAACAATAAGAAATCTTTTTAATAAAAATGGATTCCCATGGGCGAGTAGCTACGAATAAGCCATTCATCACTAAAGTCAATAGAAAGAAATGATTGAAATTCGCTAATAAACATAATTTGGAGAGTTTCTCATTCTGTAAATATTTCACGTACGCCGACGAAAGAAAATTTAACTTATTTTGTTCAGATGGGAAAATAACAGTATGGAGAATAATGAGCAGTTGAATCCTCAAAACTTGCGCCCTACAGTAAAGCATGGGGGATGGAAGCATTATATTGTGGGGGTGTATGGCAGCTACTGGAGAAAAAAATTGAAATTTATTAACGGTAAGATGAACCAGTATATATATACTGACATGCCAAAACGAAATTTAAAAGCTAGCTTACGAAATCTTGAAAGTGCGAACAATTTTATAAAGTACCAGGATAATGGTCTAAAACACAAAGCTGTAAATACTAAACTATGGCCTTCATACAACTCTCATAATTACCCAAAAATACTTGAAACGCCTCCTTGGTACCCAGATTTAAATGCGATTGAAACTCGGTGGAGCTATTTAGAAGTTACTATACGAAAATATACAAGGTACCAAATATAGATGACTTGAAGAAGGCTTTGTTGGAGAAGTGGGGGGAAAATTAACCCATCTTACTGTAAAAATCTTCTCAAATCGATGCTAAAACGCTTACAGCATATTACAAAAAAACAAAACAAAGGATGTGCAATTAAATATTAAGAATGATTTATTTTAATTGAGGAAGCTTTGCATCACGTTCTACGAGTTTCACTTTGTTGTCAAAATAATGCAGTTCAGTTATGATTCGAATTTCAGTTGGAAATTGCTTTTCATTTAAGCTCTTTTGGCTGTTACATAATCAAGTACAATATTATTATTATTATTATTATATACATCGAATAACACATTTTCAAATGTTTCTAGTAGCATTTTATCGAGACAAAATTACTTGTGCTTGAGTGTACGAGTTTCTGTTTGACTTGCTGTATATGTATCATTGTTTAGCGAATATTGGACTTACTGGCAAAATCATGCTTGTAAAACCTTTACTGCAATATTTTCTAAACGAAGCAAAAACATTGCTATTTCACACATTGGCAGTGTTAGAAAAAATTTAAAGGTACTCGCTCTGATTCGCCATGATAAAATGTTATTAGATAAATCCCAAAAATACCATGAATAAGTTTAAGTTAATGATCAATAATTTTTCAAGTAGAAAATTCTCCATCTTAAAAAATGTGTCAATTTTACACTCATTTTGCTAAGGGTTTTTTAAGGTTGTTAGAAAAGCATCAACCTCCATGTTTTTCAGTACAAAATATATATATCTCACTTATATGAGTACGTATCTTTTGGGCACGAATATATTCATTCGATATCATGGAGGCATGTTTGATTGTTGTGGCTGATACAGTTTTGTGGCCGATACTCGATTGCTCTAATGTATTGAATCATTAGACAGATAAATCGATATTACCGGAATTAATATCGATTTATATGCCCCTTACCTACCTTTCCTCTGGCAGCTCCGGAAGCTATTTTTTGATAGATATCCGACTGAATATTTGTTGCATAATTATATTAACGGATCTGCAGAAGAAGCAGCAAGAAATGCTGGAGTTTATTGCAAGAGTGTTCAATGTGTATTGCAGTGAAAACCTACTCCAGATGTAACTGCGGTTGCTTTAGTAATTAATGGAGTTGCTGCTAAAACCGACAATATGATAGATTATAAAGGAATCACATGCATCCATCAGTGTTCTTACGTCTACATATTATAATGGCCCTGTTGGTGTTCATGAAAGTATATACGCTCTGTGATTAAAGCAATAATTTGAGTTGACCTTTGAATCTTTAGTCATTGAAATATGGTTGAAAATAAGAAGGCTCACCAACCTGGCAGGAATTATTTTTACAAAAACCAAACCATCCAATAGAACCGCAAATTGTAAAAAGAACATTGTTTGGTTTAAACCATGACATGCAATTTAGATATTTTTAACAAATGACTAAGGGGAAAAGAAACTATCTTCTGATATATGCATACCAAAAGGGATTCAAAGGAAGGTCGGGGTTGTTTGTTCTTTTATGATAAGACATGATTATTTTATGATTAGACATGATTTTTCATCATTAGACATGATTTTTCATCATTAGACATGATTATCTACAAGAATACCTCCATGGGATTAAATTGAACCTAATTCGTTTGCATGCCATTTGTATATGGGCGTGATTTTGTGACTAAAAGGTACCTTCTTTCATTTTCAAAATCTAGAAGCTATCGTGAATGCTAATTCGGTAAAAAGTTCATATTGTGTATTTTCAATGTGGCAAATCGTTATTGGGATGCAAGAAAATTACCAAATTAATGACCAAATTAATGAAAAATGCCTTGGATTACCATAACTCCTGGGATTCAGAAAATCTAAGCGAATAATACAAGTTTGAAGTTTAATTGTAACGCATATAACCAAATATATATAATTGCTTAAACTATTTCTTATTTTTGTTAATTATTTAATAATACATAACAGTACTCTTGTTCTGTTTATCTGATTACCTTTTTATTTGAATAAAGGTAGCTGCAAACGTATTTTTCGTCGACATCCGCCTTAAACACTTGAAACTCTTTTTATCTCGAATATTTTATTGCGGTCTTTTCTGAAATTCCACATTCAGTTTCGGTTTGTGGACATTTCAAGGCTTTTTGACTTTTTATTCGTATTCAATTTACATTTTCAACAGTTTATCATCGATTAATTAGCATCTTCTGCTAATTGCCGACTGTTCAGTTTAGCAACAGTCCCTTCAGTCATTGATTTCCTTTAAATTCCCTTTGATGCAGTTCCATATCTGCGGTGAGAGAAAGAGAGTTTCACTTAAACGCTGCTATAATTTGCAGATTACCATCCCTTAATACTGAGCACTTGCAGACACATTGTCTTGAACAGAATGTTCTAGTAAAAGTAACTCCTGGTAGGTTAGTGATGAAGTATGATTCCCGAAATACTGTAAGGACTGTATTTCTGATAACTGGAAATATCCTCGATTTCTCTAAATCAAGCAACTTGTTGTCATCATGATGACGTCTTAGAATAATGATCCTTAGCTGCCGGGCCCTGATATCAATTATGCCGAGTCGTAAGAGACTCTCCTGGAAATTATCATTTTAGTTTTCTAACCGTTTTTCACAAAGAATTTATTGTAGAAATATTCTGAGGAGAACAATATTAACAAAAAATAGAACGACTGAACTGGGCTTACTATAACTAGTAAATAGTAAAATTTAGTCACTGGTTCAACGCATAAGAAAGGATTCCGTCATGTTTTGAGAATTACTATTCCCTTTATCAAGGAAAGTGCAACTTCCCTTGATGCAGCGAGCACTAGTTGTCGAAACGTCGTGAAATCTTTTCTTGTACCTCCAGCCAGTGAGAAAAGAAAATATTATTCGCGAATGCGTGGAAAATCTCAGAGCTAGAGTGTCTAATTAACATTTTTGCAGCAAATACCAATGACTTACCCGTATATTTTAAAATATGTAAGTGCTCATGAATGATCGCGAGTTTTAAGACATTAAAATTTTTATGTTTCAAGAAAAGGTATATGGCTCATTATGATCGATCATAAAAAGTACCGAAATCCGATTACGAGGGCGAATCAGAAAGTCTTTGCCCCTATTTTTTATTAGCCAAAATAAGGTACATACAGGTAATTACAAATATACGTACTATTCTACGTACCTTACACTATTTTTCCACATAGTCCCCACACCGGTTCAGACATTTGTCCCATCGCAGCACTAAATTTGAGATGCCCCTGTGGTAGAATTCGTCCGGCTGACTGTGGAACCACCGTCGGACTGCTGTCTTGGCTTCATCGTTGCACGTGAATCGCTGTCCTGCCAGGAACTTCTTCAGCGGACCGAAAACGTGGAAATCACTAGGGGCGAGGTCCGGACTGTATGGTGGGTGGTCCAGACTCTCCCAGTGAAATGACCGGAGCTTGTCGGCAGTTCTGATTGCATACAGTCCGGACCTCGTCCCTAGCGATTTCCACATTTTCGGTCAGCTGAAGAAGTTACTGTAAGGACAGCAGTTCACGTGCGACAGTAGTTCCATATTCAGCCGGACGAATTCTACCACAAAGGCATCTCAAATTTAATGCTACGATGGGACAAATGTCTGAACCGGTGTGGGGACTATGTGACGTACTTTATTTTGGCTAATAAAAAATAGAGGCAAAGACTTTCTGATTCGCCCTCGTACAATAATGTATAGCGCATTCTTCGTTATTAAAACTGAACAAAATAACCCCGATATATATTACGAATGCTAGTGACCAAACAGTAAGAAATTATAGCAGGAAAGGGCATATTAACGGAAAGAGTGCACTGACATTGTTTATGATTATGCCATAAGTAATTATTAACACTTATCATAATTTAATGTATAAGGTATTTACGAGTAAATTTGTTTGGACGAGGTCCTCGTCTTATAAAAAAGAAGGAGCTTATCAGGCCGCGGCCTCATGAAGGTTGAGAAGTACTGTCTTAGAATATGAAAAAATACTGCACTTAACTTCTACTCAGTTCGCTTTTCACAGACTTAACTTTGTTGTTAGACAAATTGTAGTAAGCTTAATTAATTTTTATTTCGCTACAAATAGACGATTAGATTCTTTTACTCGCATAATATATCACCATGCTCTCTTCTTGTTGCGATTACTTTATCTGCAGATTCTCTTAGTTAACTTCGGCAGTTTCTTTCTTTTTTGCCTTGGCAACATTATCGCCTTGCTAGGGAGTAACAGAAAGAGCATAACATTGGTATATAAAGGACGTCCTTTTGTATTCCATAGTAGATGAGTAAGGTAGCAAATTTTCATTGTTTAAACATGCATTAATTCGGTTTGATAAACAATAAGCGTTATTAATAGTTGATCCTCATAAAAAATAGTTGATCCTTATCAAAAATAGTTGATCTTTATAAAAAATAGTTGATCTTTATAAAAAATTGTTGATCCTTACAAAAAATAGCTGATCCTTACCAAAAAAAATAGCTGATCCTTATAAAAAAAAATAGGTGATCCTTATAAAAAATTGTTGATCCTTGTAAAAAAATAAATATTATTTATCTTTTATTTAAAAGAGAATTTATTTTAGTTTATTTATACTTTAAGCAACGAAATTAAATGATGATGTATCAAGAGTCAAACACTTATATCCTAGTGACGAATTCACCATCGGGTTAAATTGTTTAATCGAAATTAACATATTTATGGAATTCGTTTTATAAAGCAACTTTTCATCAACGTTTGTGAACCGATATATAAATGGGAGAATCGAGATTTCTAATTCTGTAGTTATAATTTTTCTCTATTAAATATTTAACTTTACTTTCGTGTTAGAGCATTAGTATCACGCTAACTTTTATACGAGAATCCATTTTATTCTATAAAGTTTAGGTATGTTACATAAACGCAATAATATTATTATTAAAATACAAAAGATTTCAATAAAGAAAATTAATTCAACTTTTCAGGTGTAGTAAAATAACGTACGTTTCGGACAGCCGTTGGCCGCTCCTCTTCGGAAATACAGATAATTCAGAAGCGAACAGATTTTGAAGTAGAGCCGATTCTCTGTGTTTGTTGTATTGCTGTCTTAACGAAGGCATCGCCATCTACTGGAAGTGAAAGGGGAGTCGAAACAGGTGAATATGTTCTTATTTAGAAAACATATATTAAGTTTTTTTCTACTGCTGGCTGAAACTCGGTGTCGATTTATTCAAAATATTTAACATATTTTCAGAACATTGGCTGATATAAAATATTTCTAAAAAATCCAAATATATATTTATATATATTTGGCGATTTAGATTGACGGATCATAGAGGCATCTTAAAAATTAGACTTACACTGTAGTCCGGGGTTTGGTTCCCTAGGCCTTAAGAGGTTCGGATTCCTCGGAAAACAGTAGGTCCCGGCGCAGCATGACCACTGTAGTCTTTGAGCCGTAAAACCACAAAACAAACAAACAAACAAAAATTGGACTTACTTTTTTTATCCCAGCAATGATGTGCGACACAGAGGAATTATGTAATTCGACTTTAAGACTTTAATTCGACTTTAAGAATTTTTACTAAATCGACTCTAATTTTTGGAAAATAAAGTAATCTGTTCTCCAGTCTACAAGAACAACTTCACCTACTTCAATTTTACTTTTATTGTCGATAGATGGAGCTGCTGTTGACAACAATGGCAACTTTCAAGTGATAAACGGCTCTCGACTGGCAAGGATGGTAGCACAACAGACATGTGGAATTGATTGCATTTCAGTATTTGTTTAGTTTTGGATTATTTCTATTCCTGACGGGGAAGGCCAAAGTCGGTTCGATGCTTCCGTTATTTTACTACCACTTCAACGTTGGATATTTATTATCCTCGTTTATTCTTCGTACTGCTACGTCGCCATGTTACTATTACGATGTATTTATTTTCTATTTATACTTATATTCGCATAAACAGTATTTAACATTAATTTTTTCCAAGTTTTTCTCAGATAAAACTGTGATGATTGCAGGGTGAAGACACACCTCCAACCCTCCCGCTTTGTCTTCCTCATTTACTAACAGTAACAGAACATCTTCAAATTGTACAGGCAACAACTAATTAAACACCATGCCAATTACCGTAATTTTCAATTAAATCTTTAAAAAATCTGATGTCCTAACTCGAATCTAAATACTACGCTCGAATCTAAATAAATGCGCTAACTCAAGCTTCATACTGTCTAATCAGGGCCGCCCCTAGGCAGGGGCGAGCGGGACCCATGCCCCTGGCTCCGCGAAGCGTAATTCTCAAATTTAAAATTTTTGTAATATTAAAAATTTCCCCAAAAATATTTTTGCTTTGGCTCTCGCATGTCGTTCTATCTAATGCTCCTACATTATTCCACGTTTTTGTCTTGTTTTCTTACTCGTATATGTATGGGCCCCCGAAATATGTTTTTCCCCAGACCCCTCAATGCCTAAAAATAGCCCTGTGTCTAATATTAAAGTTTTTCAAATGAATCCACAACAACAACAATTTTTTCCACAATCTAAAGAAATCGAAGTTCTCCTTATCAAATTTGCAAAAATGCAAAACCAAAGAAACTGAATTGTAAATTATGATTTACGTACTATCCAGAGCAGAGCTCTGTGACAAGCAATAGCCTGCTGCTCTCCCTTACTTCTTAGCCACACTGTCCACATTCTAATAATCTCAAGATATCATTGTAGCAACGTAAATATTACATTACGAATTCACCATCATAAACTTCACAGATTACTTAAAAGCATTCTTCTAACTCTTAAATAAATTTCTAATATCATAATTTTAGATCAGTTTATTTTTAACTTGGTTACTCTGCACATTCTCAGCAATTATGCAATGTATCAAAATAAAATAAATTAGGAGTTTATTTTGACCTTTTAAAATAATCGCTAATTTCAAAAGTTCTTTTAAAAGCACACAAGGGGAAACGAATTGGAATAATATTTGAATTAAATTAAAAAACATGAATTAGGGGGAAAGCCGAAACCGAGTTATCAGACCCTGTCCTAATGGTTTCGGTGGGGTTCGTTATCAGAAAGAATTCTGATTGCCGTGGACTCCGGGAGCTTTCAGTCGAGCGCGCAATTGACGCTAGATGTCATTTGCCGCTGAAAAGCTTCCAACGAAGTCATTAATGAAATAACTTGTCTTTTAATACGATGGGAAACTTGTAGGTTGGATGCGAAGCTTGGTAGTAGTAGTCATTAAACGTCGAATATAAACGTCGCTAATGCCCATGTCGGTGATAGGAGTGCAATGTTTGGTCAAGTATCACCAAGAGCTCTTGTAGCATGACTCATATCCACTTTAAGCTTGCTTTTAAATTTTAAAATACTTTCGCACGACTTTTAATGAGAATGCCGCCGTACTGGCATCGGAGTTTGCAATTTATGGGAACGTGAATCATAATACATCTCAAAATCCGAATTCAAGATTTTATATTTCATTTTTATAAAATAAACGGGATGGGACTGACAGAGGATTCCGTATCGGATTCCCATCTCATAATAGACTTGTGTGGAAAGCATTTGGAGAGACCTTCATTAGGCACTGGATAGATAATAAACATATATCATCACCATCATCATCATCATCATCATCATATTCAACCATTATCTATCCACTGCTGGATGAAGGTCTCTCCAAATGCTTTCCACACAAGTCTATCCTGAGCAATTCGCTTCCACGTCACCCCAACCTGTTTTCTTACCTAAGAAAACAGGTAATTTTATATATATATATATAAAAGTTTTCCTCGCCCATTCTTGGCGGAAACAGGCTTTGGGACGGGCAGAGCGCCATGTTCCCAAGCCTCTTTTTACATCACTTCTTAATGTGCCATGTCTAGAAACTTCCTGACAATGTGACACGTGTTTAGGATTGTGGCTTTTTGTATTTCAATGTAGGTGTTTGGGTCAATGTTGAGTATCTCCAAATTCGTCGCAAGCGTTTTTGGTACTATCCCTGTTGCTGAGATGACTAACGGGATGATGAGGATCTTTTCCATACCCCATATATCTCGTACTTCATGTCTGAGATCTTGGTACTTGGTGATTTTCGTTGTGTAGGTTGTCTGTATGTTATTGGTGTTGGGTACTGCTATGTCGATTAAGTACGTGGTCTTATTCGATTTATCGACGAGGGTTATGTCAGGACGGTTATGTGGGACTGTCTTGTCTGTTATGATTGCTCTATCCCAGTAAAGCTTGTGTGTTTCGTTCTCATGCACGGTCTCTGGCTCATATTTGTATATATATATATATATATATAGGATATCATGGATGCAGGGAAAACGTTAAGATATAATAAACTAAGGTTTTCTTTCTTAATGAAACCAATTTTATTTTTAAACACATTGAAAGATACTGTTTAAATAAGAAATAATTTTTAGCAACGTTTTTAGGCGTAGTGATAGTAAACCTTTACTATTGCTACGCCTAAAAAATTTGATAAAAATTGTTTCTAATTTAACCTGTACAGTGTTCGATTTACATAAAGATACTGTTTACTTTATAAAAATAAAAATATGTTCTGTTTAGGGTACAAAGCTATTTTTCGATTTAAAAGTGAGACTTTTACCACACGCGGCACACTTTCAAAATAAACTTCAAATTGCACGTAACCTTTAAATTGTTTTCGCATTGAAACGTAAAGTATTTCTAGTGCTCTTCTGGGAATTGGAAATTTACATACAATTTGGATATTGATTATTAATCGCTATATAAATGTAAAAGTTTTGATAAATATTTATATCGGATAACGGCAGCCATGAAGAAAATTATCCGATATTTTGCTATCGGTTGTAACAGGTTACAACTGTAATACCAATTATACGAAGAAAACGACTATGTTGTACAACTTAAAAAAAATTCTGATAGCCAATTTGATAATATGTTTCGCTTTTCTTCTCTTAGAATTATAATCCATACATGATGCGACGTTGAAACAAAGATATTATGATTTTGCGACTATATTGTTTAAGGCTATTTTATATTTATATCCTCATCTCTCTGTTTAGGAACCAAATAGTTGCGCTTTATACTGAAATGGAACTTTAAAACTTTAAGAATTGCACAGAAACAGAAGAAAGGTTCTCGAATTTTAGGCTCAAGTAGTCAGAGCAGGTGCCGGGAATATTTTTCAAGGGAACAATGGATTACCTCTTGAGCAGGCTATTTTCCGCGTGTGTTCTAAAAATTACTTAAGCGCACAATAACAGCCCGAAATTGTGGAGAATGGATAGCGGGAAAAAAGTCTGGAACGTAATGCAGTCTAGCGTGTTAAAAGAGGATTATGCTCTTCTTTCCCTTTTAGGTTGTCGAGTGGGAACGCGTCATTTGATTAATGCTAGACTCGAAACTTTAAGACCGCGTGGACATTGTGATTGATTCATAGGAAGTTCCATGGTTAAAAGGAGGCACACGTCTGGATTTAGTTAGAAATGGCTAAATATTATTCTGATGACGTAGCACTACGCAGAAGAGATAACAAATAGAAAAAAGTACGTTTTTAAGAAATTTTATTCGACAAATTTCAACGCGTTTCGCACTGACTTTGGCCCTCCCTCGTCAGGAATACACTTCTGTCTGGTACGGAAATAAGCAATAAAGTGTTACCAATTCACGGATGGGTTGTGTTGCCGGTTAGATCTCGTTACCGGTTAAAAAATGCTATTATTGTCGACTGCCGCTCCATCTATCAGCGTAGAAACGCCACACTGGATGTGATGTAGTAGGCAAAAGTTGGAGAGCTGAAAGTATGTTTCTCCACGCTTTACTGAAGTATGGAGTGGACCTGTGATCATTTACAATATCACCGGAGTGTTTTTGAATAAAAAATGCTTCCAAAAAATCCAATTCTACAGAAGACTTGGGTTGATGAATGATGGTGGAGCCATTAAAATAAAAGTTATGTAATGAACTTTTTATTCAAAGCTTAGCATTCTATTAAGCTAAAGGTTATTACATAAAAACTATGAAATTTTGGGCTAGACGATAAGACGAAAACAATCAATCCACTTGGCAAATCAAACCTATTTATTTTATATATATTCTATTACAACAACCTTAACATTGTCCATTCAAAAGCAATATATGTCTATTCAGAATCTGTAATAGACGACTTCAGGTAATAAATGGAGCACTCTCATCCAGTTAACCAGTACCATCACTGAAAGAATTTTACAACACTTTTAATTCTAAAAATTTATGAAAATAACTGCACATATAACCACATTAAAGTCTAAAATTAATCAAAACTCCTAACCTGAGCTTGTTGACCCGAAACTAATCCAGGAACCACTATGAAGTCACATCCAGCGAATGGTCCCACCTTCCGTGTTTTAATAATCGCTTCTCATACACAGAAGAATGTGTAATTACACTTTAAATTCTCTAAGGGAAGGATTTACTAAACACTTATTCTCTAATTACTCTATGACCTCAATACTATTACAATTTTGGTTAGCACAACAAACGAAACTTCTATTTCAATTCTATCATGGAGTTAGTACAAAAATTCTAGTTCAGTTATTTGAGCTATGTATCAAGCCACAACCTCAGCACTACTACAGCAGTTTCCACTAAACAATAATTAAATTTCCAGTCATTTAGTTTTAAATAAGAATAAAAGTACTTATGTCTCAAAAAGTCATGTCCTTGCTCTTCTACGGGTAACGTTCCAAAGCACAAAGTCAGTCCACTTTGAGCAGTCGAACAAGCCAGTACAGGTAGCCTGGTCTTTAAGAAACTTCAGCGGATTTTACCCAAGCGCCGAAAAGAGTTCTTTCAGCCAGATTTCTTGATTCCTAGCATCGGCTTTCCCTTTCACAGCCTCTTCTCAAATAACGCGATAGAACAGACTATCCTCTGGCCGGTATTTCCAGTACTTCGAAGTGGCAAGGAGCTTTAGCATAACGGACAAAACTTATTAGCAAAACTTCCGTAAGAGTTAACAGTTCTGTACTTCTTTGGCAGTGCTGGGTTCTACAATATCCTTGATGAACGCAAGCACGTTGACGCACTCTCTCATTCAAGCCCTAATCGATTACATGCCTTCTCCTGTCGTCAGTAAGTGCGCGCTAATACAACTACAAAACAGCACCTGTATACTGTTTCATGACGTCACATTCACCAGGCAATTAAGCAATTCTATTTACGTAGTCGATGGGTGCGTCTCGGAATGTCCAGTTGATTTCTTATTTTACAGCAATGGAAAATTACCATTACAATTTATGACTATTGTCCCAGCAGTGGACTGTAATGGAGAATTTATTCAATTTGGCCTTTTCGACGTCTCTTTGATGCTCTTTTAATCTGAGGCGTAAAGTACGCTTCGTCTGGCCGATGTAGAAAAGGTTACACTGACAGAAAATTTAATACACCCCCTAGCGTTGCAACGCGGGGAGAATATCTTTGAGTTTGGAGAGACAAATTTTATTAAATGGAGAAAAAAAATTACCTTAAAGATGGCGTTCCGAAGTATTTTAGCAACAGCGGCACTAATTTTAGTAAAATAGGGGAGGACAGTAGTACCAGAGAATTCAATTTCATAATTGGTTGATAGCGTAATAGAAAAAGAAGGTTTAGAAAATGTGAAAACGGCTAAAGAGATTATATCTGGGTTATAACCTCTATCAATGGCGACAGATGTCAAGCAAATGAGCTATTGGGAAATAGCTGAACAAATTTTTAAGGCTCTGTTATTATATGTGTCGAATGCCGCCATTTTATATTCAGTTTATTTGCCCAATATATCGATAATACTAATAATTTCTAATGGGTATTTTTCCAATCTTACATTTTTTAATGGCCATAGTACAACGAAAATAAGGATTTAATTTTTATGCATTTTTTAATCATAATGATCTATAATGCAATTTCATTTATTTACAAGAATGATCCTGTGGAGGGTAGCTTTCAAGAAATTCGATAATCGATAAAGATCGATAATCATAAGGAGGTAAACAACGTTTAACAGCAATGAAGAAAATCTCTTACACAAACTTTTCAAAAACATGTACTTTAAATACACTATTATTCCACATATATATACTGCAACTTCAATAACTGATTTTTCGTTTCCAAGGATATATTCAATTTCGCTGTTCCTATATTGGGGTGTTTCAATGTCCATTTTTTTTTTTTTTTTTGGTTTACTCTGAAAAATTAATTAATCTTATCCTAAATTCATTTTTTGAGAAAGAGCACAACGAAACTAAATATAGAAGCACCACAATGAATTAACCAGCGAAATTACTATACCTTGGCAAATAAAAAATCAATTATTGAAGGTTGTAGTGTACTGAACAGATTTAATACTGGAAGTGATCATCGAATGGTAAGATGTAAAGTGCACTTAAATACTAAATTAGAACGACAGAAGCTCATTAGGAAACAAGTATGTAAGTGGGTGGATTTAATGAAAGAGAAAGAAAATAGGACTCAAATTGAAATTAAAAAATCGCTTTTCTGCTGTTATGAAATATGTTATATTATTTATGATTTAGAAACATTATAGAATAATTAATGAAGATTATTATAATTATAATTAATGAAATGTAAATGATTTATTATAGGTATTTATTTTTTTTTCTATTTGAGAATATTAAAACCCCATTTCCATAACATTAAATTTGTTTACCCAGAATGATATTTTTGCGATTTGGCCGTTGTGATCGTATAGTGGTGGACTTTAACTAAAATTTCAATGCGTTGTGTTTACCCATAAACAAAATAAAAAAACACCAGGTTCTTTAAAACAGACATGAAACAATTATTCAATAATTACTGCCTTTTATTTTATATTATAAACACGATAATATATTTTCTATTTTTTTTAGTTTCATAGTGCCATTTAAAATTTAGCGTTTGGAACTATTAGCATACCATCAATTTTCACCGGACAATAATTATACATTCTCAGTACTTAAACCAGATATACAAAATCACTCTACAAAATCATTTTTAAAACAAATCATACTGGGGTATATAAACCACCAGGAAAAATTTGCACATTTTATTATAAGTTTAATGAAGGAGGAGGCACTTACAATTTATCGATTAATAGGATATAAGGAAAGGTAACTTTAACTTACATGTTACACCCTTAATGGCCCATATTTGATGGCGTCCCCTGGTTTACATCATCTTGGTTCAAAATTTCTCTCTCTCTCTGGCTCTC
>QLNU02015270.1:23261675-23275811 GCA_006491805.2 Dysdera silvatica
TGTACTTTAAATACACTATTATTCCACATATATATACTGCAACTTCAATAACTGATTTTTCGTTTCCAAGGATATATTCAATTTCGCTGTTCCTATATTGGGGTGTTTCAATGTCCATTTTTTTTTTTTTTTTTGGTTTTCTCTGAAAAATTAATTAATCTTATCATAAATTCATTTTTTGAGAAAGAGCATAACGAAACTAAATATAGAAACACCCCAATGGAGGAACCAGCGAAATTGACTATATCCTGGCAAACAAGAAATCAATTATTGAAGATTGCAGCGTACTGAACAGATTTAATACTGGAAGTGATCATCGAATGGTGAGATGTAAAGTGCACTTAAATACTAAATTAGAAAGGCAGAAGCTCATTAGGAAACAAGTAAGTAAGAGGGTGGATTTAAAGAAATTAAAAGAAAATACCGAGGCATTCAAGTTGGAATTAAAAAATCGCTTTTCTGCACTGGAAGGACTTATTGATGAAAGTGATATCTCAGAAGCAAATGAAAACATTGTTAAGACAATAGTTGAAACTGCTGGGGAAATTGGTGGTGTAACCTGTAAAAAGCACAATAGCAAATTATCTGAGAAGACGAAACAGCTCATGAAAAGGCGAAGAGATATGAAGGTGGACAATCAAAATACCAGTTCCAGGATTGAGTACATAGAACTTTGTAAAACTCTGCGCAAAAGCATGAAAGAAGACATAAGAAAATTCAACTGTGAGCTAGTAAGGAAAGCCATTGAAAATAACAAGAGCCTTAGGGTTGTTAAAGGAAGTTTATCTGTTGGGAAGAAACACATCATTGCATTAAAAGGAGAGGATGGCACCGTAACAAGAAATAGGGAAGAAATACTTAGAAGAGTTGAAGAATTCTACAAAAATCTATACGAAAGTAACAGTGGATTAAACGAAGACATTGAAATAGTCGAAGGAACAGCTCCTAAAATCTTAAAAGAAGAAGTTTCATTTGCAATAAAAAGTATGAAGAAAGGAAGAGCCCCTGGTGATGATGGTATTACATTAGATATCCTAAAAGAAGCTGGAGAATATGTAGAAGACATACTTGCAAAATTCTTTACCAAATGTCTTAACAGCGGTAACATACCAAACCAATGGGATTCTGCAACAGTAATTCTTTTGCATAAAAAAGGTGATAAAGAGGATTTGAAAAATTACCGACCAATTAGCTTGTTACCTGCTATTTATAAAATCTTCACAAAAGTGCTAACACATCGCCTGCAGAAAAAATTAGATGCAGCTCAACCAAGAGAACAAGCTGGATTTCGAAGTGGATTCAGTACAGTGGACCATATTCAAGTATTAAGAGAATTAATTGAAAGAACACATGAATATGAACTTCCATTGTGTGTGGCATTTATTGACTATGAGAAGGCCTTTGACTCTATTAAAACATCAGCAGTCATCAACTCTTTAAGATCAACAGACATTGAGGATGTGTACATTGACATGGTGAAACGTGTGTATAAAAATGCAAGTGCAAAATTTCGGTTACATAAAGATACCAAAACTCTATTATTGATGTATAAATAACGGTAAAAAATGATTTGTTTATGTCTAATAAATGTTTAAAGATGGAATATACACTAATCCAATGACTTATAAAATTATTCATTTGAAAGCATATAATTTATATGAATTACTTTAAAATAGATACATATAAAAGCGTGTCATAAACGATAATTTAAATTTTTTTATTGAAAAATAAGTTGGTAATTTGCGTTTACTTAAAAAGCTATATATATATATATATATGTGTGTGTGTGTGTGTATGTGTGTGTATGTATATGTATGTGTGCGTACATGCATATTTTTGTCTTTAGGTGCTACATGCACTTTTATATTTGATAAGTTGGTTATACGAATTAGATAAAAGCTTCAAATGGATTTATTGCGTTTGTCTTATGGTAAGGAGTTTCAAGTAGTAGTGTGCATTTTCCAAATTTAATGAAGTTTTAGTCAGAGCCCGAACATTCCATGCGAACTTTTCCAAAACTAATTTTTAATATGGGATATCTCAGCCGTAAAATTTTACAGCTACACTCCCCAATAAACTTATGTAAAAAATGCTTATGAAGAGGTAAAGCCACTTCGATAGCGTACACTGTAGCAACGTCATGATTACAGCGAAGCCTATAAAGACTCCTTTAAAATAATAAAGAACGGTTATTCAGAATTCGTAAATAAAAATATTTATTTCGCTGAAAGTAGCAGCGGTGAAAGCAATTAAAAGTTGTAATTTTCTTCCCTTTGGTATATAAGCGTTCAGTTTTTTCTGTTTTCGGGAAGATTGGAAAGAAAAGAATAGATGAAATGTAATAAAATTATATTTCCAGCCTTATTCTATTACTTCGTTGATGGAAAAGCGAAATTCTATCCAGCTATGATACCTTCTAAATTGTTGAAATAAAGCTGCAGCTAGAAAAAAGCACATTAATGTGGCTTGTCATTAAAAGCTCTCTTTCTCGTCTTTTAGAGTGGGGCAGTGAATAACAAAATAACAGCATAGGACCTAAATAACAACATAGAACCTATATAATAATACAGAAGTAGAGCGAATATGGTTATCTATGCGCAAAACATTGAATAAGTAACATCGCAATGAGAGTTGGCAGCTCAGGTAATGATCGAAAACACGGGGTTTCTTCTGGAGCAGCATCACGAAAAGTTCACAGGTAAGTGGTTGTGGGTTAAATGTGGGTGTGGTTAAAATATTAATGGATCAAAGTATCTGTCTGCAGGGATACAGGATGAAGATTGCGTGATACGTAGCTTCATATCAGAGCGATAGCTTCATATCATGCGCTATACGTAGCCTACAGAATACAGGAGCTAGGTCGCTCCTGATCCTCTTCAGGCACGGGAAATGGCCAGAGATGACGCAGCATGGTTAAGCTGCACGATCAGGTGAGCGAGCTTTGCATAAAATCGCTGGTAAAATAATATTAAATTATCCTATTTCAAGTTTGGAAGGCTAAATTGGTTCATAAAAATTGCTAAATTTTATATTTTTTGAGTGAATGTATAACACACAACAAAATACTTATATACAAATAGTCATATGCATTTCGATTAATGTTCACCCATAGTTGGCATAAAAATTACTTCATTTAAAATTTAAAAGTTTCGAAGAAAATGATTTTTATTTTTTCCAAAACAACCATTTGTTCTTTTGCATCGAATGACCACATACTTTGTCGATGATAAATACAAGGGTAGAGAAAAAATATAAATGTCCTTTTGTACAAACACATAAAATATAATAAAACACTTTAACACTAGAGAAATTGGATTTTAATTTTAATGCAACTTGCCAATAAATTCAAGAGCGGAAGAAAGAAGAGAACGCATTATCTTAATTCTTGCGAACTGTACATTAACATGAAGTAAATTAGAATGTGTATTTAAATGCCCATTATTTAAAGTTTTAGTTAAAATGACTTAAAATTTAATAGAAATTTAAAGTTGCCCTTTCAATTCTGAAAGTTTTTCTGCATACTTCCTTGCTATACTTATATATAAATGTAAAATCATGAATAGAAATAGTAAAATTTAATTATAATATATATGTTTTTTAATTTTATTTATACATTATTTATTAATTTTTCTATGCATGATTATTTATGACAATAAACGTTTCCGAATTAAGTCCTTTAATGGTTCTTAAGTTCAAAGCAATTTCAAAAGAAAGCAAGTTTTATATTTAAAATTTTACTATGTTTCTGCACGACTAGAGACTTTCAACTTTAGCCATTTATTTCTTTTTTGTTGTGTTTTTCTCTGCAATTTATGATAGTTAAATTTAAGCAATTATCACATTCATTAGCGTAATTTTTTTTAATGTTTTCTGAATCTTTTTCAGTTCCGGAAAGACGAGATATTTTAGGGCTCAGACACTTGATTCTATCTAAAGCATTACTTACTATTTCCTCTTTTTCTTTTTTCTTTTTTTTTTTGGTGGCCTTTGACCTGTTGGTGTTAGGAGGGGCAGTACAGAAAGGGGCAGTATTATTTCCATGGGACATAAATTTTGGAATGAATTGCCGGATGCATTAAAGACCTTGAACAGTACTTGAAAATTTAAAAAGAACCTGGAGAAATACTTAATAATCCATATGTAAAATATTTTGGAAAGACTAAAATTAAAAAATGATGCAGACAAAAACAATTTTACATTAAATAAATTAATTATTTATTTATTATTTTATATTTACTACATTAATTTTTATTGTTTAATATTATTAAACGATAAAAATTAATGTTATAGATAATAGAGTGAGAAACATCCAAGCGGGTGCTTGATTTTTGTGTATAATAGTGTCGATTTCAGGTAGTCATAATATTTAAATAAGTTCAAGGTCCCAAGTTTGATATATCTGATGATTTTCTTGGAACCTTTCCTGGTGCGGTCACATATTTTTTTCCTTCTTTTTGCTGTTCTGTACACTGACTGCTTATATTACTATACCAGAGAAGAATAAATGTGTATTATTTTTATTATTATTATTATAAATAGTTTATTAAAACTGAGATATATTGCGAAATTACCTGCAGATTTTACGTAGATATGGAACTTGGGTCATTTTGACGGAAAAACGGGATGGTGAATTATTTCAATGCCAAATAAAGTAGACTTTCGACTATCCCGCCTAATGTGGCGGAAGGGAAGGTCGGGACAACAGGAAAGTCGGAGTTATATTAATGCACATTTACCCCAACATTACTATTAAAAACGCATTTTTTTTATATTATAACCCACTCTTGTTCATAATACAAAAATACTTAGAAAAGAAATCCAGTGTTGCACACATTTTAAGGTAAATTTTATAAAGTCTAACTTGATTAAAGGAAACTTAAAATTCTATCCATTGTATAGTATGGATACATGCAAATTTAAACTAAACAAAAAAAATAACGTAAAACGTAGGCGTCATTCTTAAAAAAAAGTACTTAAACTTATTTTACTGTTCATGGATAAATGATTACGCAAATGTGAAAAGGTTGAAAGAGTCAAAACTGATAGTTTCTAGCTTTTGGATCATAGATAACTGCTCCTCCCTTTTGGCACCCTACCGCGGCGCAATATCCCCCCACTTCCACAAACAGGTTGTATCAGCTGGCGTCGAAAGCGATAAGGGAAAAAAATTGATATTATAAGTAGTATATTTCCTTTGATGAACTATTTCTGGGAATAAAACTAGAATTATACTACTTCTTACGCCATCGATAATTATAGCAAAACGTTAATTTATATTCAATTTCCTTATACATTCGAACCTCTTGATTTTCTCTTAAGGCCTGAGCGTCGGTCAGCAGGATGCAACTTCCGCAAAACAAGCAAATTCTCGTCCCGCGATTTTCTAAGCTTTCCAGCGACATCTAGTGACACTAAAAGAAAGCTTAAAATGTGCACAAATGATACCTTTCGGTTCGAGTTCGCAGTTCATATCAGTTTAGTAGAAAAATCACTGCAACCCAAAGTACACATGTATGTACCCTCTGTAATGAAGAGGATAACTACTAAGAATTGACTGACGCTGCTTAAATGCACAAGAAAATCGTTGTACGATTAGTGAAGTTTATTAGTTGTGGTAACCCCGAGTTAGTCGTCGTATTCTTTCGTTAACATCATTAACCAAACATTTTTAGTGACAAAGAATGTATCTGTGTTAAATTTAGTTGTCGTTGTTTTTAGGCAAATAAACGTGAGAAGGGTGGCCGCCATAGGCGGTGTTGTTTTTTCAGAGAGGGCGTAATATTAAATTTAGTTCGCGTAATCTAGAAAGGATAGGATCTAATAGGATTTAAGCTATTCGTTGTTGACGACTCATATGCAGAACAATTATTTATAAAAATACGTTTCAACAATTGTTTGAGAGAATATTTCAACAAGTATTTGAAACTATGTTTCAACCATTGATTTGAAAGTATATTGAAACAATTATTTGCGAGAATATTTCAACAAATACGTGAGAATACATTTCAACAATTATTTGAAAGTATATGTAAACAATTATTTGCCAGAATTTTTCAACAAATACGTGAGAGTACATTTCAACAATTATTTGGAAGCCATATGCAGAACAATTGTTTATAAGAATACATTGAAACAATCGTTTGAGAGTATATTTAAACCTATTTTAAAGTATGTTTCAACAATTATTTGAGAAAATATTTCAACAATTACTTGAGGGTATATTTCAACAATTACTTGAGGGTATATTTCAACAATTATTTGAGGGTATATTTCAACAATTACTTGAGGGTGTATTTCAAAAATTACTTGAGGGTATATTTCAACAATTATTTGGAACTGTATTTGGATAATTATTAAGGATTGAATTTCAACAAAATTGGAGTATGTGGATAAGGTAATTCAACAATAAATTTAGAGAATAGATTTAACACAATCTGTGATTTAATTTCTTCAGCAAACGTTTAGTTTTACGTTTGAGAAAACAATTCTTAAGTTTAAACTAGAATGGTTAAGCAGTAGTTGTGTAGTCACAAAAGAATAATACACACAACAGGTAAGGCAAATTGTGTAAATAAAGATTTTATTTTGGTGGAAGAACTTTATTTTACAACTCACTTAAATAAACACTTCGGTTTCGTTTTCCTTCTTTGTTCCCAAAGGATATGTTCCCAATAGGCCATTGTATCCAGTTGCGCAAAGTTTGCTAATGGAAAGAAAGTTTTGTGGAGTGGGTAATATCTAAACAACAGAGAATGATTTATTACCTAGTAATAGAGTGCCACTAAGTTAAACTTTATATTTAAATATGCATATTGTTTTAATCATATAAAGTAATAGATTGTGCATGATATAGATAATAAGAAAAAGTGATGAATAGGTCACAATAGCATGTTGTATATCTGTTTTAGTTTAACTTTAGTATTCTCTGCTGATGTTCACTGTTCGCAAGGGACGCTTCACAATTAATTGTGAGCTTAAGACTATATTTAGTAAATCACCAGTGAGGTCATGCGTCTGAATATTCAGCGATATTGATAGGATGATATAATATCGGACTCTCATAATGAGATGTAGAGATTGAACTAAGTTGATGTCATCAGCGTGTTATTAACGGTAGTACAGTTAGAAATCGGGTCTAACCCTGTTAACGGATATACTAGAATAATAGGTTAGAAATAATAATTTGATATTTGACATTAGGATATAAACGCGATGAATATAAATTTCTGATTCGCACCTATCTTGAAAGAAATAATATGTAATAGTTTTATTTCCATAAGCAAATTTAATATTCAACGGTTTATTAATCCACATTCAACTGTAATTTTCAAGGGTGTATACTATATTTAAGTAAGAATAATATTACAAAAAACTTTAAAGGGAATATTTTTTAACATTAATATTTTATATGGCGATCACGTTTCTTTCAAAAAGTATTTTGTTGACTTTATTGGATGACTTTTGAAAAAAAAATTAGCGAATTTCAATATATATTTTTCCCGTTATTGTATTAATTTTAGTGTAGTCATATCCTTTGTATATAGTTCGAATTGTTTATATTTGATGCCACTTTTGCTTTATAATTAAAATAAAAAAATATTTTCATCCAGTCATTTTAATTAATTTTCAGTAGTTAGTTTTATCTATCGCATAAGCCAATGTTTCCCAAAGTGGGCTCCTCAATAATTCTGAGTTTTGGAAGCAAATTACAAAACGTTGCAGCAATTTTTAAAAATTTATATAAAGTCTGTAAATTTCTCCCATGACTAGCTATTAGGTAGAATTTTGCAACCGCTGCCAATAACCCCAATAGCAGAAAAATATACCTATCTTTTTATAGTGTTTTTTTTTATGTTTATATTTGAACCGTAGTAAAAATAATATGTACAGAGGATTTCCATTGCTAGATATATGGTAAGAAAAGTGTCCGAAGGATAACAGTTTGAGAACCACTGTGTAACCCATCTCTTCTTTGGATGAAATTATTTATATATATGAATGTAATGTTTAATAATACGGACGTAATATACCATTATGGACACAAGCAATTTGAGTTAATCTCAGAGGAATTAAAATGGAACATATTGGAAATATTGAAAGACTTGGACTTTGCTCAAGATTTGTATATCATGGCGCGGAAGCAATGTTATAAGAAAGAAACATCGGAAGAAACTTCGACCCGAGAAGAAAAAAAAGTTGGACTAAAATAAAGGAAAATTAATGTGAAACTTAAACCAACTTAAATAATAGAGGAGACCTTAAGGCTAAGAGTAAAAATATTGGCAATTCCAATAAGTTGGCAATCTTGTAACTAGTGTAAAGGGAACAAGAGGAAAGATATGAGAGAGGGAGAGAGCATTCGAAACATCAAAGGCTTTCACAACTAAAATAAGGCTGAAACATTTTATAGATAACGCAAAATTGGTGCTTTCGATGCATGCCAAATATGGGGAAGAACGAATGGAATAAAATTCCAAATCTTCGTAAGAAGATGCCTCCGTACAATATTGAACACTTACTGTCCAAAAAGATATCTGATACAGAATTATGAGATATTTGCCAAAAAAAGGAACGTGTGGCTTTGTCATTCAGAAATAAATAGAAAAGAACGTCTAATTGGTTAGAACACGCCCATAGGCAGAAATCGGACAACGTACATAAACCAGCATTAGGCCGAAACTTCCAAGAAAAGACGTAGATCAATAAATACATGGAAAAAATTAATAAACGAACTTAAAAAAAGAGTCTAAATTATAGTAGTACATTAAGAAGTTTGCAAAAAAGATGAAAACTGAGATCTTTTGCAGAAACTCTTCATCTTCCAGGTGATTAAAAAAGGAGAAAGAGTGGGAAAAAAAGATGATGAAGAAGAATATATCATTAAATATCAGAAAAAACTATTACACGCATTTTTGTTTTTTTTTATTTTAGAAAATAATTAATTTTGTTTGGAGTTTTGCTTTTATGTTTAAAACTTAAAAACCGATCTATGAAACGAATTTATGTCCATTCTGCAAGTACTTTCGTAGTTTCCTTTGGCGTAGTATTATACTGACCTATAAACAAAATAAAACCACATTTACTTTTGCAACTTCATTTATAACTGTTTGAAAGTTCATAGACCTGTTATATAGTACCCCCATTAGCCGTGTATTCTATTAAAGTTATTATACATTAAAATAAGTCAATGCCGCTTTAAAATGCGAGAACGTGACATTAATGAAGCAACGTACATTCAATTTCAAAGCTAATAGACGGTGTACGGTAACTGCTAAAGACGGGAGTTTAGTGAGACAAAATAAAACTGTAAACTAATTCATCTGCGCCTCTTAGGTAGCTATAAGGATAGAGAGGAAGAGAACGTATGCACAGACATATTTCTTCGTTAGAAGGAAGCATTCCTCCAAAATGGCTCGAAGCTAGCACAATTCTTAACCTGAAAAGGGTACTTGACACAACCTAATCAGTATTTATTGATATTTGGGTTTCGAGAGAGAGCGTAATGCAGTTATGCAGGTTATAAATGTTCGTTGGTGATATCTCCACAAAGATAAGTTTTATATCTGTTTTTTATTGGTAATTATCCTCCTTCATCGCTCGAAATTCCTCTTCTATGAAAGGAGCAAAAGTAATAACGTCCCCATTTCTCAAGGCCTCTAACCACTTCTGTGAGGCAAGGGCTCTAAAATCAATTTATCAAAAACATCTGGCGGAAGAAGAAATATGCAACTTGAGGAAAGAAAAGTAGTTTTCACTTAACTTTATGGAACGACGAAAAAATATATTCCTTCGTGAAAGATTGAGTTTTCAAAATGGTTCGCATTTCTTCTGTTCACACGTGGCAAAAAATCTCAAAAAGCAGCCCATTCATCGCCGACTACAAATTAGACGATCAGAAACTGGCCCTGGTTATAAATTGACGAACAACTTCTGAAGATTTTTTACTTCAATTTCAGCAACGTTTTCCTCCAGTTTAGTTTAAAAAGAATGAACTGAACTTTTACATCTCAGATTAATTTTTTTTAAATGCAAAATGTGAGATTGAACAATTTTATCTAGAGGTCCTTTAAATTTTAGCAGGCTTCATCACCATTAATAATTATCAATAATTAGAAACACATTAACATCACTGATAATCACAATTATTTTGCTTTATCGTCCACGAAGATTTTCATCCATTAAGCGTCCTATTCTTTTGTAATAATCAATAACTACTATCATTTATTGACATATTACACAAATCTTTTTCTCTCACCCAACGCTCAATAATTACTTTTAAGTAACTTTTAATTTACTTTTTTAAGTTTCGTTATTAATATTCAGTAACTATATTAGATCCTCCTACTGATAATAAAAATCAGTAAATACATTTCACCATTCTTAGAACTAATCAATAATTAATCACTGTCTTTAGTAAAGATCAGTAGTTATAAATTATGAAAACTCCGAAGATTTTGGAAGTCGAAACAGAAAAAAAAAACTAAATAATTTTGAAATCGAAGTACTTTATGCGTACCAACCATGAAAGGTAACCAAGGTAATAGCAAACTAAACTCAAGGTTTTATAAATAACTGATTCCTCACAATACTGGACATACACTAGCCAAAAAAGTAACTAATAAGGGACTTAATAATAATGATAATAAACTTACTGAGCCAAGTTACGCACATGTTTACAAATACCATGGATTAGCATCATATGTAGTGACTTGGAGTGTTGGCGAGAAAAAAGCCGATAAAAGAATTGCTTGACCAGTCTGGGTCCCCTATTCCTATTTATTTAGCACACACTGATGCGATATTCAATATTTTACTATGCACAAAACAAACAAAATAATGGTCATTGGCGAAATCACAAAAACCGAACAAAAAATGAAACAATTAATTTTAAAAACACACACAAAAAAAAGAGAAGGTCACAATATAATACATTACCATACACAATCGTCAACTATATCTACAAGATATCAATATGCACAATCATCAATTTATCAATAAAAAAGTTTTAGTTCTTTTTCTTAAATAAACCCAAATTGTTAATACTTTTGAGTGAAAATGGCAGAGAATTTCAAACTTCTGGACCCACAGAATCAGTACGATAGCATAAATAATTATTATTAGAGACAACTGGTAAACATTCGTGACCTTGTCACGATGGATATCTATTTGTTCTGCGTTGTAGTGTAATAATATTATTGCATGAATTACAATGTATTTTATGATACTTTATAATTGAAATAAGATATTTAACTAGTTTGTGAAATGGTAGAATTTGAAAGCGTTCCCAGGGGTTGTCAATTATATGTCCAGATCTAGCTATTGATATATCAACTGTTCATTTTTGAATACGCTGCATTTTATTTATTTTAGTAGATGCCAAAGGAAACCAAACGCAAACGCAATATATCAGTTGTAAGGTAACATCATTGAGGAATATATGTTTAATAATTTCAGTAGTCAAAACAAATCTAATTTTGCGAATTACTCCAAGTAATCTATTTAGTTTAGACGTGAAAATATATCGAAGCGATCGTTTCATGTTAATTTCGTATGTAATGTAACTCCCAAAAATTTCGAAGTGAAATTTAGAATAAGAAATTGGAAACCATTAATCTTAATTTCGCGTATACTGACAAGGGAACCCCTTTCGCTGTTCACTGCACTTTGATATCAGACCTATGGAAGATGATAGTGCTTGACTTCCTGATCACGAATATGTAATCATTTGTCTGCTAAAATGATATGACAATTTTTTATGAATATTTGAAGTCCAAAAATGACACTTTTTTCGCCAGGTTTGATATTTTTTAATCGCACTGTATGTGAGCAAAAACAGGTTTGAAGTCGGTAAGATTATGAAGGATCATCGTATTTAACGGATAAAAATAAAAAATTATGTCTCAGCTAATTTAAACAGTATAAAAAAATTAATATGAAAAATGAACTTTTAGCATAGATATTTGGCGAATTTGGCGACAATTTTGAAGAGTTGGCGGGACATTTAAGTTTCGCATTCCACTAGCTATATAAACTCGTCCGCAAGTGTAACGTCAATATAGTTGTACGAGTTTCCGATTGTGAGAAAATGAAAAATATAGTGAACATAATTCAATCCGTTTTGAATTTGGTCGTTAATAAATACGACACGCTTCCGTCGTTAATAACTGATCAAGAACTTAAGGAAAGTCGGGAAGTATTGTCGAAAATCGAAAACATAATTTTTAATAACAATGTCAGTGAAAATATCAGTTTAGATTTTGAAGACAATTGTGATTTCCGTATCGACGAAGAAAGTGATATTAGTATAGTCGGTGACGAATATTATAACTGTACTGTAAAGGGCGATCAATTGGCAAATGAATTCAGTTTAGAAAATATGCAAACAATTGTTCAGTATTTTGACAGTTGTCAAAAAAATAAATTCCAGAAAACAAACAGGAGATATCCAACAGTAAAATACCCTACTTATATTTCGAGGTTTAGAAAATATATATCAAATATGGGCACAAATATAGAAAAGTATAAAATAATAAAAAATGAAATGTTAGCCAGATTTACAAAAGTTAGGGAAAATTATTTACATGTTCATGATATAGATTTGAAAAGATGGGCGATCCTGAAATGCCAAGAGTTGGGATTTGAGGATTTTAAATGTTCCGATTATTTTATAGATAATTTTAAGAGCCAAAACAAAATAGTTGTGTGAGAAGTAACAAAATATATCACTCAAATATACACCCAGAATATGGGTAATATAGAAGATAGTGCCATAGAATTTATTTTGATAACGAGAAATGTTACTGCTAATATTATCCCCCAACAAATTTTTAACTCTGATCAAAGTGGTTTTAATTATTTTCTTCCAAATTAAAGGCAGCTATCGCATAAAGGTGAAAAACAGACATTTTCTTTAATAGGGTCTGATTTTGGCAGAACACATTCATATACAATAATGACAATAATACCAATGAATGGGGAACTGACAGGGAAAATGTTACTTCGTTTAAGAGAAGCTGAGGAAACATTTGGCCCGACTGTTCAACGATTAACAACGTTTCAAAACGAATTTATTTCAACCTTCAAACTTATATATTACATGCTCCAAGTCGGAAAAAATGGACAAAATCAAAATGAGAAAGTGGGTAGAATGTTGTATGAAACCCATCATGTCTCCTCCTTCCTGTGTTTTACTAAACTCATGGACAGGTAGTACAGACCCAAACACTTATTAAGATTTTCCGGAAAATTGTATATCCTTGCAAATACCCCCCAAAGCAACATCCGTCATGCAACTGCTGGATGTTCATTTCTTTCGACAAAATAAAAAATTTGTAAAAAAAATAACCAATAAAATAGCAATCGATGAAATGGATATTGACATACAACATCGAACTGAGATAATAAAAATGCATTCTTTGGTTCACAATCAATTACAGTCTAAAAAATATCGCCCTATATTACAATATGCTTGGTTTAGGTGCTGTTATAGCGATCATGATCCCGGAAAATTCAAAAATGTTGAGGAAATTTCTTTTGAAATTGAATACAACAATTGTAGCCGAGATAATTGCAAAAATCTGTCATTCTTAAAATGTGCCCACTGTGATCAATTGCTTTGCTTCACTCTTTTCTTTTTTTGTACTGTATCACTTTCAGGACTTTCCTGAGATGTACACAGTTTAATTTTTCTCATTTTTAAATAAAGAGCATAATTCAACAATTAATCCACAATTTATGGTTAAATAACTTCATGAAATAAAATACATTTCACGAAATTTTGTTCACATTTTTTCTAATTACAATAAATGCATTTTCAAATAGCCTACTATTAAGTTTTGTTCACAATTTTTTTAAATTCCATGGTTGCAACAGCATGTGATATGCAATGACCACATCCAGGTTGTGTAAATATAGCAACTTTTCATTATTCATACACGTCATTTATTCATACATCTCATATATGGATACTCATATATTCATACATTTCATTTATTCTTACTCACATATTCACACATCTTGTATATGAATACTCATATATTCATTCATTCATACATTTCATTCATTCATTCATACATTTCATTTATTCATACTCATGTATGCATGCTTATATATATTCATGTGTTTCTTTTCCTTATG